>CM035426.1:28400473-28730473 GCA_020310875.1 Ceratopteris richardii | reverse complement strand
GTAAGCTCTTCAATCTCTACAAAATGACATGAAGTGGTCACGTACAAGGCTTGCTAATCGCCTCTTCCTTCTTGCTCCTTTTATAGCAATTCTTGGAGGGAGTTTTGAATTCGAATTCGAATGGCTCCACCTAAAAGTGATCCCCAAAGTTAGGAGAGATTCCCTCAGCTCAAAAATTCATGATTTTGGTAGTTGGAGCCACGAATTTGCTTTTACATCATGGATGAGGTAAGCCATCCTTTTACTTTTTTCTTTTTCCATTTACAAGAGATAAAATGTACTCTTTTACAAGAGGTGTTCACATGACTACTCATGTGACTTACAAATGAGGATAATATCAAGCATATCAAGCATGTAGGCTTGGGCAAAATGCACCAACAGCTCCCCCTCAAGCCTAACATGCTTGGCCTCCAAATAAGTCTTCAATTGTCCTTGATTTCCTGCAAACCAATCATCAACTTGAATCTACTTAATTTTGTACCATCAAGAGCTTTAGTTAACATGTCTGCACATTGCATATCTGTAGAGACGTAGGATAGTTGAATATCCTTGCTCATTAGCTTCTCCCTTACATAATGGTAGTGGACTTCAATATGCTTGGTTCTAGCATGGTATACCGGATTAGCTGCTAGATGTAGTGAGCTTGTGTTGTCACCAAAAATGTGAGGTGTTGAAGAATGAAGTCCAAGATCTGTGTACAAAGATTTTAACCACATGATTTCTTGAGTTGCATTAGCCAAACCTCTATATTCAGCTTCAGTAGAAGATAATGCCACGGTTGGTTGCTTCTTCGATGACCAAGAAATGATTTTTGAACCTGCAAATGATATATACCCTGATGTGCTTCTTCTATCATCTTTAGATCCGGCCCAATCTGCATCTGAGTAGACCTTTAGCTCAATATCTGAAGTATATGAATAGAACAAACCTTCATTCATGGTCCCCTTTAGGTACTTGAGGACTCGCTTGGCCGCTTCCATATGTGGTCTTCTCGGCTTATGCATAAACTGACTCAATATGCTAACACTATAGCATATATCCACCCTTGTGAGTGTTGCATAGTTCAAACTTCCAACCAAGCTTTGATAGCTTGTGATGTCTTCAATTGGCTCTCCTTCATAAGCACTAAGCTTATGATTTTGCTCCATAGGTGTACCTGCACACTTGGTATTTTCCATCTTGAACTTGACGAGCATGTCATGGACATACTTCCTTTGTGTGATGTATATACCTGAATCTGTGTAGATCAACTCCAATCCAAGAAAATAAGTGAGTGGTCCGAGGTCACTTATTTTGAACTCCTCCTTCATTTGACTCTTTACCTGTTTGATTCCTTCAAGATCATTGCCTGTGATAATAATATCATCAACATACACACATAAATAGATCACTTCAGATCCATTCCTCTTTATGAACAAAGAGGTATCCGCCTTGCTAGCTTTGAATCCTTGGTCTTGCAAATAAGTAACCAATCTGAAATTCCAAGCTCTTGGAGCTTGCTTCAATCCATACAAAGCTTTCTTTAGTTTGCATACATAGTTAGGATGATGTGCATCCTCATATCCAGGAGGTTGTGCCATATACACTTGCTCAGAAATCCATCCATTCAAGAAAGCATTCTTTACATCAAGTTGATAAAGATTCCAATTTCTAGATGCAGCAAGACTAATGAGAACCCTAATTGTAGGCATTTTTGCAACAGGAGAGAAAGTCTCCTCATAATCAATACCATGGGTTTGAGCAAACCCTTTAGCAACTAACCTTGCTTTGTGTCTATTTATACTTCCATCTGGATTCTTCTTGATTTTGTATATCCATCGAGATCCGATTATCTTCATAGATGGCTTGTTAGGTACAAGCTCCCAAGTGTCATTCTCCTTCAAGGCTTCCATTTCTTCATCCATTGCATCTCTCCAAGCTTTCTTGCTTTGTGCTTCTTCGAATGTGGTAGGTTCTTCATTGGTTGAATCCTTTGCAATGTAGATTGAGTGCTTGGTGACCAAAGAAGTATCATAACCAAACCTCTCTGGTTTCTTCTTCTCCCTCGAAGACCTTCTAAGTGGTTGATGTGAGCTCTCGGGTCCATATGTAGCATCCTGCATCTTTGCTTTACCTTTGTTCTTCCATAGCTTTAGTCTTTCCAAGTCTTCTAGGTCAATCTCCGAATCACTTTCTTCAATCTGCTTTGGCTCCTTTGGTTGAAGTGATGGAAAATCTTCATCCAAGTCATATGGCAGCTTCACTTTCCTGTCATCATCAAACCATGATTTGTTTTCATCAAAAATTACATCTCTACTCACAGAAAATCCTTTATTGGTTGGATTGTACAATCTATATCCTTTTTGGTTTTGATCATAACCAATGAATACACACTTCTCTGCCTTGGAATCCAATTTCCCTCTTACTTGAGAAGGAATGTGAGCATAGGCTAAGCATCCAAAGATTTTACAATGCTCTAGACTAGGTCTTCTTCCATTCCACACTTCATATGGAGTGGTTCCATCTAGTGACTTAGATGGAAGTCTATTTATGAGATATGTGGCTGTCGACACAGCCTCTGCCCATAGGTAGTTCGGCAATCCCTTTTCATTGAGCATGGACCTTGCAGCTTCGACAATAGCTCTGTTCCTCCTCTCTGCTACACCATTGAGTTCGGGTGTATACCTTGTAGTGACTTCCCTTTTAATGCCTCTTTCATGCAAGAAGGCATCAAATTCAAAAGAGAAGTATTCTCCTCCACCATCTGATCTGAGTCGTTTCAAAGTCCTACCTGTTTGGTTTTCAACAAGAGCAATATACTTCTTAAAGCAATTAAACACTTCATCCTTGTGCTTCATGAAAAACAGAATGGTCCACCTGCTACAATCATCTATGAAAGACACATAATATCTTGAGCCTGATATAGATGGCTCCTTACTTGGACCCCACACATCCGTGTGCACTAGATCCAAAGGATTTTGATACATATATCCTTTCTTATTGAAAGGTTGTCTATGAGCCTTGCCGAGTTGACAAGCTTCACACTTATAAATCATGTGTTGCCTTGTGATATTAGGCAAACCAAGTACACTTTGGTCCCTGCAAATCTGTTTGAGTGTCCTCTCATCAATGTGAGCAAGCCTTTTGTGCCATATCTCCAACTCTGTTAGAGTTTGAGATCCATAGCTAAACAAAGCTATGTTCTTTGTATCTTCCACTTCAAAAGTGAAAAGCCTTCCTGTCTTTTCTCCTTTGGCAATCCTTCGAAAGCCTTGCCTTGGGTCTTCAACATATGCTCCAAATCGATTGAATCTAACCTGCAATCCTTTTTCAACAATCTGTCCAACACTTATTAAATTTTTGGTAATTGTAGGGACATACAAGACTTTGCTTAAGAGGTTCATATTCCCATCTGATGTCTTCACATTACCTATCTTCTCCACTGAGTGCTTTGTGTCATCTCCTGTCTGCACTTCATGCTTGTTATGAGGATCTTCCAAATCAGAAAGTAAAGCCACATTTCCTGCTACATGGTTCGAGCATCCCGAATCAATGTAAAATATGTGATCATCATCCTTACCCTTCTTCGTTGATAGATTCATAATCAATAATGAATCTTCTTGACTTTGGTCCTCTGCATAGTTATTGTAATCTCTTCTTCCTCTATGGCCACTTTGATAGTTGTTGTTGTTGTTGTAATTGTTGTTGTAGTAGTTGTTGTTGTAGCCTCCATTGTACCTGCCTCTATTTGATCCATAGCCACCTCTATTGAATCCTCTTCCTCTTGAGTTCCTCGGGTTCCTGAAACATTCTTCAGTAGTATGGTTAGATAAGCCACATATGTTGCAAGGTTGAGATGATTGGAATCTCCCCCTGCCTTGCTTTCCACTTCTGCCTCTTCCTCTAGCTCGTCCTCTACCTGCAAAGTTTGCTTGGAAAGAGCTTCCTTCATCTTCATTCTTTCTATTCTTTGACTTGTCCTTGACCTTAGCTTTATCAGAATATAAGGCAGAAGTTTGATTACCTCTTGAGGACTCACCACCTTTGCTAATCTTTGCTTCATGAGTGAAGAGTTGGCCCATGAGTGTGTTGAGGTCGGGTACATGCATATCCATGTATAAATCCATGGCTGTTGTGAATGACTCCCACTTGTCGTCTGCTTTGATTCCATTCATGATTTGTCTAATGATTTGCTCCTCTTCAATAACCTCTCCAATGCTTCCAAGTTGGTCGGAAATCTCCTTCATCTTTGTGACATAATCAGTCACATTTTGCTTCGGGCTTTTCTTCATTGTTGTGAACTCCATCCACAATTGGTTCTTCCTTGCTCGAGTGTTGGAAGAGAAGAAAGAAGCAAGTGCATTCCAGGTTTCTCTTGATGTCTTGCATCCCTTGACATGAGGTAAAAGAAAATCAGAGATTGAGTTTAGAATATAGGACCTTGCAAGTGCATCCTTCGAACACCAATTCGAAAGTCCTTCCACTTCTTCATGTGATGGTTGCCCTTTGTTCCTCATGGTTGGCATTGCTTCATCTCCGGATATGAATCCATATAGATTCCTCCCTTGAAGGTAAGCCTCCATCCTTAGAGACCATGCCGGATAGTTGTTTCGATCCAATTTGTCAATTGTTGATGGAAATCCATCTCCCATGTTGCTTGACTATGCTCTGATACCACTGTGAAGAGAGATGGTGGATGCAATCCAAAGATGAGTAGGTGCCGCTACAACCAGCTTCACACCAGCCAACTGAGACTTCAGAGTTGATTAGTAGACCCTTTGAGCTTCCTAAATCCACCAAAATATCATCCAAGTACTTTGGAACATGTATCCCAAAAGTTTAAGTCAAGACAGGCTAGTTGCGAAATGACTAGCTCCCAAAACTTGCTATTTTTGGACATACACCTGCTGGAAAAAATGAACAGTGCTCTCAACCTGGAAGGAATTAGAAAAATTCCTTTTGGGCATAGCAAATAGACTTAGCAAGCTTCCTATTCCAAGTTAAAACACTTCAAATGATGGACTGAGCACTGAGAACAAGTTTCATCAAGTTCTGGAACATTCCCACAATTCTCGGGGCTCTGCAGAGATAGACCAGTAAGCAGTAAAATGCAGATATCTCCAAAAGTATAAATCCAATGACCTTGAAAATTTATAGGTAGAAACTAGACAGTGAGAGCTATCCAACGCACTTTAAAACACTGAAAAATGTTCAGTAAAACTCGAGATATGACCTTCTGAAGTTACTGCTCTGAGTGAGTATAGCAGAGAACAAAACAGAGAGGTAGATGATAATAAATGTATAGATTCACATATGATTACAACCACATTGGCAATGAATCTTTGCACAATGGGAGTAGAATGATAGAGCTATGGAGTAAGCTCTTCAATCTCTACAAAATGACATGAAGTGGTCACGTACAAGGCTTGCTAATCGCCTCTTCCTTCTTGCTCCTTTTATAGCAATTCTTGGAGGGAGTTTTGAATTCGAATTCGAATGGCTCCACCTAAAAGTGATCCCCAAAGTTAGGAGAGATTCCCTCAGCTCAAAAATTCGTGATTTTGGTAGTTGGAGCCACGAATTTGCTTTTACATCATGGATGAGGTAAGCCATCCTTTTACTTTTTTCTTTTTCCATTTACAAGAGATAAAATGTACTCTTTTACAAGAGGTGTTCACATGACTACTCATGTGACTTACAAATGAGGATAATATCAAGCATATCAAGCATGTAGGCTTGGGCAAAATGCACCAACAATACACACACATATATGCATATACACACACATAGAGAGACATAACACACATACACATATATGCATACATACATACTTACATGCATACACACACATATGCATACATAATGCACATGCATATGCATAGATACATGCATACACATACACACACATAGACACATACACACACATAGACACACACACATACACACACACATATACACATAGATTTACACACATACACATGCATACACACACATACACACATAGACACACACACACATAGACACATACACACACACATATAGATACATACACACACATAGACACATACACACACATAAACACACATAAACACATACACACTCATAGACTTATACACAGTTACACACACACATCCAAACACATTTACACACACAGATACACGTGCACATAGACACATATATATAGATACACATGTATATACACACATAGACACACACACGTACACACATAGACACACACACATACACATACACACACATACACACACACATAGACACACACACTTACACACATATCCACACACATTTACACACACACACACATACACATGCATACAAACACATATATATAGATACACACACATACACACACATACATGCATATGCATAGATAACGCACATGCATATGCATACATACATGCTTACATGCATACACACACATACATATACACACATAGACACATGCACATGCACACACATACACACACATATATGCATACACACATAGAGAGAGACATACACACACATACACATACATGCATACATAATGCATATACATATGCATACATACATACATGCATACACACACACATATGCATACATAATGCACATGCATATGCATAGATACATGCATACACATACACACAGATAGACACATACACACACATATGCATACATAATGCACATGCATATGCATAGATACATGCAAACACATACACACATAGACACATACATACACATAGACACATACACATACATACACATACATATACACACAGAATTACACACACATACATATGCATACACACACATAGACACACACACATACACACACATAGCACTACAAGAAAAAGGGGGGCGTAACGACGCCCCCAAATCGGGAAAAAAACGAAAACCGTCGCTTATGCGACGAAACCGTCGCATAAGCGATGGTAAAAATTTCGGATTTTTTTTTTTGGCCGAGCCTCGTCGCATAAGCGACGATAGCATCGCATAAGCGACGCTAGACCAGAAGCGTCGCTAGTAGCATCGCAGGTTAGCGACGCACTTAACGACGATGGCAAACTGCAGAGCGTCGCATATGCGACGCTCTGGAATGTAAAAAAAAAAAATTCAATTCTCCCGGCACATTTGTGCCGGGCCTTGAACGCGAGGAAGAACACAAAGACCGAGAGAGAGGGAGAGAGAGACATACAGCGCGCGAGAGGGAGAGAGAGAGAAGCGAGACATACACAAGGTATGCGCACACACACACTCACACACACACATATGTACACACACATATACACGCATAGACACACACACACATACGCAGACACACACACACATACACACAAATACACACATAGACACACATACACAAGACGCGCACACACATACACACACATAGACGCTCACACACATACACACACATATACACTCACAGACACATACACACATAATGATGCATCCACACACATACACATGCATACACACATAGACACACATATACACACACACACATATGCATACACACACACATAGAGAGACATACACACACATACACATACATGCATACACATACACACATAAACACATACACACACATAGACACATACACACATAAACACATACACACTCATAGGTACACACACATACACATAGACACACACACATATAGTATATACACACACATGCACACATAGACACATACACACATACACATGCATACACACACATACACATGCATACACACATACAGACACATATACACACACATACACACACATATATGCATACACACACATAGAGAGACATACACACATAAACACATACATGCATACATTTGCATACATAATGCATATGCATATGCATATAATGTACATACATACTTACATGCATACATAATGCACATGCATAGATACATACACACACACAGATACATACACACATAGACACATACACACACATGAACACATACATACTCATAGATACACACACATACACACACAGACACACATACACATAGACGCGCACACACATACACACACATAGACGCTCACACACATACACACACATATACACACAGACACATACACACATAATGATGCATCCACACACATACACATGCATACACACATAGACACACATATACACACACACACATATGCATACACACACACATAGAGAGACATACACACACATACACATACATGCATACACATACACACATAAACACATACACACACATAGACACATACACACATAAACACATACACACTCATAGGTACACACACATACACATAGACACACACACATATAGTATATACACACACATGCACACATAGACACATACACACATACACATGCATACACACACATACACACACATACACATGCATACACACATACAGACACATATACACACACATACACACACATATATGCATACACACACATAGAGAGACATACACACATAAACACATACATGCATACATTTGCATACATAATGCATATGCATATGCATATAATGTACATACATACTTACATGCATACATAATGCACATGCATAGATACATACACACACACAGATACATACACACATAGACACATACACACACATGAACACATACATACTCATAGATACACACACATACACATAGACACACACACATACACACACATACACACATAATGATGCATACAAACACATACACATGCATACACACATACAGACACATGTACACACACATACACACATAATGATGCATACACACACATACACATGCATACACACATACAGACACATGTACACACACATTCACACACACATTCACACACAGATTCACACACATTCACACACATATACATACATGCATACATATTGCATATGCATATGCATACATACATACTTACATGCATATGCATACACACACACATATGCATACATACATACTTACATGCATATGCATACACATGCATATGCATACACATGCATATGCATACACATGCATATGCATATGCATACATAATGCATATGCATATGCATACATAATGCATATGCATATGCATACATAATGCATATGCATATGCATACATAATGCATATGCATATGCATACATAATGCATATGCATATGCATACATAATGCATATGCATATGCATACATAATGCATATGCATATGCATACATAATGCATATGCATATGCATACATAATGCATATGCATATGCATACATAATGCATATGCATATGCATACATACATACTTATATGCATACATAATGCACATGCTTACATACACTGTCATAATGTATACACACACACATACACACATAGACACATACACACATAATTATGCATACACACACATACATATGCATACACGCACATATGCATACATACATGCATACACATACACACACATAGATACATACATACACATAAATACATACACACTCATAGACACACACACATACACATAGACACACACACATATACACACACATACACACATAGACACATGCACACGTAATGATGCATACACACATACACATGCATACATAGACACACATAATAATGCATACACACACATACATATGCATACACACACATGCATACAAACATATACACACATATACACACACACATGCATACACACATATACACACACATATACACATATACACATACACATGCATACACACACACATGCATACACACATACAAACACATATACACACACACATACACACATAGATACATACACACGTAATGATGCATACACACATACACATGCATACATAGACACACATAATAATGCATACACACACATACATATGCATACACATACATATGCATACATACATGCATACACATACACACTTAGACACATAGACACACATAGATACATACATACACATAAACACATACACACTCATAAACACACACACATACACATAGACACACACACACATACACACATAGACACATGCACATGCAATGATGCATACACACGTACAAATGCATACATAGACACACATAATGATGCATACACACACATACATATGCATACACACACATGCATACATACATGCATACACATACACACATAGATACATACACACACGTAGATACATACATATACATAAACACATACACACTCATAGACACACACACATACACATAGACAACACACACATATACCTACACACATACACACATAATGATGCATACACACACATACACATGCATGCACACACATACACATGCATACACACACATACACGTATATATATATTGATTTCTAACCATTTTGTTTTATATGTTAGGTATTATGGATCCCAGTAAAGAGAGAAAGGCGAAACTCACTCTCATAAAAAGTCTTATGAGAGCAAGAGTTCCGTCAGATACTCTAGGGGCCATAATGCGGGACTACGCAGAGATGTCCGATGAGGAGCTGGATTATACGATCCAGATGCTTACGCGATCAGACGAGGGCTCTTCTACGGATCCACATGCAGGAAGAGAGCTATCTGCTCATAGGTATGTTTTTTTTCATAAATTTTTTTAATGATATTATAGCACATATTTTTATTTATTTCTATCTATCTATTTTTAGGACACCTATACCACCTCCAGCACGTGATAGCAGAGCAGAGTTGCCTATGAGGACATGCATAGGCACCTTAGGACTAGAGTGCGACATAGAGCCGGAGGGGAACATTGTGTACATAGGGAATGGATTGGAGTTCAAGAGAAGAATGCGGGCACTATGCGACTCTTACCTGCGCTTTATCCACTTACCATGGAAGTAAGTAAAAGTTTTACATATAAATTGAAATGTATATCTTATGTTTTATTTACATTATGTTTTTTATTTTTGTAGTGAGCATGATGAGAGGGATAAAAAGTACGTGCTTAGTTCACTTGAGACAGAGTTTGGGACAGGATGGTCCCTTAAGTGGTGTTTAAAAGAGATGCGGACACTTATGGCTCATCGTCGCGACAATGCACGGTATGTATGTATATGAGAGAGAGAGAGAGAGAGAGAGCACTAATCTCGATATTAGTGCTCTCTGAGAGACAGAGAGCACTAATCTCGATATTAGGGTTTTGAAATCCCTAATTTAAAAACTCTAATTCAACCTTTTAGCCATATGTTTGAAGTATATGTACACCTCCGACGTCCTACTAGAGAGATGTCTCTCCTCCCAACCTTATGCCTCTATATATAGCTACTCGAATCAACGAGGATCATGATTCATAATATATGTAAAGATATATACACATCATGTAGATAGGATACATAAATATAAAATGGAGTAGATATATTATGCTTCACACATACATGCCTAAATGCACACATAAATATATATATACATACTAACATATTTACATGTACATATTTACACATACATGTACATGCCTACATGCACACATAAACATATATATACATGCATACATATTTACATGTACATATTTACACATAGACACATATACATATATACATGTACACAATTATAAACACTTGCATATATTACGTACATGAATACATGTATACATATATCACACACATGCAAACACATACATATACATGAAATACATATATATGCATACTACTATATGTATACATATAATACACATGAATACACACACATATGCATACATACATGATAAAAATTTACTCCTCGAAGATAAAGCTATATATAAAATAATTAGGCATACCCCCGAGCTTCATGTTCTAACTTAGAAGAACATGATTTCATCTCTCTAGTAGGATTCATCGTTATTCAAGTTAATAAAAAAAACCTATTATCTGATATCCATTCAGAAGCTTCAAGTTACTATCTAATCTGCTCATATGTTTTCATTATTGCCATCATTTTGGTAAGACATCAATATAGTCTCATCTTCATTATCCTTATTGATTTCATTTATTTCTTCTATTGTTAAATCTATGTTCTCATGAATCACATCATCTATTGGTGGATTAACTTGTCTTTTGCCTGGGATTAAAAGTGAAAGCATTAAATGTTCCTTTTTAATGCTAAGATATGGCGGAAGATTGTAGTTTATGACTACCACTGGCCATGTTGACCATTTACTGGATTTCATGGAGAATGGATTAACCCCATCTAATGCAACTCCTAACTTTAGATTCTGTGGATTTTGTGCAAATTCAGGCCATGTAGAATCAATACGCTGAAAAGCAACACTATCATGAGGAATTCTGATTATTCCATCAGTACTTTTGTGATCATGTCCCCAAGTCAAAAGCTTTGATAATTCGGGGCTTTGAAACATATGTCTAAATCCGTGGAGCCAATGGAAAATGTCTCAATACCTTATTCGGGATTTTACCTTCTTCACCCTTATATCGAGGAGATTGACATTTGGGACATGTCAAAGAGTCTGCATATTCACCTCTATATAAAATACAATCGTTAGGACATGCATGTATACATTGATAATCTATACCAAGATTGTTGATTATCTTCTTCATTTCATCATGTGAGGTAGGAAGAATATTTTGACTTGGTAAAAACTTTTCAGATAATAACCTGTAAGTTTATCAAAAAAATGATATATTAAAGAAAGTAAATAAATAAATATACATATATATATGCATATAATTTTATATATGTGTATGCTTATGTGCATCTTTCAAAATATTTCCGCAAAATTTGATTGTTTTGGATGGCAGGATATGATTGTTTGTTTTGGAGGATATGAAGTATATACCTTCATTGAATGATTTGTCGATTCTATCATATGTTCAGTTTGAAAGTGCGAGAAGCGAGTTTATAATTGCTATTCAAAGAATTTGGCACTGTTTATAGGCCATACGATGGTGACCTAGATGAATCGCATGCACAGAGGTTACTCAAGATAGAGCAACCTGATTATAAGGGACTAGTACTAGCAGGATTCCTGGGGTATGCAGTAAACCTCTTGCATGTATAAAAGTGATCCTCTCAAGCCACCATGATTTCCACTTTGTATCCTAAAGTTCAAATGCTCATCATTGACATGCAAGAGGTTTACTGCATACCCTAGGAATCTTGCTGGCACTAGTCCATTATAATCAGATTGCTCTATCTTGAGTAACCTCTGTGCATGCGATGCATCCAGGTCACCATTGTATGGCCTATAAACAGTGCCAAATTCTTTGAATACAAATTATAAATCCGCTTCTCACACTTTCAAACTGAACATATGCGTGAATCGACAAATCATTCAATGAAGGTACATACTTCATATCCTCCAAAACAAACAATCGTATCCTGCCATCCAAACAATCAAATTTTTTACGAATATTTTGAAAGATGCATTAATAGTTTTAAAAGATGCGCGGACAAAAAGTGTCCATTCAATTCAAGTTCTTGTTCTTACCTTATCTATAGTAAGAATAAAAACCTGCATGTATATATTTCAATCAGCAGAAGCTTCCAAGGTGTATTTTCTCTTCTAGTCTTTTCCTTTTCTCCTACAAACCCTTAAACTCCTTCTTGTCTAAGAATCCCCCAACAAAATTTGGCACGCCCGATGGGACTTCCAAGGAGATTTGAGCTTAGGAGAAACCAAGTGCAAAGTATAGCAGAGGGCACATGTCTACAGTTCTACTTCATCAAACAAAAGGTAAATATTCTTATCAAGTGTCTCATATTAAGTGGGCTATGAGCTGCTCATGACCACAACCCGGTCCCAAACATTGAGGGTCACCTGCAAGCAGACAAGAAGGAAGGTTGTTAGAAGGTCCTCAAGTCCACTCTCTTCAACCTCATCAGTAAAGAGCATGGCGGGTCAGGTAGACTTGGAAACTTTACTCTCTAGATTAAATATAAAGTTTCCTTCTTTCAAAGGCCTAGCTCAGGAGGATCCGGATGAACACATTAGAAGGTTTTTGGCACTATGTAAGACTAGAGGCCTAATGGGTAGGGAGGATGCCTTTTTGATTCTCTTCCCTGCCACATTAGAGGGATTAGCTGATAAGTGGTTCAGCCAGTTTGTTGAAAACCATTTTACCACTTGGGATGTGATGAAAGATGCTTATAAAAATCAGTTCCAACATGGCAACACTGCGGAGATTATCATAGAAGAACTGGAAAATTTGAGATTGGGTCCAGGAGAAAAGTTCCCATAGTTTGTGACTAGGGCAAAAGCACTAATGGCTAAATTGCCAGATCCACCACACGATTTTTTTGTTAAGAAATGGTTGGCTAAGCCCCTACCAGTGGCCACCCAATGCAAAATAAAGGAATTAGTGTTACCTACAGCCTCCATAGAGGAGTTCATCAACACAGCCACACACTTGGAGCAGATAAGGTACCAGTATGGAGCAACTTCTTCCCAACCAACATATGGTACAGAAATGGAGGATCCAGTGATCCAGCTAAGGAAGGAGTTGGAGGGCTTAAAAAGAAATAAGCCCTACAAAGAGGAGGAGAATGTTGTTGCTCAATTGAGAAGGGAGATTGAAGCACTAAAGCTCCAAAAGGAGGAGGAGGCCCAGGCAGAGGAATTGGCTCAGCTGCGACAGGAGTTGCAGGAACTCAAAGGGAGTGGCATCAAGAGTGGACTTTGGTGTTCCATGTGCAACAAGCAAGGGCATATAGTATGTGAATGTCCTATGTTGAGTGTGACTTGCCAATTATGCAGAAAGGTTGGTCATGAGGCCCATGAATGCCAATCAAGGGGAATGCCTGCAACAACATACTGGACACAAGGAGGACCCCTACCACCAGCAAATGTGATGGAAGCTGCACCCAATCAAGGTAACACTTATAACCCTAGATAGAGGGATAATTTTGGAAATGGGCCTAGAAGACCAATTATTTGTTTCAGATGTGGAGACTGTGGGCACTATCAAAGTAGGTGCACTCTCCTAGAAAATGCCCCTCCTTATTTGTATTTGTCACTTATTTACTCACTTATTTGTATTTGTCAACTAAGTGTTTTGTCCTAGATTAACTCAGTCATACTTACCTTTCTTGAAAGGATCTTTCCACGTTCTCTCTCTAGAAATCCACGTAGCATTTCTAATAAAGAACTACAAAATCCTTAAAGAGACTACATCAATCTTACTAAAAATATTTATGAAGGTTTAGAAAGTGATTTCATTTCACAATCTTTGAACTTTCTTAGTTAATTGATATGGTCATATTCTTGGCAAACCTATACTTCATTTTTATCTATGAAGTTTCAGTTTCCATTGGGATGGAGTTTCACTCCAACTCATGAGCCCAAGACTAAAAGATACCTATCATATCAAGGTCTAATGTCCCATACCATCATTCCTACATTAATGTGAATATAAAGGATAGTCTCCCATACCATTATACTTTATATCCGACATTGATGTGTGAATGATATTTATCTTAAAGTCTAGAAGCTTAATCTAACTATAGAGTACCCTTTACTCAAATTCCTTTTGAAGTCAAGGGATAACCTCTATGTTTCCATCTTGCTTGGGTTTCTAAGATTTCCAACATATGATCACTCTATGATCCTAATTATCCAAACTTAAATTGGAAAACCATTTGATGGAATAAAAATCCATAGTGATGGAATAAATAGCCATCTTGATGGAATAAACATTCATTGTTTCTTTCTAAGATTTTGAGTGTGATTCCAAATGTCTTGAATCATATTCAAGATCTAGTTAGTTCTTTCTTAACTAACTTGAAGTGACAAGAGATTACTCTTGCCTTTTAGATTCCTTTGTTTATCCAAAGCTTTCAAAAAGCTACCCTAGGGTTTTCTAGGAATCTCATTTACTACTTAAGTCTAAGCATCTTCTAATGCTTTTGGATTTCCCTTGAAATCCCTTTAAGAATAGGTAAATACAAGTTTCACCTTCCCGAGACTTAAGTATCATTTATCAAAGTTGCAGACTGTGTACTTTGTATATTCTCTCCCTCTTACTTCCCTTTAGAGAAGTATAAGATTTGGCATGCTTTATTTGAGCTCGTGGTTTACAACCACCTTTTTCAAAATCTTTTGTGATATTGTTGGGATCCCATGCTAAATTTAGCATGCCATGAAGTTGTTTTCTGAGCAACTCATTGTTTTCCAAACACCTTATATATAAAAAGATGTTCTTTATCTCATCATCTATATTCTAAGTTTCTCATTATGGAATTAATTGTACCAATTCTTGATAAGTTTTGGTACTTTCTTCCCCCATTTGAAGAGTTTTCGTCCTTGAAAACTGTGAAATCTATGGCAACCTCCAATATTGGACTATTCAAACAATCTTATACTTGTGTAGAACTTGAAAACTTTCTAGAAGATTTACTAGAAATAAATTCTAGTTTTGGTGTCTTTTAGAAAATCTTCTAGAGGAAGCTCAATGACCACCTCTCCTAACTTGCTCATAAACTTCCTCTTGATTTTATGGGAATGCTCATGAGCTCTCATGTTTTATACCTATCTATGTTAGGACATGTGGCTTTAATTTTCAACGCTAATCAAAGCACAAGAAGTTTGATGGTACTATGAAATAAGAAAAATATTTCCATTTCCTCATTGTACCTATAGAACTTTAAGTTCCTTCCATTAAAAATTGTTGCATCTGCTAAGGAAAATGTTACTTGACTTTCTTGAGATGCAAATCTATTGAATTAATGAATTCTTCAATTAAATTGGATTTTTTTTTCCAAAAGGAGAAAGCTTTCAATGATGCATTGAATACTTTTCACCATTCATGTTGGTGAAAGTAATCTTGGCTCATAATTGGTTTCCATCAATGTCTTTGATGGCATCAACTTAATAGAGCTTTATATCATGAGACTCTTGAAACCATTCTAGAGTGTCATCCTATTTACGATATGTAATGAAGAACTCTTTTAGAACCTTTTTTTCAATTATCTATCTCTAAGTATGTCTTAAACTTAGAGGAGTATTGTAGGTTCTAAGAAGTAGTGTAAGAATATGCCCTATAAAAACTTTTCTAGAGATAACATCTATGTCATTAATGACATTTGATGTATTCAGGTGCCATCTTCTCAAGATATCTCATAGAAGCTTGTTTTGGAACCATCTCTAAGTATCTCTTATACTTAGAGCATTTAGTATGCTAGGTTATGTTGTGTATAGATGATATTTTTGATTATGCACTTCAAAAACTTTCAAAGTTATCAAAGAGCTTATATACTTTCATATATACATTGCTTGAGGCTAAAAATTGTATCAAAAGATTTAACCTCGAGAAATTTTCTAAGTTATTAAATAACTTAGATGTATTCAGGTATTCTTCAATTTATTTTTGCCTTGCCATGAACTTGGTAAGGGCTTTTTCTCCTTAGGTTTACTTCATTGTTAGGCAAGTCATACTTAATGTGGTCATAACATTAAATATGTGATACATTAGTATCCCTTTTTGGAAAGACATTGCTAAATACTTATATTGCAAAATCTAATTAACATGATTTTCCAAGTACTTTAGCTTCATTCCTTTCCAATTACCTTGCTTTTGTAAAGAAGTAAACCGTTTAATCAAGACTATGATTACTTACCTAGTTCATATCATTGAAAGACAAAAGAGTGAATTCCATTTACTGAAGTACATGTGCTTATATGCATGTAGTACAAATTCTCATAATAAACTTCAAGCACGCTTATCATTGAGGCATACTTTGCTTTTGTCTTCCTTTTTGTGCATAAAAATGTGTCTCTCTTCCATGCATTCACATGCCAATGCACATGTTCTTTTGCATCTAAATATGTTTCTTATCAAAAGAAACATTTGGAGATGAATTTCTGCATTCGAGATAACTTTTTGCTAAAAAAATAAATAAAAATGCACATACATCCATTCTTTTCAATGCATAGATGCATGTAACTACTCAAGGTGCTTGATTTCCTTTTCCATGCCTTTATTTTTACCTATTCTTAACTTTGATTAATTGTGGATGTGAATTGAAGACTTGTCCTAGGCTTCAATTACCTCTCAATACAAAAGATATGGCAAACCAATATGAAATCCAAACATAAATTCCAAAATACTTAGCTCAATGTCAAGCTTCGTCCTTCCTTTGATGTTCGAGAAGAGCTGTCCTCCACTCTGTTTTTAGTTGCTACTCCAAGTAACCCTTCTTTAACTCCATCCATGTCTCGAAATGCTCTAAGGATACTTGAAGGCTCGCAATTGTATGCAAATATACAATGTGATAAATGCAAAATTTCATCATACATAAACATGATGCGAGTTCTAATCCTTTGCATAAGTGGAGAACCAAAGTATTTGAACTATTTAAAAGAAGAATTGAAAGCTTCAAAATATTCTCAAACTCCTTTATGGACAAATGAAAATTCGTGACCTCATAAAAATGCAAAACTTGGAGAGAACGACACCTGGAATTGGAATGACTTCATAGGTCATAGCTTGTTTATGTGCTTCATTCAGCAATGTGATCGACTGCTAGCCCAAATACTAAAGCAATCCCAACCATATAAAAATGTGGGTAAAAGAATTCTGCTATGTCATGCAGATGGAGGCTCACGGAGTCCCCTAGCATCGTGATGTGAGTTGAATGCATGCGTGCGTGGATGAGAAGGCAGATATGCCATAAACAAAGGAAAACCTTTTCAGACCGTGTATAAATAGCGTTGACTACCACCATTTTTTCATCAAGCAAAAGACTCCGCTGAGTTCTTTCCGCCCTCCTGTGAGCTTCGGCGTTGATGTACTCTAGAGTATATTGATGAAAATCGTCTTCTATGACCTCAATGATAGGGGAGGGTCCTATGGGCAAGCACAAACACTTTTTTGTAAAGTGAAGCAAACAGTCATAGGAAAACACCTCTCGGATCTTCAAGAGTGGTTTGTCCGCCATGGAGTTTCTATCACGTGGCTCTGATAGCCAATGTTGTAAACTAACTATCTAAGCAAGCCTAGCAAGGCCAAGGGCTATTCTAACAAGAGTAAACCCACAAGGGGTGAGAGATGCAAGTATCCAACCAACCAACTCCACCCATATATATACCTCAAGGCCAATGGGGGAAATGTGAGGAGAGCTTGCCAAGTGTCCTCTCCACATGGATGCTAATCCAAGGCCTTCTAACCTTGGAAATCACATGGAATCACATGCGTCTCGCATGGATTCTAAAAGGATTTCTCCCAAGCTTGTACGTACAAGTCTCAAGGCTTGAGAGGCCTCCCTAAGGGTTAATTACCATACCCTTAGGAAATATCAATCCTAAGGGTAAAAACCCTTCAATTGGGAGCAAATAAATCCAAATAACTCAAGGGTTCAAACCATACATTTGGAGACACTTTCCCAAGGGTTTCCCAATAAACTCCAACGGTTCTCCAAAGGGTTTTGGACCCTCAAAACTCATGTCTTTGGCCACTTTGACCCATAGTTATACAACACACGCATATGACTAACCATAAGCTTATGACCATTCCAAGCCTCATAAGGATTGATGACTCTCAATGCTTTTGTAGGGCAGTGATTCAACACATAGTTTGCACACATGACCGCTTCCATCCAAAACTTATCAAGAAGATGCTTTCCTTTAACCATACATCGTGCCATTTCAAGTAGAGTTCTATTTTTACACTCGGCAACACCATTTTGCTGAGGTGTATATGGCATCGTACATTGGTGTGAAATACCTCTTTCACAAAGAAAAGCATTAAACTCATGTGACATGTATTCACTACCATGATTCGTGTGTAGAGTCAAAAGCTTTTGTGAAGAAAAATTTTCAACCATAGCTAAAAATGCTTTGAAGCAAGAAAATATATCATTCTTTGCTTTCATAGGATACACCCATGTATGGCAAGTAGCATCATCAATGAAGGTAACAAAATATACATGCTTCCCAAAACATGGAGTCTTGATGGGACCACATACATCACTATGAACAAGCAGCAATTTTCTTGTAGTGTGTGTATGATTATCTTTTGGAAAAGAAGCAGGGTGCATTTTTCCAAGAATGCAACCTTCACATGCATGCTTTTCAATGGACTCAAGTGTAGGCAAGCCAATAACCATGTCGTTCTTTTGCAAGTAAAGCAAACTATTGAAGTTCAAGTGACCAAAACGAGCATGCCAAAGCTCCATTTCAGCCATGGAAGAAGTATGAGCAACTAAGGCATTCGAGGCAGCCCTCTTCTATGTATCCATGCGATACAAACCATTACAAAATGTACCGGACATCACGATAACATCACCATTGCTGAAATCATGAACCATACACTTATCATCAACAAAGTGTACATGAAGTCCAGCTTTGGCAATCAACAGAACTGAAATTAAGTTCTTCTTGATACCGGGCACATACAATGCATTTTTCAAGAGAATCACACCTCCATTTGCAGCCGTAAGCTCAATTTCTTCTACTCCAATGATAGGATAAGAGGCATTGTTTGCACACACCACATTTCCTCCTTTGGGTGCATCTTTCAAAGAGGCAAAAAATCTTTTGCATGATGTTATGTGCTTTAAAGCACCACTATCAAAGAACCAATCCGAATCAGCCACACTCACAACCATACATTTAGAATGCAAAGAAGCATCATAATGACATGTAACAACACATGCCCAAAAATCTTGAGCCATGTTAGCTTCATCATTCTTTACATTTGCTGAATTTTCAGCCATAGACATGCCAGATTCCTTCTTCTTTTCATTGCATTTAGCAAGCTTTCTACACTCATCAATAGTATGACCAGCCTTCCGACAATATTTGCATCTCTTCTTCTTTTGCAAATCAGCATCATTAAAGGAATGAGTGGAAGAGGAAGCTTGAGGCTTTGGTTTTGATGAACCCAAAGCTGAACCATACTTGCTTTTCCCCTTTTGTGAGATAGCAAGTGCTTGCGTTCCCTCAATCAAACCACTCCTATTCACTCTAGATTGATCTTCTTGCAAAAGAAGAGACACAACCTCATCCAATGCATACATATTAGGATTTCCTTTTGCAACCAAACGGAGTGTAGTAGCAAAGCTTTGAAAAGATTTCGGTAATCCTTTCAACAATGTAGGAATGAGTGATGCATCCGGAATAATCTCATCTATGTTTGCCAATTGCTCTTTCAAGTCGTTGATGTGACTCACATACAAATTCACCGACTCATTTTCAGCCATACATACATCCTCGAGTTGCTTCCTCAAGTATGCAACATGTGCTTCATTACGCACGACATACAAAGAAGCAAGAGTGTCCCATGCCTATCTAGATGTAGAACATCACCGAATGTGTGGAACTATATGACGCTTCACTGAAAGCACAATCAAAGAATGAGATTGAGCATCTTTTCCATCCCATCTAAGCTCCTCCAGTGTAGATGGAGAAGGAGAAACCCTTGTACTTGAAGAAGAAGCTCCATCTGTGACAGTAGACTGTGAAGTAGAAGAACCTGCGGGTCTTCGATCTACATCTGCCACTATGTTCCAAAGTTGTTTAGCAACAAGAACATGCTTCATCATGTCACACCACATCAGATAGTTGGTCCGATCAAGCTTATCTTTAGCTTGAAGCATGGCAAACAAGTCATTGCTGCTCGCCATTTCACAAAAGAACAAGAATGTGACAAAATGTTTACTTCGACGAAAGTTGATGAATGCTGAAATTTCAGCTCACAAACCGTCACTTTGATGGAAATTCTAACTGCACAAATGGCTTCAAAATGGGGGTAAAACCCCAGCGCACCTGCTGGAAATGTTTCTTGGCTGTTGAAATTCACAGTTCTATGCTCCGAAGCCGATTTAGACTCTTAAAAGTGCACGTGTGCCGCGATGCAAAAAACCGAAACTTGAGAAGGAGTTGAACCTGCTCTGATACCACTGTTGTGTGTGTGTAGAAGTGGGAGAGACACACGAGAAGCACACAGAAGGAGCACAAATGCAGCAAGACACACGGAGAACACGATGGCTAGAATAGCTCTCTCTATTGACGATAAACTGAACTGAAGTAAGAGCTAAATGATATCCCTAAGTACAAAGTACCACCACATATGAGAGTATCAAGTATGTGGTAACATGGGGGAAAAACCTCTAGCTAGCACTAGAATAAAAAGTGCCCATGTATAGGGAAAAGGTTCACATCAAAGCTATTCGAGGAACATATAAGTGTAACAAAATGATCTATTCTTCTCAGACAAATCTCTGACGAGGATTTTCCAAAGAGTGGTACATGTGTCTGATGAGCAAATGATATTTTCATATTGGAAACTCCAATTTCAGAAACTTTTTGTTGGAGAAGCTACTCTAGTATAGACCCTATGATATACCCAAAATTCAAGGACTTTGGAATTTATCTTCATAGTTAGAAGATATTTTAAAAGTGCAGCAGCATTGTTTCTAGGCTCACCTAAGCGCAGGTGTAGCAGAGATAGAATTATACTTTTGAACAAGTATTTGATTTCATTTTGAATTGAAATTTTGTGAGACCAAACTAGATAAGTTGATCTAGATTTGAGCACAAAGAAAATAGAATTTGGAGTTTCTGTGATCAGTCTGAGGGCTTCAAGAAGATGACTGTACATTTTTAGAGTTGGTAGTCAAGTGTTCGACCCTTCCAGTAAAATGGTTATAAAACTCTGAGGAAATATCCAAATCAAGTGATTTTTATGCCTAATGAGAGCTTAAGAAAAGTTAGAAAAGGCTAGAAAATTTCATAGATTTTGGATGAGTAAAAGTTAGTTAAAATTAAGCTTTAATATGTTGTTGTTGCAAATTGTCTATGCAGGAGATGTTGTTGAAAGGAAAAGATTTTTCACAAGTTTTTATGATATGTTTTTGAGATGGTGTGATCACCTGGGCTAGCTATGCCCTAGATACTTGTTTATTGAGCATTGGTTTATGGTGACCATTCTCATTAGGATAGAGGAGACTCTGTCAAAATTTTCCAGAATATATATAGTGCCATGAGAGCATGGAACAGGAGTACTTGTTCTCATTTCATATAATTGGATCCATACAAGTTGTATAAATTCCAATTTATTGTGAGTTAATATTTGATTCAAGTCGCATGAGTTGATATCTGATGCAAGCCACATCCTTCACAAATCTAGTTGAGTTGATTTATTACAAATAGTTATGAGTGATATAGTCATAGGAATGACTCTGTTCTTTCCATCGAGGGAAGGAAACACTTCAGGAATACTTCATGATTTCATTACATTATTTATGGTTGTGAGTACTCATCGAGTTATTCTTATCATTTTTGAGAGAAGTTTTGATTTTAATCTCATACATGCATCTATGTGGAGTATAAAGTTGGTGGTATGGGACATCAAACTTTGTATTCTACCTAGGTGTAGGACAGATGGTATGGGAGAGAAGTCTCTGAGATTGTACTTTTTATATGATTTGGAGTTCATTTATATGATCTTCTGGTATCATCTTATTATTAGACAATAGAGGGACAATTGAGATAGTCACTCTATATGTGATCGCAAACAAGGCAAGTCTGCAAGCAAGTAGCCTAGAAGCAGAAAGGCAAGGTTTGCACATAAGAACTATGAATAGGCAATTGTATTGAGAAGAAATTCACAGAGTACGTACTACTTTATGTGATATGCCTGAGAACAGGCCATGGTTCATACATAGTGTGTATGAGGTGAGCTAGATGCTTAGCCTAGTGGGCTATGAGTGTGCACACATCTACTTACCACTTTTTAGGGTATTTAGTGGACTCATATTATGGTCCCCATTATATCTGGGAGCGCTAGATTATTACAGTATTTTACTTGAGACACCTCATTCCTAGTTAGGAATGATTTGATCATAGTGATGATCAGATGGTGGTCATGGTAAAAGCAAGTTTCATCCACTTGGAACATCTTGCATGTTATTATTGAGAAGGTGGTGGTAGCTCCACTAGTTGCTACACTGTCTTAGCACGTCTTCACTTGGCATGATGGACTTACAGGATTCTAGTACTTCAAAAGAACAAACTAGTAGTAGTTGAAGTAGTAGATGGACGACCTCTAGCATCTGGGAATATTACCATGGAAACCACATTGTTAAGAGTACATCTTGGTGAATATGATTCCCACATATGTTTCAATGTAATATCAAGTCCAATAAACCCTGTTATCATTGGAATGCCCTAGCTAAAGAAACATAATCCAAACTTCGATTGGGAGAAGAACAAAATCACTCGTCGAGATATCCAGAAGAACCCGATATATGTAGGATCCAAAGCCTTTATGCATGCAATAAGGAAGGACTTGTTAGACATTGATCCACAAGGATCAGTCCATTTGATCTACATGGATCATTGATCCACAGGGATCAATCCATTTGATCCACAAGAATCAGTCCATTTGCTTCACCATTTGCTTCACGAACTATCTTTGAAAAATGCAAAACATATAGAGTTTTTCCAAATCCAAAAGAGTGTGTGTGTATTTTGTTAGCCATTGTGAATTTGGCTAGACTAACAAAAATGTCAAAGTACTAAAAACGTTTATGGGCCATTGTGGCTACTAGAGAAATTTTGTATATAAGTTTGCAGATACTGCAAAATCTTTGTATAATTTATTAATTAAATTTGAATGGTTTAAGCAATGTGAGGAAGCTTTTAAAGATTCAAAGACGTGTTTCATTACAACACCTATATTGAAAACTCCTTAATGGGATTTAATTACTCATGTTCATGTAAATGCTTTGAATTTTGCATTAGGATGTGTATTAGCACAAGCTATTGAAGGAAGTATGTTGGCTTTTCTTATAACCTATGAAAGTGACGATTCAATCTTGCTAAGAAAAACTAAGAACTAGTAAAAGAGAGGGTTTATGTATGGTGTATGGTGTGAAGAAATTTAAGCATTATTTGTTGGAAAATAAGCTTAAATTTCTTGCTGATCCTCAAGCCCTACTTTATTTAGTTAATAAACTTTTTCGTACAAGGAGAATCGTAGGATGGTTTTCGCTTTTAATGGACTTTGACTTTCAAGTCATTGTTAGACAAGGAAAAAATCATAAAAGAGTAGATCGTCTTTCTAGAATCATATTTGGGGAAGACCCAAACGGAATTGAAGATTACCTAATTAGAATAATTCTTTGGTTCCAATATCATCTTTTGGACCACATTTTAAGAATAAAATATTTAGACATCTGATTTTTCAAAGTAAAATTTTTCTTCTACTTTCAAGACACATGTAGCATTTTACTCAAACATAGTATCAAAATATTGTATGCTAAAACATGAGCAACACAATAATTTGGAGAAGGCACATAAGTGTTATATGTGTTCTCATGCTTCAAAGCTAGTTAATATAAATAATTTAGACTATTAACAGACCTCCTAAAGAGGGAAAAAATTTCCCCAATGGTCCTTTTGTGTTCACACACATGAGTACCTAAATATATCAACATATACATACATATATACAATTACTTCTTCAAGAATTTAATGATTTATTTTTACGATAAAGGCCATGTGCATTTATATATATATAAACATATAAACTATCACTCATGGCAACATCTGTATAAAGCAATATCATTTTTTCTAAGTTCAAATGTTAAAAAATTCTATTCAGACTAATGAAAAATTCCTATACATACACACACTTGACAAAAAAATTTAAAAAAAGTCTTGTGGGGGGAGATGGTGTACGAAGAGCTAGACGAGTAGAGAGAGATGAGAAGAACACAAAGGTAGAGATAGAGAACATGAATTCTCAAATTGCCAAGAGACATAGTTGCAAAGATAGTGTTGTCCACCCATGCATTTCCAATATGGAGCGTAGATGGAAACCTAAACGGACTCTAGATGAAGGGCTCAATGATGATCAAACATTATAGAGCTATGTACTCTCAAAAGGGCTCCTCCTCATAATGGAGGCTATACAATTTAGAGTATCATGGATCATTAGTGGTCTCACAACGATAGGGTATTCAACATATCTAACATACAAGGTTTGTGTCTCCATCTCTACGTTTTGCTATATCTTCCATATAGTTTTTGGTTGGCATTTTCTGTTGTGTGCATGCTTGTGCATAAGCATGTGTCTTTCTCGATGTTTTACACTTGCACATGAAAGTGATCCTCCAATCACAAGAGACTTGATCTTGTTACAATCTTTTCTCACGACCTCTTAGGCTGGGTTCACAATGGTTGGTGAGGAGAGGTGAGTTCAAATTCTCTCCGCTACACTCAGGACACTCCTGATCATGATATGGTGGCATGATAAACTAGCTCTCTCTTTTTTTTTTTGGGGGGGGGATCCTTGGCAGTTGGGAACTTTCCAATTCTACCAATGGCAAGGGTTTGCTCACTGTGGGAGGGTCGATTTCAACTCAAACAAGTCTCCTTGTATGACTTTAAGGTCATTATGTTTCCACTTTCTACCTTAGAGACTTCAAGCTTTGTATCTTAGTTGTTGCCAAGCCTTTAAACCTTTGTTTTATTGGATTCAAGGGGGACGAAAGCTTTGTATCTTAGTTGTTCCTAAGCCTTTAACCTTTGTTTTGTGAGATTCAAGGGGTCCCATGAATGCTATGCCTTCCTTGTTCGTACTTCTAAAATATTTGAAGGGTTAAGGAGGAGTAGATCTCAAAACTGGAACTTTCTCAAAAAAAAAACTATCAATGTGAGTGTTTATTTTTTTGATAGTAGTATGAATTGAAAATACACACTCATACACCCAACTTCATAAGGTAGAGACACCCATCATGAGAGACTCATAGACATGTCCAGCCAAGACTTGAACTCAAGACTTCCTCCCACACCTTCAAGGCATCAGCCACTAGGCTATGTGAACTCGGACATGTAAGTGTTGAGATGCCTTTTCCCTCTAATGAGGCCTTGTAATGTCTTCTTTTTAATTGGATTTGCTTCTCTTTACAGAAAAAAAAAAACGATGAACCATGTCGTGGCCCAGAATGAAAGGGTGCCTCTACTTCGACGCCTTGTAATTTGTTGTCTTTTTAATTGAAACTTCCTGGCAGCGAAGCGTGTCGTGGCGTAGAGTCGGAGACCAATTTTTTAACAGCTTAAAAACGAACAGGCATGGGACGTAGGAATATGCTTCTAGCCTTCGACGTTGTCAAGTTGACGTCATTGCCTTCGCCACGCCCGAAGAAAAACAAAAGCAAAAGCACATGCCGCCGGCTTTTGCTTTCCGAGCTACAATTTTTTTATAAAGGAAGTTCGGCTTCAGATTCCGAACGTGCTTTCGAGACGTGAGATCGCTCGTCTCTTTGACTCGCAGACTTTTGCCTTCCCGTCGCAGGGAAATCGCTTAAAGGAGGTACTTCGTTAAGGTTATAATGGCAGAAACTACAGCAGGCATAAGAGATAGGATCTTTGTTTATCGCAAACAGAACGTAGAAACGCAGAGACATGACCATACGCACGCATTCACTAAGCAGAAGTCGGAACCCGTAGGACACATAGCTTCACTGGGGGAAGCAAAGGGTTTGGATTCTACTGAGAAATCCATGCCCATTTACTCGGAAAATCTACATGATGGGTTGAGGTTCTCACAATACATGCTAGCGGGTTCCGTAGCTGGCATGGTGGAACACTTGGCCATGTTCCCTGTGGATACTCTGAAGACTCGCATGCAAATGGTAGGGGACGCTTGTGGATCAGCTCACAATCTTCTTGGCAGAAGCTTTATTTCCATACTAAAGACTGAAGGAACTCTGGGTTTCTACAGAGGGATTGGGGCAATGGCACTAGGGGCAGGGCCTGCTCATGCAGTGTATTTTTCTGTTTATGAAGTTGCCAAACAGAGATTAGGCGGTGATTTACCAGGACATCATCCTCTTGTGCATAGCGTTTCTGGTATTCTGGCTACTGTTACCAGTGATGCTGTTTTCACACCAATGGATGTGGTGAAGCAACGGTTACAATTACCTGGTAATACATACAGGGGACTCATTGATTGTGTACAGAAGCTCATAAGAGATGAAGGAATGAAAGCCTTTTATTCATCATATAAGACGACAGTGGTAATGAATGCTCCATATACAGCAACGCATTTTGCAACCTACGAGGACGGATTGATGAACTGTTGGCCTGATAGGACGAAGGAAGAAAACCTTTTTGTGCATTTGTTTGCTGGTGGGGCAGCTGGAGCATCAGCAAGTGCAGTGACCACCCCTCTAGATGTGGTGAAGACACGCTTGCAATGTCAAGGGGTTAATGGTGCAGAACGATTTGAAGGTAGCTCCATACAGAGTGTGATCAGAAATATTGTTAAGAAGGAAGGCCCAAAAGCTCTAGTTAGAGGAATCAAACCAAGGGTGCTGTTTCATACACCAGCTGCAGCAATATGTTGGTCAACCTATGAAGCAGGCAAGACATTTCTACAGAATATTGATGGTTTACAACGAGGACCTCAGAACCTTTGATGTCCTTTCAACGGCTTATTATGCTTTGTGAGGAAATCGCATCATTGGAAGATAGAATGGGTTATCATACTGCCTGCCAAAGTTTTATGATTGTAAATCCAAATGCATGTTCTTAAAGAACTGCATTGTCCATCAGCCATGCATAGTGAAGGCTTCAGATGGTGTCTTTTCTGGACCCCTTTGCTCCATTTCATCTGAATGCCAACGTCCAAGTTGCATGAGGTGCCATATTCAGAGAAGCAGAGTTGATGGCAACATGTGTACTTTGTACTGGTTGCAAATTTACATATTCTGGCTGGTTAAACAGAAAAATTTCTTAAGTGTTGGGGGTAATGCATGGAGTGTTCTTATACGGAATTGAGTTTGCTCCTGCTATCATCGCTCAGAAAAGGAATCGGGCATTGGTTCAGGTTAATCTGATTTCTTGTTGCTGTCTGGAAGCTATGGAAGAAACAAAATCATAGATAGATGTGCCTAAATATGTCCTGGATGGTTGGGGGTAGCTGTGCAATATTGAATAAAGCCTGAGAATACTAGAGATAATGTTAAAATATATCTAGGGGCATGGCATTAAATGGCCAATTAGGATCATACATAAAATGAATATAAATGAAACTCAAGCAATTCATTTCATATAACCCTTCTAAAACCACCCAAAAGAATTCTTTCCTTGACTCCTACTTAAAGAAGATATCAAAAGCTAGACATTAGTGAAATACAAAACTCATCGTGCAATAATCTCAATGATAAAAAAAAGCATAGATTATGGCACACTATGATCACCTAATTGCTACATATCATTCATAAATATATTAAATTAATTATTTTCATAACCTAAGGTTTATGTTATAGGATCTTGGAGTCACATGTACATAAAGACAATACAATATCCAAAACACATAGGAACAAAGTTACAAAGTAGACAAAGCAACATGTAATATTGGATACAATCTCCCCCCATGCTTCATATCAGATGAGTCTCTAGAGTGAGTGTATTTATAAATTTTCATTACATCAAAAGATAGAAGTTACAATGAGGGTGGGCACTTCAAAAAATGGGTGTGTGAGCAAAACATTGCTCACTTTTATGGTGAGTCTTAGCTTATATTTACAAAAGTCATGTTCTATAGTAATCCTTATCTTTGATCACTATTTTTAAAATTTCCAGAATCAACCCTCTATGTGAGTCTTTTATTTACAATATAAATATAAACTATAATATTTCTAATAACATTCAATGCATCCAAATATGTCCATGCCCATCCACACCCTCACCAACCTTCACTTGTTGAATCCAAGCACAAATAACATTCAAACCTCAATAAAATAAACTCCAATAATTCAGCATTGCACAAGTGATAACATGCCCCCAATTGAAAAAGCAACGGACATCTGTTGATAAGGAAGAAAATAGGCATGGATGGAAAGTCAAATGTCCCATCAATGAACAATAATAAGCATGTTCCATGTAAAAAAACATGCATTGAAATGGAAGATTGGAGAGTAAATTCAATTAATGTGATTTTGTATGATATCCAAAAATTAAGGATCACATTGCAGAGCCAATGAAGTCTTATGGATCCACTGAGATTCTTCAAGGAGAATGATTTTTATATTTTACCAACTATCAATGATACTATGTACCATTCCGTGCACTGGTTACATCATGATCAATTATTTTCTTGGGAGCCATTATAACCTTCTTTAAGTAAAGGAGGATCATCAAGAATAGGATCTTGCAGTCATGCATACATAAAGATGACACGATATCCAAGACACATAGCAATAGAAATATGAAATAGATAGAAAAATATACAGTATTGAGTACAATCTCCCCTCCCCCCACACTATGTCAAACCAATCTTTAGAGTATGTGTATTCATATATTTTCATTAAGTCCAAAGATATAAGTTATAATGAGGGTGGGGCTTTGAAAAGTGGGCATGTGAGGAAAACATTGCTCACCTTAATGATGCACCTTAGCTTTTATTTTACAAAAGCTGTGTTCAATAGAGATCCTTATATTTAACCACTATTTTTAAACTTTCTAAAACCAACCCTCTACATGGGTCCTTTTTTTACAAAATAAATGAAAAAAATAATCTTTCTAATCACACTCAATGTGTCTAAATATGCCCATGCCCATCCATGCCTCCATGAACCTTCACCCCCTAAATCAAAAAAAAAAATCACATTAAAACATCAATAAAATAAACTCCACTCATTCAACATTCCATAAGTGATAATAGTTTAAATTCCATGCATGCGTGTTATTTATCACATGCAACATGCTTATTATCATTCAATGGTGTGATACATGATTGGCCATCTATGTCTAGTTTTGATTGTCAACCAAATAAAATTATCTTTAAACTGAGACATGCTATCTTTTATGGAGTTGGTAGAATTATTGGACTTCATTTGTTCTATTATCCACATACTAGTGACTTGATACATGTGTGAATAGTGAAACTTCACATTGTCTACCTTCACACCAAATTTCATACCAATCTGAGGACATTTGTGAAGCATGCATTCTCATGCATTCTCCATGCCTTCTCACATAGCTTCTAATTCCACAAAGGCCATTTGCAAGAGTTATGAAAGAAGAGCTCGAAAGCTATTGTGCCAAAAAACTAATATTGGTCATGGTCTCTTTATTGTAGAGGATTTGTATGTGCCTCTGAACTTTGAAGTCACTCTTATGTCATTTTGTGGTCCTATATATGGATGGGAAGATTGGCATCGACTTTCACGTTATGTTCAATGCATGAGTACTTCTGGAATATGCTTGAACGGAGGATCCCTTACTAGTAGAAGGATTTTGCATGCAGAAAATTTAAAGATTATCTATTGATGGAAGACCTTACACGCATGGAAATATAGTAGGTTTAATAAATAGTAGTCGAGGGTTACATAATAGTTCAAGGACTAATTGCACATTTGAGGAGCGTGAAAATAGATGTATCAAGATACTTAGTTGTCAATGCTATTACTACATTACATGCTAGTGATGAGCTATTAGTGAAATATGGATGGCATAGACCTCCAAGAGCACCTTTTAGCTAGAGAGAATAAAATTTTCTATCCATATTTAATAACATATATATTTAATTTTATGTTTAAAGTTTACTTTTTATTCAATTATGGAATACTAATGAATTGTATTTATATGTGTAGATTCTAATCTATGATGTTGATGATATTCCTCCACACCATTCACAATTGCCAGTAAGACTTGATTTATCAGAAGCTTCTATGAGGAGGCTATGCAAAAGTGATCCTGTGGAATATGCAAGGTTGAAAGATCTATATTCAGAAGAAGATAAAGTATAGGATTTGTGTGACAATGATGAAGATGATGGCATCGCAGATTTTATTGTGGATTGGTATCAAAATGACAGTGAGAGCATTGATATTTCTAAAAATGAGAAATATCTTCGAGAGGAATGTCTAAAGCATGTATATGAAGGAAGTCGTTTGACACGATTAAGTGCGAGCTTACTTATTCTCAACCTTCAAAATAATTTTGGATGGAGTAATGTATCTGTTTCGACACTATTAAGGTATAATTTTCAATTATATATATATATATATATATATATATATATATATATATATAAATAAATAAATAAATAAATAAATAAATAAATAAATAAATAATAAATTATATATATATATATATAATTTATATATATATATATATATATATATATATATAAATATATACATAATATATATGAATGTATATACACATATAAACATACACACACATATACACACATACATATGTTATGAGAGTAAGGTCAAATTATATATACCTGTATCGAATGAAGATGTTTTGTCCATCTAGCCTTTAGAATTGTCCACCCAACCTTTAGAATCTTCTTGACACATATGTTTCTCCTATTTTACTCGACCTAATCCCTGTGCTGTTAACTCTTTTGCATACGAATATTAAGTATCAGTTAGCTATGCAGGTATTAAGTCATATGTAAAATGGGAGGAGCAAATTTATCTCGAAGATTTTGAAGGATGGAAAAATAGTTTTAAAGGATGGGTGGAAAAAAAGTGTCCATTCAATGCAAGTTTTTATTCTTACTTTAGATAAGTTAAGAACAAGAACTTTCATTGAATGGACACTTTTTTGTCTGCCCATCCTTTAAAACTATTAATGCATGTTTGAAAATATTCGCGATAAATTTGATCCTCCCATTTTACAATTGACTTAATACCTTCATAGGTAATTGATACTTAATATTTGTAAACAACTTAGCAAGACAGGTAATAGATTGACTATAAAATGGGAAACCACCACACGATTCAATGGTCTAGATATGAAAATCTACAAACCATAATATACAAAAAAACAATTAAAAATGAAATCAAATATACACAACTACACATGCATACATACATATACATACACACATACATACACATTCATACATTTATACACATACATACATATATACATACATGCACATGCATATACACATCCACATACACATACACATAAGCATACACATATATAAAATATATGCATATATATATGTATATTTATTTATTTACTTTTCTTAATATATCTTTTTTGATGAGCTTACAGGTTATTATCTAAAAAGCTTTTACCAAGTTAGAATATTCTTCCTACCTCACATGATGAAATGATTTATTATCTGAAAAGCTTTTACCAAGTTGGAATATTCTTCCTACCTCACATGATGAAATGAAGAAGATAATCAACAATCTTGGTATAGATTATCAATGTATACATGCATGTCCTAACGATTGTATTTTATATGGAGGTAAATATGCAGACTCTTTGACATGTCCCAAATGTCAATCTCCTCGATATAAGAACGAAGAAGATAAAATCCCAAGTATTGAGACATTTTCCATTGGCTTGACGGATTATACATATGTTCCAAAGCCCTGTATTATCAAAGCTTTTGACATGGGGACATGATTATAAATGTACTGACGGAATAATCAAAATTCATCATGATAGTGTTTCTTTTCAGCATATTGATTCTACATGGCCTGAATTTGCACAAAATCCAAATAATCTAAAGTTAGGAGTTGCATTAGATGGGGTTAATCCATTCTCCATGAAATCCAGTAAATGGTCAACATGGCCAGTGGTAGTCATAAACTACAATCTTCTACCATATCTTAGCATTAAAAAGGAACATTTAATGCTTTCACTTTTAATCCCAGGTAAAAGACAAGTTAAAGATATGAATATATATCTTTCCCCTCTCATTGACGATCTCCAAGAGTTATGGAGAGGTATTAATGTCATTGATGTATCGAAAAGCATCAATGAAAGACATATTACGATTCGTGGTATTGTGGCTTGGACTATTCACAATTTTTTAGGATATGGTGTTTGTTCAGGTATTGATGTAATTTTTTAATTCAATATGCATATAAATAAATGTGATTTAATCTAATTATTTTTTTATTGTTTTCATAATGCACGGATATCTACTAAGGGTTATAAATCTTGTCCATATTGTGGTGATTGGTTGAGATCAATCTTAGTAAGAATCTCAACAAAAATATTTATCTTTTACATCGATGATTCTTGCATGATGATCATCCATTAAGATCTAAAAGAGAAGTGATACATTTCAATAGAAAGCTTGAAACAGGTCAGTGTCCAAAACCTATGACGCCTATGGATTGGTATAAAATATGGACAGATGGACCTCTGATAGATCTAGAATTAGAAATCTTTAGTGATGATGAAGATAATGAGTATGTGAAGAGAGGTAAAGGAAAATTGGCACTCGTAGAGAACATATCAATATGGTATTCTTTGGAGTACTAGAAAGAGTTAAAAGTATGTCATCTTCTTGATCCTATGCATATATTCAAGAATATTAGTTATTCACTATGGCAGCATCTTCTTGGACTAAAAGATACCATAGCATCAAGGAATGATTTGAAAGATCAAAACTCAAAACCAAAGTTATGGCCAGTTTTTGATAGAGATCGATAGGAAATGACTTATGCACATGCTCCTTGGGTACTTACAACAAAAGAGATACAAACTATCAACAATAGGATTCAATTGATTAGGACTCCTACAGGATATGGACCATCTTTTCAAAACATGTTTACTATGGATGATAAGAGCTTATCTGGGTTAGTGACCCATGACTGGCATAACGTTTTGAAACATATTTTACCTTTGGTTATCGATGGATGTACAATGAAAGGAGTATAAGATGTGATCTATCATCTTGGATCACTTATAAGGTAATTATGACACTTTTATATTTAATATGTATCAATATTGGATATCTTTTATTTTTTAATTAACTTCATTATATATTTTTTTATGATATGTATAGGTGGATTACATCAAAAGAGATTGATAAAAACTCGATCCCATTAAAAAAAAACGTGAATGCAAAGAGCTACTATGTTTGATGGAGAAAGAGCTTCCTACTTCATTTTTTTATATTCAGGTTCATTTGTTAGTTAATCTTATAGTTGAAATAGAGATTGCAGGTGTTGTCAACACTCGATGGATGTTTTGGTTCGAGTGATTTATGGGAATATCAAAAGGTTATGTGCGACAAAGAGAAAAACCAGAAGGATCCATGGCAAAGGATTGGATGCTTGAAGAGTGCATGTATTACATTAGTGAGTACCTTGAAAGAGTTCATGAACAAGCTCCACATGTATGGACCAACGAGTCTTCTTCAAAAATAACAACTCGGGTAAGGGAGTTCCATTTTTATTTACATTTCAAGAAAAAAATGATGTTTCTACTTTTGTAGCATATAATATCGAATGTATGCAAGCATTCCTTAGAGAGTACAAACATGAACTTCAAATTCTCTGAAGTAAAAGGCGAGGAAACAAAAGATATAGACATAATCTCGATAATGATGAGATTACAAATATATCTTCTTTCACGGATTGGCTATATAGTCATTTGCAACGCGCCAATGCAAATAATGAAGAAATCTCAGATGAGCAAAGAGAGTTAATGATAGGTTGTGAACGAAAGGTAATTTTATTTTAATAATATTATGTTTTCTTCATATATGTATATGAATTTCTATTTACTAATTTGTAGTAATTCCACATTAAGAAAGAAATTATCTAAAGAACCATATATTCTTCCTAGGCATATTGAACAAGCATTTTTTTATAAAAACCCAAATGCTAACCCTTGGTGGCAAGTCATTCATGTTCAACCTAGAGGTAGGTCATTGTTTGAATAGTTTATTGTTAGAGAGATCAAAGAAAGTCCTCTTGATGATTCAGCATCAGATACTTATACATCAACATCTGAAAGAGAAATTAGAATCATTATACATGATAATGATACTAATCTTTTTGATGAAGAGGATAATACTCTACATGCTGATTCTTCTGATGAGGAAGATGAATTACCAGAAATTGATATTAATACATCAATAGATGGTGACCCATGAGAACACACTTTGAACAATAGAAGAAATAAATGAAATCAATAAGGATAATGAAGATGAGACTATATTGATGTATTACCAAAATGACTAGATAGTAAATTCTACTCTAGTTATCGATCAATAACTTGAACCTTCTGAATGGATATCACATAATAGATTCTTTATTCAACTTGAATAACGATGAATCCTACTAGAGAGATGAAATCATGTTCTTTTAAGTTAGAACATGAAGCTCGAGATATGTTAATTATTTTATATATAGATTTATCTTCGACGAGCAAATTTTTATCATGTATGTATGCATATGTGTGTGTATTCATGTGTATTATATGTATACATGTGTTAGTATGCATATATATGTATTTCATGTATATGTATGTTTGTGCATATGTTTGATATATGTATACATGTGTTAGTATATATATATGTGTATATATGCATATGCATTTGTGTAAAATATTCATGTATTCATGTAATATATGCAAGTGTTTATAATTCTGTATGCATGTATAAGTATACATTTGTGCATGTAGGCATGTATATGTGATGCGTACATGTATATATGTATATGTGTAAATGTGTACATGTAAATATGTATGAATGTATATATATTTATGTGTGAATTTAGGCATGTATGTGTGATGCATAATGTATCTACTCCATTTTATATTTATGTATGTGTATCTACATGATGTGTATATATCTTTATATATATTATGATCCTCGTTGATTCGAGTAGCTATATATAGAGGCATAAGGTTGGGAGGAGAGACATCTCTCTAGTAGGACGTCGGAGGAATAGATGCAATGTGTACATATACTTCAATCATATGGCTAAAAGGCTAAATTAGAGTTTCTAAATTAGGGGTTTTAAAACCCTAATATCAAAATGAGTGTTTTTGAATTAGTATTTTTGAAATAGGATTTATTTATTTGTTTATTTATATATATATATATATATATATATATATATATATATATATATATATATATATATATATATATATATATATATATATATATATAATGTAGATATACATATAGATATATCTGTATGCATGTGTTGTGTGTGTGTATGCATGTGTATATGTATATATGCATGTAAATATGATTATATGAGTCTATGTGTCTGTACATATGATTATGTATGTGTATGTGTATGTGTATGTGTGTATGTGAGTACGTGTATGTGTCTATGTGTATTCATTATATGTGTGTAAGTGCATGCATGTGTATGTGTGTGTAAAAATGTGCATGTATGTATAAATGTGCATGCATATGTATATGTGTGTAAATGTGCATGTATGATGTATATGTGTGTGTATGCATGTATTTGTACCTGTAGTATCACTCTTTTCTCTCTCTCTCTCATATACATACATACGTACATACATACATACATACATACATAAACACACATACTCATATCCACGTATATATACATAAAAGCAATGCGTACTGTGCATTATCGCGATGATGAGCCATAAGTGTCCGCACCTCTTTTAGACACCACTTATGCGACCATCCTGTCCCAAACTCTGTGTCAAGTTAACTAAGTTTGTATTTTTTATCCCTTTCATCATGCTCACTACAAAAACAAAAGAAATCATGCAAATAAAACATAAGATATTTATTTCAATTTATATGCAAAATTTATACTTACTTCCACTGTAAGTGGACAAGGCGCAGGTAAGAGTCGCATAATGCCTGCATTCTTCTCTTGAACTTCAATCCATTTCCTATGTACACAATGTTCCTCTTTGGCTCTATATTGCACTCTAGCCCTAAGGTGCATATGCATGTCCTCATAGACACCTCTACTCTGCTATCATGATTTGGAGGTGGTATAGGTTTCTTGAAAATAAATAGATAAAAATAAATAAAAATATATGTTATAGTATCCTTAAAAAGTTTATGAAAAAAAAAACATACCTATGAGTAGATAATTGTCTTCTTGCATGTAGAGCTGCAGAAGAGCCCTCCTCTGATCCCTGGGTAAGCATCTGGATCATAAAATCTAGCTCATCATCAAGCATCTTTGAGTACTCATGCATGATGATCCCTAGAGTATCAGGCGGAACTCTTGCTCTCATAAGACTTTTTATGAGAGTGAGTTTCACGTTTCTTTCTCTACTAGGATCCATAATACCTGTACATATAAAACAAAATGGGTTAGAAATCAATATATATACGTGTATATATGTATGTGTGTATATGTTTATGTAGGTGTATGTGTGAGTGTGTATGCATGTAAGCATGTATGTATGCATATGCATGTGCATTAGGTATGCAAATATGTCTATCTATGCATATATATATGTGTGTATGTGTCCATGTGTGTGTATGTGTGTGTGTGTCTATGTGTATATACGTGTGTATCTGTATATATATGTCTATGCATGTGTATGTATGTGTGTAAATGTATGTGGATGTGTGTATGTGTCTGTGTAAGTGTGTATGTGTGTATGTGTGTGTATATGTGTGTGTGTATATGTGTGTATCTGTATATATATTTCTACATGCATGTGTATGTGTGTGTGTAAATGTGTGTGGATGTGTGTACGTGTGTGTGTAAGTCTATATGTGTCTATGTTTGTATGTGTTTGTTTATATATGTGTGTGCGTATCTCTGTGTGTGTAAGTTTGTATGTGTGTGTGTATATATGTGTGTGTATCTCTTTATGTGCATATGTGTGTGTATATGCATATGTATGCATGTATGTGTATGTGTGTATGTCTCTTTACGTGCATGTGTATGCATATATATATGTGTGTGTATGTGTGTGTCTCTCTCTACGTGTGTGTGTGTTTATGTGTGTATATGTATCTGTGTGTATGCATGTAAGCATGTATGTATGCATATGCATGTGCATTATGTATGCATATGTATGCATGTGTGTGTATGTGTGTGTGTATGTCTCTCTACATGTGTATGTATGCGTGCATATGTATGCATGTGTGTGCATGTGTGTGTATGTGTGTATGCATATGTATGCATGTGTTTGTATGTGGGTGTATGCATGTAATTATGTATGTATGCATATGCATATGCATTATGTGCATATGTGTCTCTGTGTGTGTATGTGTGTGTGTCTATGTGTGTGTATGCATATGTATGTGTGTGTGTTGGGGGATTCTTAGACAAGAAGGAGTTTGAGGGTTTGTAGGAGAAAAGGAAAAGACCAGAATAGAAAATACACCTTGGAAGCTTCTGCCGATTGATTACAGTAAGACAATTACAATGTTTGGAGCACAATACTAGCCAATACTTCTGTGCACAAACACACAGAGTGCTCAATTACAAAATACCAAATATCCCAAAGTCTTCTTGCCGCCGGCCTCCTCTGCACCAGACCTCCACCTGCTTCAAGCTTATCCTTGTGCACACCTTGCACCAAGCTTCCACAAAGGGGGAGGAGTGAATACCTTCTGTCGGCACGCGCACACTGCAATGAGACCTTGAGATCCTTGGGGGAGTATAGCTTAGCACTCTCTGCACAATCCCTTAGTCACTCTCTATGCACTCCTGCAACTCCACTTCTCTGCGTCGCACACTGGTGACTCTTGCACTTCTCTCTCTTGCTTCACTTAGACTATGCCTCTCTTGCTTACTCTAAGATTGGTCCAAGAATAGACCTTGCCTTGATTTGAGTGTGTCGATCACGTACGCTCCTAACTGCAATAGTATCTTGGTGCTCACTTTGATGTCCCAAGATTGTCTTCACAAGTGGCAGCCAAACGACTCACTGTTTTGTCCTGTAGTGACTTTAGACTAAAACCAAAATTTTAATGGGGGGGCCATACTTTCACCTGTGCGTACGCTGCCGCTTCATATACCTTCACATTTTCCTTTTAAGTCTTCACTTTTGCACATAAGAGGGGGTTCACCTGAACCTTCCAAAACACTTTAAAAAACACTTTGAACCTTAGGGAAATTAGAGAAAATACCTCTGCAACCTGCAACCCACTTTCTCCAATTTACCCTTGGCGGACCATTAACTGTGCACTACCTGTGCACTTTGACACCTGCACTTTAGCACTTTGACACCTGCACTTTAGCACTTTGACTTTGCACATGTTGACTTTGACCTTGACCTTGTTGACTTTGACCATTTGACTTTGACCTTTTGACTTTGACTATAGTTGACTTTGACCAACATGACTTTTTATGGGCTCAACAGTTGCCCACAACCTAATGTGCTCTCTGTCCCGGAGAGCTACAGCCAAAACTCTGAGCATATAGGACACCATGATAATGGAGCTGCAAAAACTTGAAGAGGACATTTGAGCAGCAACCAAATCCACCAAAAGCAGGATAGAACAAGCACCAGAGAAGCACCAGAGAAGAACCGGAAGTGGGATGCTTTTATGGAAAAGTGAAAAGGATGGCAATGGGAGGGTGAAAAGGAATGGGAAGGGAGGGCTGAGGATGCGGAGATGGGTGGGGTAGGGAGGGATAAGGATGTGGCTGGGTAGATTGGTAAAGGTAGGGCATGGGGTAGGATGATGGGGTCTGGAGAGGGTTAAAATGATGAAACTGGAGGGCCACAGAGGGTACATATGGGAAATATAAAAACCAAATGTAAGATGAGGTGGGAATATACCATGTGGACAATGTGGTGAAATAAAAACATGTGATAAATGTGCTCAAAACTTGAGGGTTTTGACCAAAACTCATAGAAAATGTGGGAATCTGGAAAAATAAAGCTAAAAACTGATTCTAGAGGTGCCAAGAAACATGAAAATGACTCCATTTTTGTAAAAAACGGCCAACCGAGGCACGATCCAGAGCCAAAAACGTTTAGCCATTAAAATAAAAAAATAATAATAAAAATGAAATTATATATATAATTAAAAAAAATGTTGTTGTTTGTGTGTGTGTGTGTGTTTTTTTTTAATTTTTAATTTTGAACGCCCATACTAAAAAAATCAAGAAAGTAAATAAAAACAAAATAAATAAAATAAAATAAAATAAAAAATAAAAAATTAAAATATTAAAATAATAAAAAAAACAAAAATAAACAAAATAAAATAGATAAATAAAAAAATAAATAAAAAAAATAAAAGTGGGGGGGGGGGGGGGGGGGGAGGGGGGGAGGGGGGGGAAGGGGGGGGGGGGGGGGGAGGGGGGATTTTTTTTATTTTTTTTGCAGAAAAAAGAAAACGTCCTAGGGGGCCTTTTTTTTTTATAAATATAAAAACCAAAGAAAAATACATTAAAAATCCAAAAAAATTGCAAAAAAAAATCCAAAAAATTTTGAAAAAATTTCCTAGAGTGTTACGCCAGTTTCTTCACTCAAAAACCACAGAGAGCTTCCTTTATTCCCCAAATGTGGCAAGAAAAAGACACATGAAAAGGAGAAAAATGCTAGAAAAAATTCTAAAAAATGCTTGAAAAATTCTGGAAAAAATCCTAAAAATTCCAAAAATTGTACCTTTGCAAGGTTGATGAAATGACTGCTACATTTGCTAAAAACTCAAGAAACAAGCATGAAATGGATAAAGAAAACTACTAAAACTTAAGTAAAAATGACGAGAAAAGACTATGTACAACCTAGACAAATTTTGTAGGTTCCAGGTGATCCATAATTCTTCATGTGGCTTGATGATAGGCCTTTAGCCATGATCTTTATATGTTGACCCCAAAAAACTCCTCCATAACCTTCAATTGTGTGGCACTTCATTTGTTTTATCTTCTTTTTGGGCATGCTGACGCTTTGATAGACCCACCTTAAATCCTTCAGTACAATATTATCTCCTCCATACTGCATCTTTTGTTTCCAAAGACTTGCAGGTACTCCGTCCACATCATTGTAAAGCCTTGCACTTACTACCATAAAAATTGACACAATAGATGATATCCATAACAGTATCCATAAAACAGTGGCCATTGAAATATGATTTGAAGCATCTTCATCACGGCTGCATTTAAGGACTTTGCTTTTCTTCTCTTTTCCATGGCCTTTGACTGATACTGTTTCAACCTGAGTGATTTCCTCTTTTTCTTCATATGCTTCTTCTCTACTTGAGTTTGGGAAAATTCCATAGCAGGAAGATGGGTCTTCTGCATGGAGCCAAGCCAACATGTTTTCATCTTCATATAAATCTGCTCCTTCAAATAGATCTGCTTCTGGGTTGTCCACCACTTCTTCTTCCATACAAATACCAATTGTCTGCATCATGCTAGTATTTCTCTGATTGTCTGGTCCTTCTTCTAAAATTATCTGCTGCAACTCTTTTCCCTCCTGCTTTACCCACATTGTGTCCTTGCCCCAATCATGCAACACATTGGCATGCCTTAACCAAGGTCTCCCAATTAACAAGGGGAAACTTCCTTCTACCTATGGCAGCCTTAAAACAACAAAGTCCAAGTTAAAGATGGTACCTTGTATTTTGACTGGAACTCCAGGGACCACACCCATAGGCCTTACTATGCTTTGGTCTGCCATTGTTACAGTGAAGTTGGCAGGTCGTGAAGGGTATAGTCCAATCTTTTTCATTGTATATTCAAGCATCAAGTTAATGCCAGAACCACCATCCACAATAACTCCTTGAAACTCATGACCTTTAATAGAGACTGTTAGCCGAGGGCTCTTGTAATCTGTGAGGGGTGCTTCCCCTAAACTTTTATCTTTATGCATAACAACAGCCTTTGCCACTAAACTTGTTGTGGACATTTCATCAATTATCTGCAAGAGTTCTGACCTGAACTTCCCATCCATCTTTATTAAATAAAAAATACTAACCTCCTTTTTCATGGACTTGAGTAGCTTGGAAGCTTCTGATTCCTTAAGAGCTTGGGCTCCATTTGACTTATCAAACTCCTCATGAGCCTTGGTGAATGCATGTCCAATGGCATCACTGGTACCTATGAAATTTTCTTTTTGCCTTGTGTCTACATATGTGGTGGCTTTGTCTTCAGACACATCTTTGTCTCTGTTTAGTCCATTAATCATTGATCCGTGACCTATTTCCACTTGAGCCTTCCCCTTGCTTCTTGTCTGCACTGTAAAGGATTCAATTTCTTCTAAATGCACCACCCTGGTAGATGGAGATGGCACATTGACCTGATCTAACACTTCTTCTTTGTGTACAGAAATCATTTGAATATGAGGCCCGGATGAAGAGGCTTGATTCTTAGGACAACAATTTGTATAGTGGTCTCTGGCCTCTGGATAAAGATGTATCAAGAAATATTGAAAAAAGATTAACTTAGTGATCTACAAAATTGGAATTAGACTAAGTTACTCCAAAACATCTTGTTGATAGTACAACGAGATAATCAATATACATGTATTTCTTAAGAAAAATGCTGCACTTTATGGATTTGGATCACTAAACTCTCATTTCATCTCAATATATGATCAAAAGAAATATTATGAACAAAAATGGTAAATTTTTTGAATTTCTTTGATCAAATTGTGTGGATTAATGTATGTGCAGGTCTTTCCTTAATGAATCTTGTGAATCATTGATAAAAAAGGGTTGTTGTATGCTTTGTGAATTGACAATTTAATGTTTGTGATTGTTAGTGTTTTATGCTATGATGATTAGAGAGGACAAATCCAAAGTAGAACAAACAACATATTGTCACTTCTTTGCAACATAAATGCCTGCAACTGCATTGAGATGAGTCTTTTGAAGTCGTTCTAATTCATCCATTAGTAAAGAGAGCTCATGACCATTCCATTGTTAATCCTGTGCAACTCTTAAATTTGGAACAAGGAAGTTGATGGGAAGTATGGAATTATGTCCATAAACTAAATTGAAGGGCATTGTACCTATAGGTATCCACACTTCAAGATATGTCCAAATAGCATGATGAAGTTGTTTATCCCAATCTGACCCCTCACACTATTAACTAGCTTTGTCACTATTGTACATAAGATTTTGTTGGAACTCTCCACTTGTCCATTTTCTTGAGGATGATATGATGCAGAATTCTTGTGAAAAACCAAAAATATTTCAATAAACACTCAATCACTTCATTAATAAAATGTGTTCCACAATCATTCAAAATTTCTATTGGTAGGCAAAACCTAGTTTGGCTTTTGTGTGTGCATCAATCTTGGTAGTTTCCTTAGCCTAAACACATTCTGTAAGATAATCAATAGCAACAATTATATATTTTGTGTGAGAGTTATGTGCATGTGGACTAATAGGACCAATGAAGTTGATGCCCCACTAGAAAAGTGTTAGCTAAATAGATCGTTGGTTTTTTGTGCACTAAGATGTTTCCATTCTACAAAATAAATTAATTTTAGGTGTGTTGCAAGGAGAGATGTTTGTTGGTAGTGATAAAATACAATCAAATGTGGTGGCTCAAAGGAGGGAATGCTATATCCACAAGGTGTGTGAGGAGGAATGGAGTTAGAGAAAGAGAATCAGAAAAAAAAATAGAAGTGAGTTAGGAAAAGATAAAAAGTGGGAAAAAAGAAGAAGATATCAAAGGAAAAACATAAATAAAACTCAATGAAAAAAGGAAACATATATTTGAAAAAAAGAACAAAAAATTACATAAAAAGCATAATGGAAAAATGAAAAAGCAAAAGAAAAAAGAGGAAAAAATTATTTGGAAAAAAAGAGAAGGAAAAAACTATATGAAAAACATAATGTAAGAAAAAGAGAAAATGAAAAAAAGAGAGAAAAAATCCACATAATAACAAAGAAAAAATGAAACAAATAAATAAATATATAACAAGAGAAATAAATAAAAGAAAAATAAAGAGATTGCAAAAAGAAAAAAAGGAAAACAACTGAAAACTCAAAAAGAAAGAAAGTATAAAAGAAAAAAGGCCAAAATAATACTAATTTTATTTTAAAAAATAATTAGTAAAAATAAAAATGAATAATAAAAATAATGGAAAAAGTGCCCATGTTCATGAGTGGGGGAGTGGGTGCGTGGGGAGAAAAAAGAGAAAAATGTAACCCTGCCCCAACTCTCTATCTCTCCCCAACTAAGAGTGGAGGAAGAGGAAGCATTGGGGGTTGTTTTTGTTTTTTTTTTGTGTTTCTGTGGGTATGCAGGTGATGATGGAGAAGGAGAATTTGGGGAGGGGGGGCCATTGCATGGAGAAGAATGATATGTGAAAAGAGAAGGTGGTCATCAAAGGAGAACAACTATTTTTTGGAAGCAAAAGCTTTTGGTTCCTTAAATCAAGGATGAGGGCAGCTTTTGGTATCATAGAGGAGATTTATGAAGGAGGATGAAAAAGAGCAGCTTGATTGTGATGAAAAGATGATTATGGAGGAGCACAACATGTTTTTGTCAAAGAAAAGAGGAAGTGGATGAAGGAAATATTTCAAAGAAGAAGGTTTTAGTTCTCATGTGAAAGCAGGGAGCAGATAATTGATCTTTTCATATGAGGATGTGAATCCAAACGAAGACCATGGAACTTTTTCAGAATCAATTGGAGGTTTTCCACATATGCAGAGTAAAAAGTGTGGAAAAGTTGAGAAATATTTCTACATTGATGATATTCAGCACTCCTTGATAACACCCAACAATGCTAACATGATGCTGTAAAGATTGCACTCAATATCTTGAAAGGTTGTATTTGAATTTCTAACATTACTTGGAGAAGTTCAAGGAAATTCAAGTTGATCAAGAAGGAAATACTAGTGTTGCCCTTCAGATCCCGCAGATGCATATACATAGAGGATAGTACAGGAATGAAATCTCACAAAAGTACTCAGAGAATAGAAAGAGACAAGAGACTAAACACCAAATTTGGTACAATCTCCCCCTACATACTCTGATGGATGAGTCTATCAGAGTATGTGTATTTATAGGTATTTCTCATTACTTCCTTAATAAAAGATACATAAGGGTGGCGCTATGTAGGTGATCGCAATCTCGGTGGATCGCGTCCGGTCGCGGCACATGCAGAGTGTATGAAGTTAGTGAGTGTTGGAAGGTTTATGTAATAAAAAATGTGAAGATGAAGATGAAGTTGGGTATGGGGAGGAGAGGTGTCATGATTTAATTATGAAAGGGGAACATATGGATGTATTCATGATGAGAACAAAAAGAAAACCACACACATGGATCGACTTTTGAAAGGAAGAATGGTCCACGAATGGAGCTTCTTATACACTTTCGAAAATCAATTCATAAGCATGGGTTCTTGTGGATGTATGCATGATAAGAACAAAAAGAACACCACACACATGAATCAATTTCTGAAAGGAAGAATGGTCCAAGAATGGAGCTCCTTATACACTTTCAAAACCGAATCATATGCATGGGTTTTTGTAGGTGGTATGAATGCATGTGGGTAATGATGTAAAAATGAATAGAGACTTTTTCTCTCAAGCTCAATGGATCATCCTCATTGGTTCAACGCATGACGGTATAGCCTTCTCACAGATAGAAAAAGATAGAAGGAGACATGTAAAAACATATAAGAGACTAAGAGACAAGAGACAAGAGACATGATTTAGAAGATATTGTTATGACATACATATACATGAATGTTGTGAAACATCAACCTAAGCATTCTACTGGTCAAAGGTGGTCCGCACGACCCTCTCACCATGACAGTTGAACTGAATGTCACGCATAAGAGGATAGGTTCCACTTGATTAACCCTATGTCTTTCTAGGATCGTAATGTGTTTCTAAAGAAGTCTAAGATACATAAAACCAATTCTAACTCACTCACACACTCCACTGAGGGTGAGCAAAGAAAGAGAAACTGGGTTTATGAGCTTATCATAGAGAGGAAGTCTAAAAATTGAATCTAGGAACTATGCTCTTACTAGCCCACCTTGGATCCTCACACGCTCAACTAAGGGTGATCATCTCAAGGAAACCATATGCTAGCAAGGGCCCTATGGATGCCTAACAATGATGCTCTAGGAGTTTGGAGGGGGGTTTATATAGTTTTTTGAATGAATTTGGGGCCTTGGATTTAGAGAAATCAACTCTCAACCCTAAGATCAGCTTCTTTTAATTACAACCATTGGATTTATCAAATGGATAGTTAGGATTGGTTCTTTATATGATATCTAGGGCAAAGGGGAGGAAAATAGGTGCCTTCATTCTCCACCATTGGATTTGGGGCTATTCTGGACCGTTGGATCAGTGCAGACATCAATTTGGATAAGATAAGCTACTATTTTTGGACAAACTCTGCATCATTGATCTTTGATCATCAAAAAAGTCTTATCCGATGAAAAAAACTCGTGGATCCTCCTTGCTTCATGCTTTGGTGCATCTCCACCCTTGAATGTGAGCTCATCTTGACTGTACAACATGGTTCAATCATTGTTTGCCATGTGGTAGCCCTTCAAGCCTTCAATTTTCTTATTCTAGGAAATTACGGTGACCTTGAAAACTGGATTTTGTGCTCTTTGAGCCTTCAAATATCCTTTGATGAAGATGAAAATTTGTAGGGCTATGTTTTGAAAGGTATCCTTTAGGAATATACAGAAAAACTCCCATTTGAATCTCCCTTGTACAAGTTTGACTACATTTGGAAGCTTGCAAGGTGGCATTAAGGTGTCTAGGAGGCTCTGATAGCCTTGAAAATTTGTACAAATATGTAGCCATATATGATCTTTATACATGTCAAACCATATGGCTAACAAAAATTCCTATACAAGATTTTTTAGGGTCTAAGTGGAAAAATTACATTTTTTCAAAATGCACATGGCATATCAATGTGCTAGAAAATCAATTTATATGTGAAATTCGGGCTATAGACTGCCTTTGATAGGCTTTAAAAGTATATGAATTTTCATGTGATTTGGAGATATTGTAATTTTTGCCCTAATTTCCAAAATTCGACCAGCTTTGACTACTACCCTGGATTTGCTTGATTTCTTCCAAAGTTTGCATGTGAACTCCCTTTGACATGTTTGATGCATCTTGGAATTCTGAGGGAATTTTGGCTACCTTCATCGAATGTGTTTCCTGTAGGCCTTCATGAATGAGAGACGAGAGAAAATCTCGACAACAATGCTTCGAAAAGCGTGCTTTTGCTTTATTTACAAAATCATAATCTACTATTTTTACAAAATCCTCGCTTTCTAAAGCGATCTATTATTCTTTTACAAAAAATAACTAAAATACTATCTTCTAAACATTCTTCTAAATATCTCTAAAAATATTTGAATAAGTCCATGCGCATTCACACCCTAATGAATCTTCACCTACTAAATCAAAACACAAATCACATTAAAACCCTCAAGACATAAAATCCATATAACATTCCATTATTCCATAAAGAATAACATGCCTCCCAATTGATAAGCAACTGATCTCAATTGATAAGAACAAAAATAGACATGGATGGCCATTCACATGTCCCGTCACTGAACAATCATAAGCATGTCCCTTGTGGAAACACATGCGTGGAATTGGAAAACTCAAATTTAATGTGACTTTGAATGATAAGCAGAGCTCAAATCTATTTTGAAACCTAAATGCAATCCAAAAGTGATTACAAAAATGAATATCTCGATGTGATAAAAATGACTTTTTTTTTTAAAAACCATGATGCAAAAAATACATTTAATTAACAACTTACCATGATGAAGAAAAATATATTTCATAAATAACTTATCAAACTCGTCCATATATGGATAGGTTCCATAACTTGTTACTAAACATCTAAAAATAATGTTAGCAATATTTGAATTAAAATAGAAAAGAAAGGCTTTTGTGTTGGAAATATATAAAAACAATAATTAAATAAAAAATGAGAGTTCTCAATAAAAATAAATGAATAAATAAAATAAATGGAAGTGTTTGATAAATGAATAAATGAATGAAGAAATAAATAAATATGGTGAAGAGACTGTTAAGAGTTATGTTAAATATTTATTAAAAGGAATGGGGTATCAAAAAGAAAAAATAGGCTAGTGGATAAGGCTTATCTCTTGGAAGTATGACTTTGTGAGTTCAAATCTCGTACATGCTAAATAAGGAACTAAGTAGGCTAACTAAGGAATAACTAAGCCCTTATTGCCACTCATGTGTTAGAATTGGTTCGTGCATAGCCAACGGAACCAAGGAGAACCATGAGTGCTAGAGAAGCCAAAGATGCCAAAATTATGTCACAGTTCTATGCCTTATTCGGTGCCTTGGAGTAATCCGAAGGAGAAACCAAACGATAACGCAATTGATCAACAAACTTGATAAACGGGGAGTAATCGAATGATAACCAAATTGATAGCGGAATGATAACCAAATTGATAAACAAACTTCATAAACGATGAGTAATCAAACGATAACCAAATTGATAAATGAACTTGATAAACAAACTTGATAAACAAATTCGATAAATGAATTTGATAATCGAATTTGATAACCAAACCAAACTCGAATAGTGAACAGTGAGCACAGTGAGCACATGGAGTATAAGGGGTACAATGTGACAGTGTGATAGTGAACACAGGGGGTATACTGTGACAATGAGCACAGGGGATAGAGTATGACAATGAGCACAAGGGGTACAGTGTGATAGTGCATAGTACCAAATTAAAAAAAAAAGATTCGAAAAAACTAACCGGTGAACTAAAACAAAAAAAACTTGATAAACAAGCTGAAGGAGTAACCGAATGATAATTGAATTGATAAAAGAACTTGATAAATGAATTTAATAAACAAATTTGATAAACAAATTTGATAACCAAATTTGATAATTGAATCGAACTCAAACAGTGAATAGTGAGCATAGTGAGCACAAGGGGTACAAGGAGTACATGGAGTAGAGTGAGCACAATGAGCACAGGGGGCACATGGGGTATAGGGGGTATAGTGGGTATAGTGTGACAATGGGCACAGGGGGTATAGTGTGACAGTGCACAATAACAAATTCAAAAAAATGAAAACAAAACTAACCCAGGAATCAAAACAAACGAACTTGATAAACAAAAACATGGACAGGACGGTTGAGATAGTTGTCGATTAACAAGAAGATGCCATAAATCATGATCGGATGCCAATACATACATCTCTGCAGACATGCCTTGGCTTTGATACCATTGTTGGCCTTCAGATTACGTAGATGCATGTATGCAAAGGATAGTATAGAAATGAAATCTCACAAAAAGTACTCAGAGAATAGAAAGAGACAAGAGACTAGACACCAGATTGGGTACAATCTCCCCCCACATACTCTCATGGATGAGTCTATCAAAGTATGTGTATTTATAGGTATTTCTCATTACATCTTGAATAAAAGATACATGAGCACAGTGCTTTGAAAAGCGTGCTTTTGCTTTATTTACAAAATTGTAATCTACTATTTTTACAAAATCATTGCTTTCTAAAGTGATCCATTATTCTTTTACCAAAAATAACTAAAATACTATCTTCTAAATATTCTTCTAAATATCTCCAAAAATATTTGAATAAGTCCATGCACGTTCACACCCTCATGAATCTTCACCTACTAAATCAAAACACAAATCACATTAAAACACTCAAGACATTAAAGATCCATATAACATTCCATTATTCCATAAAGTATACCAACTAGCTATTGTTGATTCATCTTGCTAGGCTCAAAAGGTTCTATTCCTTTCTCTCAATTCTCTACAATCATAATTCAGCCACATAAGGTAGGCAAGTCTATAGATATAAAAGGGAGGCCAAATTTCTCTCTTGAAAAAGATAAGGGATGATTGGAGAGGAAGGGAACCATCCACATAGGAGCGTCACTTTAATTATAGTAGGTAGAAGATTTGGTGTGGATGTCACTAGTGGTTCTTCATTCAGCTTCAAAAGGGGAAGACTCCATAGAGGATAGGGAGGTGGATTTGAGACAAGGAGAAGCATCCAAGGACATGAGCGCTACCATTTGGAGCAAGTATCCACACATTATAGTATCCACACATGGTGGTTGAGCAAGAAGACTCAAAGACATGCAACCCGTAATAAAGGAAAAGACAAGACGATATCAATAGTCACCTTTCAACTAATGATGCATAAATCTGATGAGAGCTGGAGATAACAACATGAAGAAGGATTCTTTTATCATTTTGGAAGAAAGAAGGAGATCTTCTAGGTGGTTCTAAAGAGGAAAAGAGAGAGTAGGTGAAAAGGGGATTGGCTAGAGTGAGGGTAGCTAGGAAAGACCGCATAGATTGAAGACATCAACAATCTCAATTGAAGAAAAAACTTAGCCTTGTTTGGATCCTCAGATGTCTATAAGAGGTTTATCTTCATTTGAATTATGAGAAGAAGATAGCAAAAGAGATGAATTTATTAGTGATCCATTGAAAAACTTGGAAAGGCCCTTGGATTTGGAGAGTATTGAGAAGGAGGTGAAATAGATACTACATGGCCATGATTCATCTCCATCGCATAGGAGGAAGAACTCACCATTAAAACATGATAATGGTGAAAATCTACTATCGAGAAGTCTAGTAAATTGCATGGATTCTTTTGTATCATATTTGATGGATGAATGCAACCTTTGGAATCTCATGAATACTACTTTTGCCAGTGTTGTGTGTTAAAATAACTAATTTTCTCTCTTAAATTTTGGTTTGTCAAGCTTGATAATGAAGCTAGGAACTGTGATCTGTTCTAGCTTCTTCTCAATTTTTCAAAGATAACATGGTTGGCTCTTATCCCATAGGAATATGGAGGTCGACATTGAAGTTGAGAGAGGGTGTATGATTTCCTATTAAAGTTCATTATCGTCATTTAGATAAAACAAGAATCTAGACATTTGGGGAATAGATGTTGAAGAGGTTGGGAAGCCACAAGAAATGCTTTTGAGGTGCATGAAGTAAAAATGTTCAAGTCCAAGAATCTGTATCCAATGTCCATGTCTAGATGCTTTTTTTGAAGCTAATCCATCGTCAATTTTGTTTTAGCACCTAATTGTCAATGATGAACATGCAACACTTCTTATTACACACTGTAAGGTGATTAATCAAATAGCCAGTCATGACTGCCTATTAGTTGTTTTTTATTTCATTTGCTTTTTTTTGGAAGTAGAATAATCAATCAGAAAGAATCTTCCAACAATTAAGCATTCTTTTGTTTCATGATTCCTACGATTATGTGGGAGATATGCAACACCATGTGTTCATGATATTAGATACACAGGAAGAGATAGAACCGTATTTTTTTTTTGTTTTAAAGAACTTTTGTGTAGGTGATGTCTCCTTCTTCTTCACCATTGTGGTCATAATCGTATCAAATGCATCTCCAACATCATGAAGACTCAATCTTAAATCTCTCTCCATAGGAGTGGCAATAGGTTTGCAGTCTTCAAGGCCAAAACACTACAATAATGTGTGAATATATTTGGTTTGACACAAAGCTATTCCGCCATCAACTTGCATAGAATGAAGGCACAAATAATGATGCAAATGACCTAAATTCGACAACTCAAATGAGGCATGTAAATCAGCCTTAAAATCAGCAATATGCTTCTCATGAGGAGGAGTGAGCAACATGTCATCAACATAGACACCAACGATCAGAAGCACATAATTTTCATGCTTAATATATAAGGTGCTCTCAGTTGCAGTGTTCTCAAAATCATGTGCAATCAGATAGGCATGTAAATTTTCACACCAAGCACATGGTGCTAGTTTCAAACCATATAATGCCTTTTTCAACTTGCACAATTTGTTTTCAAGCCCTTTCTGAACAAAGCCACATGACTGCAAAACATGCACTTCTTCATGCAAGTCATCATTCAGAAATGTATTTTTAATGTTCAACTCATGTACATTCCAATGATGATGAGTTGCAAGTGCACAGATGCTATGAATAGTGGTCATTCGGCAAGTAGGAGCAAAGGTCTCATCAAAATCAATGCCTCTTTCCTGAGCATAACCCTTTGCAACAAGCCTAGCCTTATACCTATCAACTATTCCATGAGGCTTACACTTCAGCTTGTATACCCACTTAGTGCCAATGGCCTTCTTGCCAGTAGGAAATTCACATAAAGACTAGGTACCATTCTTCATTATAGCATCATATTAAAATTGCATAGTAGCCATCCAATTTTCTAAATTTTGTGCTTCATTAAAAAAAAACAGGCTCATTCTCATCATAGAGACTAGAGGCAGCCATAGCATGGCAATCTAATCCAAAAGAAGCACTATGAGAGCTAGAACGAGTATGATATGACAAAGGTGCATCTAATTTGCTATCACCTAAAGTCTAGACAAGCCATTTTGGCATAGTTTTTTCCTCCTCAATATCAGCTCTCTCATCATCAAGTGCACCATGTAAATCTGCATTAGAAATGGAGTGATCTACATCATCACATGAAACCTGTAAAGGCTAAGAAGTTGCCTCATTAAGACCAGCACTAGACTGTTCACCTGTGAAAAGAGGCAGCAAAGTGTCATACATGCCATTGGAGCTAATGGATGTCTCCTTAGTACATGAAAGTAATGGCTGAATAGCATTTTCCACAAAAACATCATTGCTAACCAAAATGTGTTTAGTCTGTGGATGATACAGTCGACAAACTTTGCTTTTAGAACTGTACCCAACAAAAATATATTTCATTGTTTTATCATCCAATTTCTGGTGTTTTTGTTCAAGCATGCATTAAAGTCAATAGACATAAATGTTGGAAAACAATGTTTACATTGGTTGTAATCATCTAGTTTATACAGCAAGTATTTTATAGTTTGTAAACTTTTGTATAAGCAAAAGCAGTTGGTGGCATGGATAGAATAATGTCCTCCCAAAGAACCCACGTGGGTTCAAAACCCGACGGTAGCACAGCAAGAGCGCTATTTGTTTTGTAACAAGATTTTGGGAAAATGATGAATAGAGAAGGACGGCGACAGACAAAGATTTACATCGAGCAATCATGCTTTTCATAGATCATAAGTTTGTGGCGATCGTGCTTTATTAAGAGGATGTTTTTGGAGTGCTTTTGAGGTGAGACCAACTACTATAAAACAAGTGCTTGGCTCATTGTTATTTCATCATTCACCTAGCTCAACACCAAGCTTTGGAGCTTTGGTACCTCAATAGAGGTGGTGCTTCTTAGCACATGGGGCAGCCATTTTGCTATTTTGGAGCATGTTGAGGAGTGGCTATGGAGTTCTTCTTGGAGAAGAAGAGTGTGCTCAAACTCTTGCTTATGGAGAGGCTATTAGCAGCTTGGTGGTGTGGATCGACCATTCACATGATGTATTTGAAGATTGTCTTCTACATGAAGATTTCGGGTTACTTCAAAGACATTCGATGGTGGTTAACATAAGATTTACATCTTGTGTTAAGAATTCACGTACATGTTCTCTTTATGCACACAGGTACTACTTGAAGTATATCAAAGTGGCATCCATATGAGGAGAAGTCCTATTCGGCATAGGTACAAGAGAATCAGTACATATATGCTTTATGCATATTTGGATGAGGTGTTCGAGAAGGTATGGTCATATGAGTTTAAGGATTTCTCGCAGCAAACCTGTTAGCATTCTTTGCTACTTTTGTAAGTATGTGATCTTTTCACACACGTGTCTAACTTAGGGTATTCCATAGCCTAAGGTTAGAATAGGGTTTGTTCATTATCAGTTTTAGACTGATCCTTCCTCTTTCTGTCACTCATATTCACTCTTCTACAACCTATTAGGTCACACATCTCATGTATATTCAGATTTCTATCCATACATCTGAATATGTTTGTTGCAGTTGTACATTCACTCATCCATTTATTTCTGTTCACATAGAGTGGTTTAGAGTTTTGCTCCCACATTGTACATTACACATTTGGGTATATATGATAGTGTGAGTAAGCAGTGGCTTACATAACACTTTACACATGTTGTCTAGTCTCTCTCTATCTTTGTCTCATCATTTGTATGATTAAATGTGGTATGTGCATATTTTGTTAATATTGAAAGATTGCTAGTTTCTATGTTGTATATGTTAGACCTATGGAACCTTGGACCTGTGGTATTAGTAATGGGCCTACTAAATTCCAACATTTGGTATCAGAGCTCTAGGGTTTTGGTATCAGAGCTTTAGGGCTTTGGCATCAGAGTTCATTCAGGCTCTCAGATTCCCAGGTTCCTAGAATTCCAGGTTTACAACATTTGATTTAAAGGCATCTTCTAATATTTGACATTTGACATACACACTTAATCTAGATGAGTAGAGATTTGAGAATTAGACAATTCAGTCACATGTTTATTCATCAGTGTGGAGTATGAAGTTGATGATTTGTTAGCAGCTAAATACTTCTGTAAAGTATGTACAAAAGTATTATTTGAAGACCAAGACTTGATGAAGAGAAGGTTACTTCAAATTCAAGGAAAAATAATGGTTTGGCGAAGATGAAGGAATCAGATCAACATCAAATCACAGGTATTAGTTTCTACTATTAGATTATCATTTGCAGGTCATATCTTAGAAGAGCAGTTATAAAGAGATTTGAAGGACTCAAGGAGTGCTTTTATACACTTTCATTATTTGAAATTTAAAGGCTGCATCAAAACAGGTATCTAGAGGTTTTTCTAGAGGGTTTTTTGATAGATCTCTTTCATGGCAAGAAATTTCATCTAAGAAGACAAATGTGGAGAGTATCAGTTTTGTTTTCATCCAACCTTGTGTTGTAAGTTGGTTGGAAGTTTTTGCTCACATTTGGTATCTAGAGAAGTAACTCTAGAAAGGTAATTCATCATTCAGCCAAAAGGTTGGTGAATTCAATCATATGAGTCACATTTGAAGCAGAATTTTGATTTAGAGATATGAGGAGATGGTAAAACATGATTCTATATTCACTTCCATTTGTATACCATGTTTGTTTTGACTCTTTCTCTTACCACTAGAGGAAGAGAAAAGTTCATTTGAAGAAGTCAAGAGTGATTTCTACTTCAAGATGAAGAGAACAAAAGGTATTGGAAGAGAAGTTTGAAGATGTTGACATCATGAGATGGAAGAAAGATGTAGAAGAAGAAAGTCCAACAATTCCAAAGGGAAAGTAAGACTTCCTTTTCTCTCATATTTTCCATATAATTTTCCTATTTTATCCTCTACATCCAAAGACAAGTCTACGAGAACATCTTGTGTGAAGAAGAAAGTAAAAAAAAAGCAGTTTCTTGTTTTACATTATACTTGAGAGAAAGAAAAGCAGCAGATTTTGAAGACAACTTGTATGTTTTGACTCATATATGTATGAGTTATGTTTTAGTTGAAGCTTTTAAGCAGGCAACTTATATGTTCCCTCAAAGAATTCTTGGAGTGTCAATACAGAGCTACTTGGTATATGACAAGTTGTAGAGAAGTATATTTCTTCTTTATCTAACTCTTGAGGTAAAAGAGTTTTTTTTAGAAGATGTTGAAGACTTGGGTTGAGGTTTTGTGTTTGGAAAGGTTACCTCATATTCAGTATTTTCAGAAAGCTTCAAAAATTTCAGATTTTTTGATGTACTAGTGAGTTGGAGAATCTACTTTCTATGTTTGTCTTGATTTTTGGATACATGCTTCTATTCAAAAAGGTGTTCCATCAGATCCTATTAACTGATTGAGAAGTGGAGTTAGCCAAAAGAAAATCAAGCAGATACTATCACATTTCACCCAGGTAGAATATGAAGATTTGAAGTATCAACTTGCAGCTTTTGGAGTTCTCAAGGTGAGAAGTTTGTCCGCTTATGTTTCAAGTAGAACTTCTAGATTCTTGGAAGGATTTGGTTAAAGAAAAGTTTTACAACTTTATGTGAGAAGCATGGAAACTTAGAGACATTCAGGTAACAAATCAAACATTCAGTCATGAAGGTTTGATAAGAGCAGATTCTACACAGGTATTTTGTTGGAAAGATCATAGATCTCATATGATCTTGGATAATCTCGTATGATCTTGATAGATCTTGTATGACCTTGGATGATCTTGAATGATGATGAAAGATCTTGAGTATTTATGAGTCAATTGTCTATCCTTTGTTTGAGAAGGTTCTTAGCATTGGAAGAAGTAAGTCAAAGATTCAGGTTCTATCATATTTATGTTACAAAGAGATAGAAGAAGATACTTGTTATGTTGCAGAAAGGTTATGAATCCTAAAATGCTTTGAGCAAGGTTTTTATGATAGATCAGCTAACCTTATTCTAGATTTTGGGAAGCTGAGGAGTGAACAGTGAAAGCCATTAGCATCTGCAGTGCTAATAAAAAGGACTTAGAATTTTTGTTTCAGATACAGGTATTTGATCACTAAAGATCACATTTATTGAAAGAAGGAAGACATTCCCGATTTCATAAAGTCTGATATACTTGAAGAATTTTGGATACTAGTGTTAAATCATCCAGGGGGGTGATGAAACATGAAGACTTATTTTCAGCCATATGTGAAAGAATGCAAAGTCATACCTACAGGTATTCCTATTTCATGTATTCCTATATTTCCTTTGTTAGTTTCTCTTTATGTTCCAGCTTTGAAAGAAGAAGGAGAATGTCTAGAGAAAGTTCCTGTTAGAATGTTCCTATTTAGGATAAGGTTCCAGAGTTCTATTGAAGAGAAGCTTGATATTTCAGAGAGGTATGTTTTGAGAAGTGCGCACATTTATGTTTATACCAGATTCTGAAGGAAAGAGGTATGAAAGACTTTCAGATAGAACAAGGATGAAGACATGATGACATCATAGATTTTTTCATGAGACTCATGAGTTGATTTCAGTTGAGTTAAGTTGAGTTGACTTGAGTACAGCCAGAGATGAACCAGCTACGTTCATAATACACTAAGTTGTGAGCTATTAGTCACAGGTTCCAGGATTCAGTTCTTGATTATGTTTAGTGTATTTACATGATGCAGCAGAAATACGTTGAGAAACCTTTTTGTAAGGTAAAAACAAATATTTGGATCCTAGTGTATGTTTTCAGGTTTGAGAAGACAGGAGATAGCAGGCTCAAAGACAGTACTTGCTACATTTGTTGTCAAGCAGTGATTGCTTGATGAGTATACTATTGGATATCTAGATTGCATATTTTCTCAAGTATTATGGTTCATATTCAGCAAGTTCAGGTCTTTGAAGCTTGAAGGAAAGTCAAATTCAGTTTTGAAGAAAACTTTTGAAGAAAAGGTTTAAAGGTCAGTTCGTGAGTACAAGTTTGAAGCTTATGCCAATTTGCAGATGAATGAAGTTACATATCCAGTTCAGTTTGTACCAATATGACATTGCAGGGGGGATTGTTGGAAAACAATGTCTACATTGGTTGTAATCATCTAGTTTATACAGTAGGTATTCTATAGTTTGTATACTTTTGTATAAGCAAAAGCACTTGGTGGCATGGGTAGAATAATGTCCTCCCAAAGAACCCACGTGGGTTCAAAACCCGGCGGCAGCACAACAAGAGGGCTATTTGCTTTGTAACAAGCTTTTAGGAAAACGATGAATAGCGAAGGATGGCGGCCGACCAAGATTTACATCGAGCAATCGTGCATTTCATAGATCATAAGTTTGTGGCAATCGTGCTTTATTAGGATTTTTTGGAGTGCTTTTGAGGTGAGACCAACTACTATAAAACAAGTGCTTGGCTCATTGTTATTTCATCCTTCACCTAGTTCAACACCAAGCTTTGGAGCTTTGGTACCTCAATAGAGGTGGTGCATCTTAGCACATGGGGCAGCCATGTTGCTATTTTGGAGCATGTTGAGGAGCAGCTATGGAGTTCTTCTTGGAGAAGAAGAGTCTGCTCACACTCTTGCTTATGGAGAGGCTATTAGCAGCTTGGTGGTGTTGGATCGGCCATTCACAATGATGTATTTGAAGATTGTCTTCTACATGAAGATTTTGGGTTACTTCAAAGACATTGGATGGTGGTTAACATAAGATTTACATCTTGTGTTAAGAATTCAGGTACATGTTCTCTTTATGCACACAGGTACTACTTGAAGTATATGGAAGTGGCATCCATATCAGAAGTCCTATTCAGCATAGGTACAAGAGAATCAGTACATATATGCTTTATGCATATTTGGATGAGGTGTTTGAGAAGGTATGCTCATATGAGTTTGAGGATTTCTAGCAGCAAACTTGTTAGCATTCTTTGCTAATTTTATAAGTATGTTATCTTTTCTCACACACGTGTCTAACTTAGGGTATTCCATAGCCTAAGGTTAGATGAGGGTTTGTTGATTATCAATTTTAGACTGATCCTTCCTCTTTTTATCACTCATATTCACTCTTCTACAACCTATTAGGTCACACATCTCATGTATATTCAGATTTCTATCCATACATGTGAATATGTTTGTTACATTTGTACATTCAGTCATCCATCTATTTCTGTTCACATAGAGTGGTTGAGAGTTTTGCTTCCACATTGTACATTGAACATTGGTATATATGATAGTGTGAGTAAGCGGTGGCTTACATAACACTTTACGCATGTTGTCTAGTCTCTCTCTATCTTTGTCTCATCATTTGTATGATTAAATGTGGTATGTTCATATTTTGTCAATATTGAAAAATTGCTAGATTCTATGTTGTATATGCTGGACCTATGGAACCTTGGACCTGTGGTATTACTAATGGGCCTACTAAATTTCCAACAATATATTCCCCCCCTCGATCAGAATAGAGGGTGCCCATTTTGCGTGCTGATAGCTTTTGAGCCAAAACAAGAAACTGTTTGAAGCACATAAACACTTTGGACATTGCTTTCAATGGATATACCCATGCATGCCTAGAAAAATCATCGATGAAAGTCACAAATTAAAGATAGTTCCTAAAAGAAGGTGTGTGCATACGACCACAAACATCACTATGAACAAGCTGCAATTTTTTAGTAGCTCGAGCTGAACCATCTTTTGGAAATGAAGAACGCTGCATTTAGCCCAGAATATAGCCTTCACATATATATTTACCAGGTTCCTCAAGTTTGGGCAAAGAGGACACCATTTTCGATTTGTGCAGGCATGGCAAACTAGAGAGATTTAGATGACCAAAGCGTGCATGCCAAAGCTTTGCATTTATCTTAGGTTGAGAATTATGTACTACACATGCTCAATCATTCATAGATTTCTCATAGTCTATGAGCTTATACAACCCACGACATAAAATGCAAGAAGCAATAATGACATCTCCATTTGATAGATCATGAACTGTACATCAATCATCAACAAATTTCACAACCAAGCCAATCTTGGCTAATGTTGAAACTAATAACACATTTTTCTTGATCTTTGGCACAATCAGACAATGTAAAAGAACTGCCATTAGCAGTAATCAGAATGTGTTGGAAGAGATGGATGGATACCTCAAGGAAGTGAGGTGGTACTACTAAAACCTGCTTTGTACTAGCCCTGATGCACTTTAGAGTTATAAAGTAGGCCCTTTTAGCTTGTAAATGACATCAAGAAAGTACCTATGTACTTTGGAATTGATACTTGAAAGAATTAATCCAAAACAGACTAGTTCAAGAATAACTAGTGTTGAAAAACTTGTTATTTTAGTCCATATACCTGCTGGCTTTTTTAATCAAAGCTTACAACACAGTAACAATTTACAAAAATTCCTTTTGGGGGAATTCAATGATTTTAGATAGCTAATGATTGCAAGTGGATCATTTAAAATGATCAACTACGCTATGAGAAATAGCTTTAGCAAATCAGATCTTACCCCCGATATTTTAGGGAACAACCAATAGATGACCACTGAGCACTTCAAAGGAAATTTCTCCCTATGCCTGAACCAAATGCCTTGAAATTTTTAAAACACAAAGTAGACTTCAAGCTAGTTCCAACAAGCCAAAGGTTATGTAAAATGATTGAGTATTCACTGAGATATGACCAGAAGAAGTTGATTGTTCTGAGTAGTCATAACAGAGAAGTAGACAGAGATGTTCAATAAGCTATATGTATTATAAAACATAATTGTACAAATTCATTGGCATTGTAGTGATGCTCAATAATGATGAATTGAGTGAGCTATAGTGTGAGTTACTCAAGCTCTACAAGTGATCAAAGAGTGAGCTCTGAATGAGGCACGCACTATAAGATTTTACAAAGTCTTTTATATGTGTTACTTCTAAGTTTGAATTTTGAATTAAAATTGTGGCTCCAATCAAAAGGTGACTCCACTGATTTAGGAGATATTCCCTCAACTTGAAGGCATAGCTAATATTCTTCCTAACTCCATGAGTTATAAGCTTTTACAAGATTCTCCAAAGAATTAATGTTTTACAATGGTAAATGATCAAGTAGTTACAAGCTATAGTTCACATGAATCATCAACTGCTATTTCCACACAATGTCTTCCATGCTAAGTTAAATGTGTAGGCTTGAACATTTGCACCAACAGCTCCCCCTCAAGCCAAACATCTTGGCTTGCATTGCTTCATCAATCTTCTTGAATATCCTGTAATCCAATCATGGTTTTAAACTTACAAAGCTTAGTACCATCAAGTGCTCTAGTTAACAAATCAACACACTACATATTTGTAGATACATATGCTAGTTGAATATCTTTGCTCAAGAGTTTCTCTCTAACATAGTGATAGTGCACTTCTATATGCTTAGTTCTTGCATGATAAATGGGGTTGGCTGCAAGATGCAAAGAACTAGTATTATCACCAAGGATAATTGGTGAATGAGTGTGAAGTCCCAAATATGAGTAGAGCAACCTAATCCAAATAGCTTCTTGTGTAGCATTTGCTAATCCCCTATATTCAGCCACTGTTGAAGATAGAGCAACAATTGGTTGCTTCTTAGAAGACCATGAGGTGGGTTTATCAGTCAAAAGTACTTCTTCTATCATCCTTACATGTTGCCCAATCTGCATCTGAGTACAACTTTATGTCTAAATCTGATGTATATGGGAAGTAAAGACCTTGATTTTGAGTACCTTTGAGGTACTTCAAAACTCTTTTAGCAACTTCCAACCTTTCTCATCATGAATCCTTGATCTTGAAGATAGGTTGATAGCTTATGGTTCCATGCCCTAGGTGCCTACGTCAAACCATAAAGATCTTTCTTTAATTTGCATACATGATTTACCTTACTTGGATCTTGATAGCCAAGAGGTTGAGCCATGTAAAGCTCCTCTAAAATCCACCCATTGAGGAAAGCATTTTTCACATCTAGTTGATACGTATTCCAATTTCTAGATGCAACTACACTTACCAACACTATGATGGTTGACATCTTAGCCACTGGTGAAAAGATTTCTTCATAGTCTACTCCATGGGTTTGTGCAAATCCCTTAGTCACAAGCCTAGCTTTGTACCTCTTTATGGATCCATCTGAGTTCCTTTTGATTTTGTAAATCCATCTAGAACCAATTACCCTCATTGATGCTTTCTTGGGTACTAGCTCCCTAGTGTCATTCTCTTGGAGTGCTTCTATTTCTTCATCCATAGCCTCCTTCCATTCTGCTTTGGTGCTTGCTTCTTCATATGAAGAAGATTCTTGAAGTGATGAATCCTTATCAAGATAAATAGAATGCTTAGTGACTAACGAAGCATCATACCCATATCTGAGTGGCTTCTTACTCTCTCTTTGTGATCTCCTTAAGGCTTGGTTGGATGACTTAGGTATGTCCTCCAACCTCTTCATCTTGACCTTGCCTTTTGATTTCCATGCTCTAAACTCTTCCAAATTGATGGTGCCCTCATCATCTGATTTGGTGTCTTCAATTGTGCTTTGCTTCTCCTTGGTGAGGCTTAGAAATTCTTCTTCCAAGTCATATGGAAATTTGACCTTCTTGCATTCACTTTCAACCCAAGAGTCATTCTCATCAAACACAACATCTCTACCGACCATAAATCCTTTGTTGGATGGATTATAAAGCATGTAGCCCTTTTGATTTATATCATACCCTATGAAGATGCATTTCTCTGCTTAGGGTCTAACTTACCTCTGATTTGAGATGGAACATGCACATAAGCAACACAACCAAATATTCTACAATGTTCAAGTGATGGTCTCCTACCATTCCATGTCTCATAGGGGATCATCCCATCAAGGGACTTAGAAGGTAATGTGTTAATAAGATAAATGGCAGTAGAAATAGCCTCTGCCCATAAGTAATTAGGCAATTTCTTTTCATTTAGCATAGATCTTGCTGCTTCCACAATCAATCTGTTCCTCCTCTCTACTACTCCGTTTTGGTTAGGAGTATATCTAGTTGTGATCTCTCTCTTGATACCTCTGTCGTGCAAAAATGCATCAAACTCATTGGAGAAGTACTCACCTCCTCCATCTGACCTTATCCTCTTTAAACTCTTTCTTGTTTGATTTTCCAACCTAACCTGCAAACCCTTTTCCACTATCTGTCCAACACTCATCAAATTCTTTGTGATAGTAGGTACATAAAGAACTCTGCTCAACAGATTCCTATTCCCATCAGAAGTTTTGACATTTCCTACCTTGACAACTGAGTGCTTGGTATCATCACCTGTCTACACTTGGTGCTTTCCCTTGGGCTCTTCAAGATCAGAAAGGAGAGCTATATTGCCTGCTACATGGTTTGAGCAACCTGAGTCAATATAAAAGATGTGCTCATCATTCATACCTTGTTTTGAGGTCATGTTCATAATGAGAAGAGAATCCTCTTGATCCTCTGTATAGTTATTGAAGTCTTTTCTTGATGTGTATCCTTCTTGATAATTGTTGTTGTAGCCATGGTTGTAACCTTCATTATGATTGAATCTTCCTCTTGATTGTGAGTAGCCACCTCTTTGGAATCCTTTTCCTCTCTAGTTCTTGAAGTTCCTATAGCACTCATCTATTGTGTGATTAGATATTCCACATATATTGCATGGGGAAGAGTTGAAAGGTCTCCCCTACCTTGCTTACCTCTCCTGCCCCTTCCTCTTGAATTCCTACCTCTCCCTACATAGTTAGCTTGAGAAGTAGCACCTTGATCTTCAAACTTCTTGCTCTTTCCTTTATCCTTAGACTTTCCTTTATCTATATAGAGGGGAGAAGAATTGTTACCTCTTGATGGTTCACCATTTTTGTTGAGCTTGGCCTCATGGGTGAAGAGTTGCCCCATGAGAGTGGTTAGATCAGGGATTTGCATATCCATATAAAGATCCATTGCAGATATGAAGGATTCCCACTTATCATATGTCTTGATGCCATTGATTATCTGTTTCACTATTTGATCCTCTTCAATCTCTTCTCCTAGTCTTGCCAAGTGATCAACCATATCCTTCACCTTGGTCACATACTCTGAAACATTCTACTTGGGTTGCTTATTTTGAGTAGTAAACTCCATCCATAATTGATTTTTCCTAGCTCTTGTATTGGAAGAAAAGTATGAAGATAGAGTATCCCAAGTCTCTTGGGAAGTTTTGCAATTCCTAATATGAGGAAGAAGGAAGTCAGAGATAGAGTTAAGTAGATATGACTTGGCTAAAGCATCTTTGGCACATCATGAGTTGATTCTTTCTTGCTCCTCTCTTGTAGGTTGATCTTTGCTTCTAAATGTGGGAATCTCCTCATCTCTTGATATGTATCCATAGAGACTTCTTCCTTATAGATAGGTCTTCATCCTCAAAGACCATGCTGGATAATTATTCATCTCCAATTTGTCAATGAAAGAAGGAAAACCATCTCCCATTTTACCACAACTTGCTCTGATACCACTGTTGGAAGAGATGGATGGATACCTCAAGGAAGGGAGGTGGTACTGCTAAAACCTGCTTTGTACCAGCCCTGATGCACTTCAGAATAACTAGTGTTGAAGAACTTGCTATTTTAGTCCATACACTTGCTGGTTTTTTAATTAGAGCTCACATCACAGTATCAATTGGCAAAATTCCTTTTTAGAGAATTCAATTAGCTTAAATAGATAATGATTGCAAGTGGAATCATTAAAATGATCAACTATGCTCTGAGAAATAAGTGAGCACTTCGAAGGTGATTTCTCCCTGATGCCTAAACTAAATGCCTTGAATTTTTTATAGCACAAAGTAGACTTCAAGTAGTTCCAAAAAGCCAAAGGTTATGTAAAATCGTTGAGTATTCACTGAGATATGACTAGACGAAGTTGACTGTTCTGAGTAGTCATAGCAGAGAAGTAGATAGAGATGTTCAATAAGTTATATGTATTATAGAACATAATTGTATAGAGTCATTGACATTACAATGATGCTCAACAATGACGAATTGAGTGAGCTATAGTGTGAGCTACTCAAGTTCTACAAGTGATCAAAGAGTGAGCTTTGAATGAGGCACGCACCATGAGATTTTACAAAGTCTTTTATATGTGTTACTTCTAAGTTTGAATTTTGAATTAAAACTTTGGCTCCAATCAAAAGGTGACTCCATTGATTTAGGAGATATTCCCTCAACTTGAAGTCATAGCTAATATTCTTCTTAACTCCACGAGCTATAAGATTTTACAAGATTCTCCAAAAAATTAATGTTTTACAATGGTAAATGATCAAGTAGTTACAAGCTATAGTTCACATGATTCATCACGTGCTAGTTCCACACAATGTCTTCCATGCTAAGCCATATGTGTAGGCTTGAACATTTGTACCAACAGAATGATCTTACCAACTCTCATGATATGTTAAGAGGAGTTATTGGCACATGTGATAGTATTCCCTATAGGGGTAGGCTCAAGTGTGTTGAGATATCAAGCTCAACATGTGATGATCCAGGATGCCACATACCACTTTTTTGTTTCTTTGACATGTATAGTAGTCATGCCGGTATATGTCAGGGATACTTCATTGATCTTTATTAGATTTATCTATCAAGAGTGATGGCACATTTGTTTCTTGCCAGCACACTCATTCCCGGAATTAGGTTTTTCCTTATGTACTGGTCTTTATATATTGCACTTGTTGTATTCTTGTTTTTAGGTCATTCTTGTACATTCCTTTTATGTAATAGAAGAAGAAGAAGAAGATCATTCTTCCTTGCATCAATTTGTGTGTGTGCTTCTCCTTGAGAGTGAGAGTGTGTGTGTGAGCTCTCTTCCTTATCTCCTTCCTCATGACATGATATCAGAGCCAGCGTGGCTGTAGAGAGCTCGTGGAGAAGGCGACAGTGAAGACTACGTGGCAAGGCATGGAGAAAACACAATTTCACAAACGGCCTCCATTTGCTACGAAAATCGGCGTGAAGGTAGACGACCTCAAAATATTTTCGTGAGTTACCCTTTTAGGGTCACTCGTTTTTGTCAGATCGAAGTTTCGGATCCATCTCGACCTCCATTTTGAGCTTGCAAGGTGGGGCCTACAGAAAAACCAGGTTAGTTTCAGAAACTGTAACTTGCCTTGTGTTCGGCGACACTCATATATTCTAGATCCTGAATTTCAAGCGATTTTGTGTACTATTGATACACAAAAATTGTGTTTTTCTGAGATCGAACTATCATGTCATAGTGCGACAGTGTTCAAGCAGAAGTGCTGCTTGTAGTGTGTTGCAGTGTTGTGAATTGTTGCAGAAATGCAAACGTAGATGGAATGAGTCAGCTTATGAGTGATAAGCTAGACAAGAACAACTTCCATGCTTGGAGATTTAGAATGACAAATTTCTTGATGGGAAAAGGCTACTGGAAGTACATCGAAGTAGAGAATGAAAATGCTCCATAGTTACCAGAAAGGAATCGGACTGCAGAACAGTTAAGAGCATATGAGGAATGGAATCAAGGAGCAGGAAAGGTAATGTATTGGCTATCTGTTAGCATACAAGATAGCATGATTGGACACATACAGGATGCCAAGACTCCAAAAGAGGCTTGGAACAGTTTGGTCACTTTGTACAAGACCAATACAAAGGCACAGAAATTGCAACTCAAGAACGAGCTACATACATTGGAGAAAAAGATCATGTCGGTAAGTGACTACACTCTACAAATCAACAGCATATGTGAGTCACTTGCATCTATTGGCGTGAATGTAGATGATGATGATAAGGTGGAAGTGTGCCCTCGTGGTTTAGGAGCTGCATATAAGCAGTTCAGAACTTCTATACAAACTAGGGAAAATATTCCGAATTTTGCGGATTTGGTATCTATGCTGATTATTGAAGAAAAGAATCTTGGTGAGGATTCAAACTCCCAAGGAAAGCCCAGTTCTGAGCAGGTATTCTACTCTAGCAGAGGAAGAGGCAGAGGTAGAGGTTTTGGATGTGGAAGAGGAAATAGTAACCAAGACCAAGGTCAACAACAGAATCATGCAGGAGGAAGAGGATAGTTTCAAGGCAGGGGGAGCCAAAGAGGTGGTAGAAATTTCCAAAGAAATGATTCAAGTAATGATAGTAAAGGATGTTGGAATTGTGGTAAACCTGGACACTTTGAACGTGATTGCAGGTTGAATAATCAAAATAATAGAAGGCAGCAAAACAATTATGCATCCACAAGTGCAGATGATTCTGAGAAGCTGTTTATGGTTCAACATCACATGATGAATATGATGTTTGCTGGTGTTTCAAAATCGAATGATAATGTTTGGTATGTTGATTCAGGTGCTTCAAATCACATGACCAATCATGTAGAATGGTTTAGTAGTTTGCAGAAAATGCCAGTTCCTGGATATGTTGAAACAAGTGATGATACATTGCAGAAAATGAGCATACAGGGAACATAGCATTGTCTATGGAGGACGGGAAGGTAAAACATCTTGATGATGTGCTGCATGTTCCAAATATAACAAAGAATCTAGTTTCTGTTGGACAAATGGTTGACCAGGAATTACAAGTTAGGTTCAATGCTGATGGATTATATGTAGAAGAGTACAAGCAGGATGGACGATTGGTTGCCAAAGGAAACAAAGTGGGTAGGATGTTCACCTTAAATGTGAAGATTCCTGAAATGAATGCAACCATGTTTGCAAAAGGTGCAGGAGTTATTGCAGATATAGAGACGTGGCACAAACGGATTGGACATGCAAACTTACAAAGGCTGAAACTGATGCAGTCAAAGGAGATTGTCCATGGACTACCAAATTTCAAAGTTGTAGAAATGAAAAAGGTATGTGCAGCATGTCAATTTGGTAAACAGTCAAGAGCATCATTTCCACATGACAAGCATGTTAGTGAGAATGTACTAGAAGTAGTACATACAGATGTTTGGGGTCCAACAAAGACCACATCTATGGGTGGTTGCAAGTTTTATGTTACTTTCATTGATGACAATACACGCAAAGTATGGGTATATTTCATGAAAGAGAAGAGCGAGATGTTCACTCACTTCCAGAATTTTAAACTTATGGTGGAAAAGCAGACAGGGAAATACATTCAGACATTAAGATCTGATGGAGGACATGAATACATGTCAAATGAGTTCAACAGTTTTCTAAAAAATCATGGAATTTGGTGTCAATTTTCATGCAGGTACACACCACAACAGAATGGCGTTGTTGAACGCAAAAATAGACATATTGCAGAAATAGCAAGAGCCTTAATGGCTGAGAAGAATATGCCTCGTTGTTATTGGGCAGAAGCTGTGCATACTGCTGTATACATCATGAACAGAACTTCAACTGCTGCTGTACATTAAGTCACACCTAAAGAGAAGTTTACAGGTAAAAAGCCAAATTTATCACATCTAAAAGTTTTTTGTTGTATTGCATATGTACATGTCCCAGATGAATTGAGGACGAAGCTTGATCCAAAAGCATAAAAGTGTGTCTTCATTGGATACTCCCTTGAGCAAAAGGGATATAACTGTTATAACCCACTCACACGACAGGTAAAGGTGAGCAGAGGTGTGGTATTTGATGAAATGCCAAGCTTTTATGAAGATGCCAAAGAAGGACTGATTCTTGAACCAAATGACAAAGAAAATGCTGAAAAATCAAGTGCAAAATTTGAGGTTTTGAGTGGACCGGATGCATCACCAAGCAATAGTTCCAACTCAAATCCATGGACTAGAAGATTACGTGGAAATTTCAGTCCAGCAAATTCATCAAATACATCCAAGAAAGGTAAAGAAAAGTTTTTTGCTGGTCATAAAACATGTGCAGATTTTGAAGATGTTGATGGAGATTCAAGCGATTCAGAAAAGAGTCTTGATGAGGAACTTGGATTGCCCTCTGTGAAGACTCCAAGAGTAAGAAGGGCACATGCAGATGATACAAGGAGAAGTGACCCAGGACCAAGAAGATCTGGGAGGATGCATAATTCAGTGCAACGATTGACATACGATAGTTACATGGCTTGCCATTGTGCCTACATGACAAAGGTAATACAAGATGCTGAACCTTCTTGTTTTGAAGATGCAATTGGTAATGCAGATTGGGAAAAAGCTATGGATGAGGAGATGGCTGCACTTTATGGAAATGATACATGGAAGCTGGTTCCATTGCCACAAGGAAAGAAACCCATAGGCTGCAAATGGGTTTACAAGGTAAAGCATAATGCTGATAGTAGCATAAGCATGTATAAAGCATGATTGGTAGCTAAAGGATATGCACAGAAATATGGCATTGATTATGAGGAAACATTCAACCCTGTAGCTAAAATGTCTACTGTTAGGACACTTGTTGCATTAGCTACAGCAAAAGGATGGACTTTGCATCAGATGGATGTGAAGAATGCTTTCCTACATGGTGAGTTACAGGAAGAAGTATATATGGAACAACCACAAGGATATGAAGATTCAAAGCATCCAGAATATGTTTGTAGGTTGCAAAAGGCTTTGATGGGCTGAAGCAGGCTCCGCGTGCATGGCATGCAAGGATTGTTGATTACTTAACCATCATTGGTTTTCTATGTGTGATGTAGATCATTCACTATATGCAAGGAAGACTAATGTTGGTATCACAATTGTGGCCATTTATGTTGATGACTTGATTGTAGGTCCCAATAATGAAGAAAGCATCAAGAGGTAAAGCAACTTCTTATGCAGGAATTTGACATGAAAGATCTTGGTGTGCTATGCTATTTCTTGGGCATCGAGTTTATACATACAAAAATAGGTATATGGATGTCGCAAAGGCAATATGCCTTGAATATGCTGCAAAAGTATGGTATGGCTGACTGTAACCCAATTTCTATGCCATTAGATCAGAATTTCAAGTTGGATACTACATCAGGTGAAGCATTGGAAAATGCTACTATGTACAGGAAAATTGTGGGAAGCCTTATATATCTCACAATTACAAGGCCTGATCTAAGTTATATTGTTGGACTTGAAAGTCAGTTTATGCAGGTTCCCAAGAAGCCACATTTGGATGCTCTGAGGCGCACTCTACGTTATGTGAGTGCTACTCTAGATTATGCATTGTTTTATGAGGCTGGTGTAGATTTGCAGGTTTATGGATACACCGATGCAGATTGGGTTGGTAGTACTCCAGATAGAAGATCTACTAGTGGCTTTCTTTTCTCACTTGGAGGTGCAGCTATTACATGGAGCAGTAAGAAGCAACCCGCTGTTGCTTTGTCGAGTACAGAGGCTGAGTATAGAGGTGCTGCAATGGCACCATGTGAGGCATCATGGATGGAGATGTTACTTGCAGATTTAGGTGTGCAAGTGCAAAAGCCTATCACTATCTATTGTGATAATCTTAGCAGCATACAGTTAGCACGGAACCCTGTTTTCCATGCTAGAACAAAGCATATTGAGTTACATTATCACTTCATCAGAGAGAAGGTATTAGCAGGTGATATTTTCACCAAAGCACTTGGAGCTGAGAAGTTGAAGAAGTTTCGGGAGATGCTTGGATTACAGGATATGGCGTTGAGCTTGAGGGGGAGTGTTGAGATATCAAGCTCAACATGTGATGATCCAGGATGACACGTACCACTTTTTCATTTCTCTGACATGTATAGTAGTCACGCCGGTATATGTCAGGGATACTTCATTGAGCTTTATTAGATTTATCTACCGAGAGTGATGGCACATTTGTTTCTTGCCAGCTCACTCATTCGCGGACATTACGTTTTTCCTTATGTATTGGTCTTTATATATTGCACTTGTTGTATTCTTGTTTTTAGGTCATTCTTGTACATTCTTTTTATGTAATAGAAGAAGAAGAAGATCATTCTTCCTTGCCTCAATTTGTGTGTGTGCTTCTCCTTGAGAGTGAGAGTGTGTGTGTGAGCTCTCTTCCTTATCTCCTTCCTCGTGACAAAGTGAAGTGAAGAAATTGTGTTGTGCGGTAATATGTTTGGTTGTCCCACTATCAAAGTACCAAACATCTTAATCTACTGCTGACCAATGCTCATGAGGATGGGTCAAAATTGCAAACAATAGTAAACACCTGTTCTTCATTCGGCCACGATTAGTAGTCTTTATTTTTTGTGTAGAGGCCTCTGCAACAAGCATTCCAACCTCTTTCTTCTTTGCCTCTTTTGTAGTCAATTTTGGACAACTCTTTATGACATGATCATTTTCTTTACAATATTTGCAAACTTGAAGAATATCACCATCTTCAATGCCATTTGCATCACCTTTAGCAACTGTATTTGCAAGTGAAATAGGATGTTTGTCAACACCCTGCACAATATTTCACAATCCTTTTGCAACCAATACGTGATGCATCATATAAGCCCATAATGGATAATTGATACCATCCAACTTATCCTCAATAGCCAACATACAAAACACATCACTGCTTTGAGGCATGGCCATTAACTAAAATACCCTGATGTAGAAAAATAATTGTATCTCAAAAAGTTGAACAGAACTATCATGTCAAGATCTACTAAACTTGTAGCAGACTTTGAGGTGCTTATATTGACGAACCAGAACATGTATATATCTTTGGCACTAAAAGAGGAAATTTCCTACACAAGCACTGTGATAGTATGTTGAGAGGTCGAAACGAGCTCAAATCAGGATTTCGACACCTCAGAGTGAAGCAGTTTTGAACTCATAATCACCTTGAGTATGCCCATCAAATTTCGTGCGATTTTGAGACTATGATTGGAGGGGTATCAACGATGCCCTAGATGAAACCGGGACTTGTTCTAATACCAATTCTTGAATATTGAGGTTTGCGAAAGCACACGAACAACACAAGGAAGAAGAAGAAGAAGCTTGGAGCACAACACACAATACTGAATGTATTACCATTAGAATGTACAAAGATAAGTGACACGTTAGGGTTATAGGCATATATACAAATAGGGGGAAAAACCTCCTAAAGAGGGAAAAAAGTGCCCCGATGGTCCTAGTTTATTCACACACATCACTACCTAAATATATCAATAGGATGTATCCTTGAGTTTTTATTATTTTTGGTTGTCCATTTCTAAGTCAATAATGCTTTCATCATCGATTATGTTTGTTTCTAGAGATTCTAGAGGCACATCTTGGTGTGCTAGCTTCTATGGCATTATCATTTGAGTTGGATCTTCTTGAAGCTTTTCTTATGTAGTCAATTTCATAAATTTATTTTTCAAAATGACGTGTAAAGGAAGACCAGAGGAGCCTCCTCTAGCATCTTCTGAGCTACTTCAATCAATTATATATATATATATATATATATATATATATATATATATATATATATATATATATATATATATATATATATATATATATATATATATATATATATATATATATATATATATATATATATTACTTCCTAAGCCTCAAATAGGGTAACAAGTTCAACCCTTTGTAGATTCGCTTGTGATATGCTTGCAATAGTATCTCAAGATTTGGGTTAGCTATGGAGAATACCTTGGATTCATCCTAATGAACTTCTCATGCAGTTTTCTCACTTTTTCCATTGGCTATGTTAGCTTCTTCCTTAGCCTTTTTCACTTGATTCTCTAGCTATTTGATCCACTTCTTCATTTTCTTACCTCTCGTGTCTTATTTTCTTCTCCTTGAGGTTCCTTTTTCTTTCTCACTAGTAGATAAGTCTACCCCTTTGTGTTTGGCTTGGGATTTCTTCTAACTTAGGCTTTTGTGACTTCTTGGATCTCATTCTCATCATTGCTCTCAATCATCTTAGGTTCACTTGGTAGGTGGTAGTGTTGGGTAGCCATTGTCACTCTTCTTGAAATAGTAGTATAGTCTTTGAGCCAATGGGTAATTCAACAATCACGATGGTGCCTTGACCCTTGCATTATTGTTGGAAATCCTTGAAATCTTTGAGGTGGAGTTTTATGATATGGTTGTCTTTGAGAGATCCTCTAGGTTTACTTGAAATGCATGTTCTGATGGTTGGTCTATTAAAAATAATCTCTTGAAGGATCTAGGGCCGCATATCTACATGTTTTTGAGTTTCACATTGGTTTTCTAGATTCATGGGCTCCTGATGTATTGTTGCAGGTGTGAGGTTTTCCCTTTATTTAATTTTTGTGAAATCCTTAAGTGTACATGGATGGCTTATATTTCCTCTAAGGAAGTTTTCTTAGTGAATTCTAAGCTTGGTGAACAACCTGAGTAGTTGGACACTATGGACTTGGATGATAAAGTTCTAGGGCTTATTGCTAATGCTCCACTCGCTTAGGCTCCAAGGAAGATAGTGTGGGAAATCCAAGTAGAGAACTTAAGCATTGTTTAGATGTATTTAGGGGTTCAAGGCTACGTGTTTTCATTGCAATTGTAGGCTAGATGGTATTTTTAATATTTGCAATACAACCAATCTATGAACTCTTTTAAGGTGTGGAACATTTTTTCTCAAATACAAGTGTTTACAATTATGCTTCCCAATTTCTCTTTAGTGAGGTTTCTTAATGTGGATTATGGATTTTTCCTTTCCTTGTCCTTGGGTCTTTGGCAAAGTGATGGTGACGCCTAAATGGTCGTCCATTTCAATGGATTTCCTCATGCAATCCACCAAGGAACTGGATTTCATGCAAAAGACGATTGCCCTTAATTTTGCATTGATTAGGCCATTGAGAAGGAGTGTGGTTAGCTTCTCCTCATAGGGTAGTTGAAGAAAATGTTCCCTATCATGCTAGATCTCTATAGGAATTCTCTCACTAATTTACTTAAGATTTGATTGAAGTAAAGAAGCTCTTTGAGCATATCATGTCTAATCCTAGTGGGCATAAAGTCACTAATGAATGCTCACAAGAGTTCATCAATGTCCCAAAAATCCTTGCAACTTAGAATGTGAAACCAAGCCATGGTGGTTCCTTTGAATGTTAAGCCATATCCATGATATTTTGTGAAGAAATCCTCAAGTTGCTTAGCTCTGATTAGTTGGTGGAATTTTTTAACTGTTGTTTATCCAACACGATTAAGGAGTAGGACAGGTTGACAAGGTTCTTGGGGTGGCAGAAACTAGTAAAGAGTAGATCCCTATGTTTCTCATAGACTTATTCACCAAATTAATGCATTGAACTATCAACACAATACCAACAATCGACTATGTTATCTTCATCAAATCACACCAAACAACCTAAAAAACTTATTCCTCCTCGAATAACTTAACTACTACACCAATTAAATTCATTGAACAACTAACAAAATTTCTCAATCAAATAGTACAGAACATTTCAAAGATTACAATACAAATGATGTAGGCAAGCGATTTATCTCTATGACAAAACACATACAACCCAAAATGTTTGGTGCATGTCCTCGGACTTCTCCTTTGCCCTCTACACCAATACAGAATGATATTAGTTTTATGAAGAGCTACATTTGGTATCTCTACCTCTTCAATGATTCGCTTCAGTAATATATATAAAAAAGTGTCTAGTGGCTAACACTATCACGCGTAGAGGACCTAGACCCAAAAAATGACTAAGGAGAATGCCTTATTATACATCTTCTTGCTCATCCTCTAAAGGAGTAAATATATCATTTCTAAAGGATTCACGGGCTTCTACAAATGTATTGTGGATTATCTTAGATATGGTCTTCAGACATTTTTTCACTTCCTTCAATAGGAGAGTGACCAAACCTTTGGGAGTGCCGGATGTTGAAGCGTGGTGCAAAAGAGAATGGCTCTATGCTTCAGCGAGCTATAGACCGAACTCTTCATATAAATAAAAATCTTGTTTTGCGAGGTGCTTTTGGTGTTTGGTTTCCATCCAAGCCATTTGGAGAGCTTGCTCCTTCAGTGACTTTTCAACATCAGGGACTGTTGTAGATTGGACACTTGCTGATTTGCAGCTTAGAGCTATTGTTCTTGATGTGTTGTCTGAGCAGACAGTTGCTCATTGGTCTCTCGCATTGTAGTGGCACTTTGCTATAGAAACCCATAGTCACTGGTCTATTCTTGAAGATGAAACCACATCTAGTTGATGGTGGCCACCTACATCATGGTCTCTTTCTCTAGTTCTTGGATTTGCAACATGTGTCAGGCATTATCTTCTTATAGGTTAATGATCTTCTTCTGGTACTTCTCCCATTCACGCTTGGACTCTTCAAAAAAGCTTTTGAGGTATGGCGTTTGTTTGGCTTCTTCGTATAAGGTGTCCCTATTAGGATGGCTAGTGTTAACCTCTGTTTATCTAGTTCAATTAAGGAGTAGGACAGGTTGACAGGGTTCTTGGGGTGGTAGAGTCCAATAAAGACTAGGTCCTTGTGTTTCTCGTAGACTTATTCATCTAATTAATGCATTGAACTATTAACATAGTACCAACAATCGGCTGTGCTATCTTCACCAAATTACACCAAACAGACTAACAAACTTATTCCTCACCGAATAACTTACCTACTACACCAATTAACTTCACCGAAAACTAACGTACTTACTAATCAAATAGTATAGAGCACTTCATATATTACAATACAAATGATGTAGGCAAGCGACCTATCTTTGTGCGGCTAAACACAAACAGCCCAACATGTCTAGTGTCTATCCTTGTATTTCACCTCTGCCCTTCACACCAAGATACAATGATATTAATTATATGAAGAGTTACATTTGGTGTCTTTGCCTCTTTGATGAGTCGCTTCAATTTGGTGTCTTATATATATATATATATAATTGAAGCGACTCATCAAAGAGGCAAAGACACCAAATGTAACTCTTCATATAATTAATATCATTGTATCTTGGTGTGAAGGGCAGAGGTGAAGTATCACTAACAAATCTACCCTCATGAGCTCTAGTATCACTCGTTGCATCACAAACATTCTTCACCATCCTTGCTACTTTAGTGGGCCGGAGAGATCTCCCTATATACCACTTTTGGATTGTTGGCTTAGGGTTTTTGAGTTCTTGGGTTTGATCATACATTCTTGATTGATTGAATGGGTTCCAAGAGTTTTGTACCAGGTTCATGAACATGTATGGAACTTTGTTGTTAACATGTGGTTGCTTGTGGAAAGAGTATAGAGGGTGGTAGAGAGTGTGGAGGGTAAAATGATTCCATCCCTCCACTTGTATGGATGTTGTCTCACTAGAAATGTGATCTTTCATCTCATGAATATGTGCACGATTACTCTCTTGCTCTAGGTGGCGTCAGAAGCACCAAAATGATTTACTTGATTCTAAGGCAAAGAATATTTCCACTAGGGCATTATCTTGTTGGACCTTGTGATATAGCACTATTCAAGTAGTGGCAAGTACATTTTGAGCTCCAGATGCCATAGACATATCACCAAAGAGATAAGAGAAGAAGGACACCATGATCTCCATAAGGATTTCTCAAGGTCCATAGAGAACCATAGGTACAATATTGCTTCCTAACGGTCTTTGTGCCCCCTTTTGCTAAACAAAGTTTTATTAAGAGATATTTTGGCAACATGCACCCACCCAAATGTCAACTTCAAAAGACCATATCCAAAAATAGAAATAATATTCTTAATAAACTATATGCATGTGGATTCACAACGAGCTTTCCAACGAGCTGTAACCCTCAAAAAATGGATTTTTAACCAAAATGTTAAATCAAATTAGACTATTGAGGATCAAAATAGTGAAAGAGACTCTCAAGGAAATTTTAGTGACATTGTTGAATGTTTTAAAGCTCTAAGAAAAAACTCTTTTGGTCTAGTAGGCATTCCCACTCTTCGTTGTCAAGAGAATGTCCAAAACTTCACTCAAATCCTTACTTGCAAAAAATGACATCCTTAGAAGTAAGTTTTTGCAACTAGTGGAGTTTTTAGTTCTTCTCTTACGTTGTATGCTTCTTTAGAATCCCTAATGATGTCTATGGCTTAGATCTCTTCTTGCCCCTCAAAAAATGCATCCGTTGTAGAAAACAAAAAATTTGCGACCTTATGTGTCTTTTTGACCCTTGCTTTGTCCATGGATTCTATACTACTTGGTTAACCTCATGGGACCTTTGAGGACTCAAATTCACTCCAAATACACAAGATTGCAATGAGCGAATTCCTTGATCAATGGATGTCATTTTTTGCAATGTGAGAATTTTGCCCCTATTTGCCTTGGTATGAACATCTCAAACTTCTATTCTTTTTTTTATTTACTTCAAGGCTTTGTATTAATCAAATCAAGCTTATTGCAATTAATGACTTCTTTGGCTAAGGAAGTCAAAATTTGCAATACATTTTTAATCTTGGAATTTTCTCAAAGCCTTTAGTCACTCACCTCTTCACTCTATCTTATGAGCTTCATCAAAACTTGATTGTCAAATGAAAGAAACCAAATGGAAATTTCCAATGTCCTTGCAATTTTCCTAAGCTAGGGTCGTCAAAGTTTGAAAATGCCTCCCCAAGTTTGAAACACCCCATGAAGAATCAATTTGTTGCAATTCCTTCTTTGCAAAGTACTGTTGAGAATGAAGTCTCGATCATGCAAAAGGGCTCAACCACAAGTTTTGCAAGTGGACCAATAAAAAAGGAGGACCCAAAGTCATGGAATCAAGTAAGATGCTCCACCAAACTCAATCAAATTCAAAACTCATCAATTAGCCACCAAAAAGTGCACTTACACTGATTGGTGGATGGTAGCTAGATTGTAGAAAAGTAAAACGCTATATAAGCATCATCTCGCCTTTGTTTCTTGAGTTATGTATTCCATGAGTTTCTCACTTAGTTTAGTGAAGTCATAAGCTCTAGCAAGCAGCCCTCTTGCTTGCTTACCTCATTTTCTTATGATTTTGCTCCTCTCTATCTAGAGGTGTAGTTAGGTTTTTCCAAATTTGATTGTACCAGATTGCAGAGCATTGTTTGCTCTCTCATTATACTCATCTTCATTGATTTCAAGCTTCATTTTGTCTTTCATATATTGCTCTAGACTGTTTCAAAACTTCAAGTTATTTGACTGAGTGAATTGTGAGAAATTGCCAACTTTGTGAAGGTGTATCTTTGCATTTAGGCGGAGAGTATTGCAAACAGGTAGCGTTTTTTGCAAAGGATAGTTCTCCTAGCTGGAATATCCATTTATGATGATTTTAAGCTTGTTGTGTGGCTCATATAGTCTACTATAAGCTTGCAAAGTTTCACTATAATTATCTATACAGGTCGGAGAAACATTCAGAACAATGAGCATATATCATTGCTTGTGTACCTAGTGGAGGGCAACCATCATCCCTTTTTGCATTGGGGTGTTAGAATCATATACCATCAGTGGTATCAGAGCCATTTTGGAGGCTTCAAGACATCACTGCACATCATAGTGAAGACTTGAAGGGATGAAGACAACTCGTGGAAGCACAAGGAGGGCTTATCAAAGCAAGAAGACATCAAAGGGGGGTACGTCAATCGAGATCTCAACTAGTTGAAGGTTAGCAAAGGACAAGCTATAAAAACATAATATCCACACCTAAAGCATACAAAAACTTGAGGAGAAGCTAGAGGAGCATCATGCACAAATAGAGAAGTTAGAGAAAGGCAATTATCAACCATGGAAATTTAGAGTTAGCAACTACATTATGGGCAAAGGATTGTGGGGGATTGATGAGTGACACAAAGCCAATGCCTCATGTATATGATCCACAACTTCAAGGGCAGGTGAAGGCACATAGTGAACGGATAGAAAGGGATATTAGAGTCATATTCATTCTATCCCAACACATAAGTAATAGCATGATAGGGGATATACAAGACTTGGACACATGCAAGAAGGTTTGGGAGACCTTGGAGAGATTACACTCTTCATCAACCAAGGCAAGGAAGATTCAGTTCAAGAATGAGCTAAATAATCTTATGAAAGCACCAAATTCTAACACAAATGAGTACATTTTGAAGGTTAAGGAGCTTGCAGATGCCCTAGGCTCAATTGGGAGCCCGATCGAAGACGATGATCTTGTTGCACACACTCTCAATGGCTTGAGAGAGAATGAAAGGTGGAAAGCATTCACCACATCAATTTATGTGAGAGATTCCCTACCAAAATTTGATAAATTAGTCACATTGATGGTGATCGAGGAGATGAACGAAGGTGGTTCACAATCAAAGGGCAACCAAGCCTAAGTTTTCTATGCAGATAGAAGCAAAGGCAAAAGAGGTGGAAAAAACTCCCAAGGCAAAGGGAGAGGAAGGTCAAGCTCAAGCCCAAGCAACCAAGAAGGCTCCAACCAAATCTATGGATCAAGAGGAAGAGGAAGAAGTAGATGAAGAGGAGGAAGATCATATGGAAGACAAGCATCCAATGTAGAATGCTACAATTGTGGAAAACTTGGCCATTATTCAAGAGATTGTTGGTCCAAAGGAGGCAAAAATCAAGGATTCAAAGGGAACCAAGGTAATTATGCTAGTACTTCAACAAATTCAAAAAATGAGAACTTGCTTATGATGTATGGGTCAAGTGAAAGAGTCAATTCAGATTTTACATGGTACATTGATAGAGGTTGTAGCAACCATATGAGTTGCAATAAACATGTTTTCTTTAGTCTACACTCACACATCACTCAAGAACATTTAGAGATAGGGGATGAAACAGAGCACAAGATTACACATGTGGGAGATGTTGCATTGAATGGATCACAAAGCTCCAAGGTGTTGAAGGATGTGTTGCATGTTCCAACCATAAAAAAGAACTAGGTTTTGGTAGGTCAAATGGTTGAAAGAGGTTATGAGGTGAGGTTCAATGATCAAGGATGTTTTGTTGAAGACCCCATGTAGGACTACAAGCTCATAGCAAAAGGAAAGAAGCAAGGAACACTCTTCACCATGGAGGTAAAGCCATCAACCCCTCACACTATCTACTTGTCAATTGGAAATAAACAGATTGCAAAACTCAACTTATGGCATAAAAGAATTGGGCACATAAACTTACAAAGGATGAAGGACATGCAAAGGAAGGTCTTGGCGAGTGGTCTACCTGATCTTACATCTCAGAATATGCATCATTTGTGCCATGCTTGTCAATTAGGAAAACAAAGCACATTGCCATTCAAGAAGGGAGCACATGTGAGCAATGAAGTGTTGAATCTCATAAACACAAATGCATGGGGACCTACACGAGAGCCATCAATTGGAGGTAATGGATATTTTATCACATCTATAGATAATCATTCAAGGTTTGTATAACCATCTAGTGGAGAAGGAAACAGGGAAGTATATAAAGACTCTCAGATCAGGGAGAGAGTATTTATCAAATGAATTTTTAGATTTTCTACATGACCATGGCATCAAAAGGTCACTTGTAGGTATACGCCTCAACAAAATGGGGTGACAGAGAGGAAGAATAGATACATAATACAAGTGGCTAAAGCTTTGTTAAATGAAATGAATGTTCCTAACTCTTATTGGGTTGATGCAACAAATACAACCATATACATTATGAATAGGTGCCCAACCTCAAGAGTACATGGAGTTACACCTTATGAAGCTTGTGATGGTAAGAAACTCAAACTTTCACATCTTAAAGTATTTGGTTGTGTGTGTTATGTTCACGTACCTCAAGAATTGAGACACAAGTTAGACCCAACGGCAGATAGGTGTATATTTCTTGGATATTGTTCAGAGCAAAAGGGTTTTAGATGCTATAATTCTTGCACCAAGAGATTAAGATTTCTAGGGATGTAATATTTGATGACTTGCTACCTTGATATGGTAGCCAAGATGTGTTACAGGTTGATGATGCATATGAAGTCGAGAAGAAGTTCAAAGAGTAACAACAAAACATGGAGGTGAGTGCTCCAACCACTTCAAGCACACCATCAGAGGAGAGTACTACATCAACTTGTCATGGAAGGACAACAAATGAATCTCATTCAAGTGAAAGAAGTAGCAAAGGAAAGGAAAAGGCAAATTATGAAGACCATCAATGGGTAGACATGGAATCTACAAGTGATGAAGATACAGAAAAATTAGAAACTCCAGGATTTAAAGCATCTAAACCAAGGAGGAGGAGGTTCCTACCACCTAATGGTGAGGTAAGGTCATCCAATAGGGCTTAATACCCTATTCAAAGGTTAACTTATGATTCATTCATTGCAAGAAACTATGCCTACATGAGTCAAATTATAGCTTGTGAAGAACCTAACTTTTTTGAAGAAGCAAATAAGCATAGGGAATGGATTGAAGCCATGGAGAAGGAAGCCAAGGCACTTGAAGGAAATGATACTTGGTCATTGGTGCCAAGAACAAAGGACATGAAAGTCATTGGCAACAAATGGGTGTACAAGGTAAAGAGGCATGGAAATGGGAGCATCTCTAGGTATAAAGCAAGGCTGGTTGCAAAAGGTTTTGCTCAAACCTATGGCATAGAATTTGAGGAAGCATTTAGTCCACTAGCTACGATATCCACCATAAGAAGTTTGATTGCAATTTCAGCCTCAAAAGGTTGGAATATGTAGCAGTTGGATGTGAAGGATGCTTTCCTAAATGGAGAGCTTAAAGAGGTAGTCTTCATGGAGCAACCCCAAGGCTTTGAAGATGAGAGGTTTCCACATCATGTATGCAGGATTAAGAAGGCTCTTATGGACTCAAACAAGCCCTCAAGGCTTGGAACCATATACTTGTGGGCTACTTGGTAAAATCTGGATACAATCATAGTCATGCAGACCCATCACTCTTTTGAAGAAGGAAGGTAGCAAAATTGTTTTTGTTTGTATATATGTTGATGATTTGATCATTACAAGGGATGATGAAGCAAACCTCAAGGAGATAAAGAGGAAGCTTGGATGTAAGTTTAAAATCTCTGATTTAGGTATTTTAAGGTACTTCCTTGGGGATTGAAGTACTATATAAAGAGGAAGGTATATACTTGATGCAATGGAAATACATTTTAGATCTCTTGAAGAAGTTTGGCTTGTGTGATTGCAAGCCCATTTCAAATATATTAGAAGTAAATGTTAAACTAAGTGCTCATGAAGGTGAAGAGTTGAAGGATGTGACCATGTATAGGTCAATAATTGGTTCTCTCTTGTATGCTACTATGATGAAACCAGATATTGCACATGTAGTAGGAGTGTTATCTCAATTTTTACAGGCACCAAGAGTACCTCATCTTCTTGCATCCAAAAGGGTACTTAGATACCTCAAAGGATCAGTGAATGAAGGTCTATATTATCATTTGATGATGGATTAAATGTAAAGGATCAGTGAATGCAGGTCTATATTATCCATTTGATGATGGATCAATATCTACTTCTCTCTTGTACGCTACTATGATGAGACCATATATTGCACATGTAGTTGGAGTGTTATCTCAATTTTTACAGGTACCAGTACTTGATCTTATTGCAACCAAAAGGGTACTTAGGTACCTCAAAGGATTAGTGAATGAAGGTCTATATTATCCATTTGATGATGGATTAAATGTACAAGATTGTTGTGATGCTAATTGGGTAGGTTTCAAAGATGACAAGAGGAGCATTAGTAGTTATGTTATCATTCTAGGGAAGAAGACCATCTCATGGATGTCAAAGAAACAACCAACAGTGGCTCTCTGATTATGTGGATCAAGAAGTTGTTTGTTGATCTTGATTTGCAAGTTAAGCAAGTACCTATTTTCTGTGACAACATAAGTAGTATATGCTTGGCTCAAAATCCGGTGTTCCATGCAAGGTCGAAGCATATAGAAGTGCATTACCACTTTATTAGAGAGAAGATCATGTCAAAGGATCTTAAGGTGGAGCATGTCAGTACAAAGGATCAATATGCACTTATTTACTAAAGCTTTGGATGGAGTAAAGCTACATCACTTCAAGGCATGCATTGGAATGAAGGACCTAGGAATTGAGACTTGAGGGGGAGTGTTGAAAATCAAGTCTCAATCATGGAAAAGGGCTCAACCACGAGTTTTTCAAGTGGACCAATAAAAAAGGAGGACTCAAAGTCATGGAATCAAGTTAGAAGCTCCGCCAAACTCAATCAAATTCAACTCTCATCAATTAGCCACAAAAAAGTGCACCTACAATGATTCATGGGTGGTTAGCTAGATTATATGAAAAGTAAAACTCTATGTAAGCATCATCCCACCTTTTTTTCTTGAGTTGCATGCATTCAACTAGTTTCCCACTTAGTTTAGTGAAGTCATAAACTCTAGCAAGCAGACCCCTTTCTTGCTTACCTCATATTCTCTTGATTTTGCTCTTCTCTATCTAGAGGTGTAGTTAGGATTTTCCAAATTTGATTCTACCAGATTGTAGAGCATTGTGTGATCTATCATTGTGCTCACTCATTGATTTAAACCTTCATTTGGGCTCTCATATAGTGCCCTGAACTCTTCCAAAGTTTCAAGTTATTTGACTAAGTGAGTTGTGAAAAATCGCCAACTTTCTGAAGGTATATCTTTGCACATAGGTAGAGAGTGTTGCAAACAAGTAGCCTATTTTTTAGAGGATGTTTTACCTAGCTAGAATATCCATTTAGGATGATTTAAAGATTCTTGGGTAACTCTTATGAAGTATTTTGATGCCAATGTACCACAGTGCGCTCTCCTTCTCGAGAGCTACACGATGATATGCTCGGAGTAGAAAACGGAGCTCCTGAGGCTGCACACAGTACTTCGCACAGATGCAGCGGAATACACAAAAAACACAGTAGACAGAGAAGCACGAAGACAGACTTCTTAGGTCTTACAAATGCAGTCGAGCTTACAGTCTGTGATTGACCAGGCCACTATATGTTTTATTAAAGAACATAACAAGGAAGTGTCTGGTGGCCATTTGGCCTTTCACATGGACACTAACGGTAACAATCTCCCACTAAAGGCCAACATGGCCAAAGTAACTATGGGAGAAAAATAAAGAATGATAAAGAATACCTCAGTGTAAGTATACAAACTATACCTCCCACCTGATTGGCATGTTACACAGTATACAAGTGACTGTGTAAGATCAAGAATCAAGTAACCCCCATCAAGTGACAATAGTGTCGAAAGCTATCCTGTGGTAGAGCTTTAGTCAAAGCATCTGTAGCATTATCTCGAGTGTGAACCTTCTCAAGAATAATCCACTCAGTGGCTAAGCAATCTCTAATGAAGTGATATCTCACCTCAATGTGCTTGGTCTTTGCATGATAGATTGGATTCTTAGCCAAAGCAATGGCACTCTGACTATCACTGAGCAGGCGAGGTACATGCTGAGGTAAACCCATATCACAAACAAGATGAGAAAGCCACAATGCTTCCTTCCATGCCTCACTTGTTGCAACATACTCTGCTTCTGTGGTGGAAACAACTGTACATTCTTGAAGATGAGATCTCCAAGAGATAGCACCTCTAGCAAAGTGAAAAATGTACTGTGATGTAGACTTACGATTGTCTACACAACCATCATAATCAGAATCTGTGTAACCAATAATGGATGCTTTCCCTCTACCTAAGCATAGACACTTGTCCTTAGTGCCACTCAGATATCTCAAAATCATCTTGACTACTTCCCAATGTTCCTTTTCCTCATCTGATTTGGGACAATCATCGTTGCTCAATTTCACATATGTGGGTAAAGGTGTACGCAATGCTTTTCCACACTGCATATTGAACCGGTGAAATACTTTGGATATGTACTCACTTTGAGACAAGTATATGCATCATTTACTCCTATCATGAGTAATGCGCATGCCAAGAATATGTTGGCATGCCCCAAATCCTTCATATCAAATGTGTGACTCAATTTTTTTTTGAGAACTGGCAAATCATAAGAGGACTTCCTAGCAATCAACGTATCATCCACATAAAGTATCAAGCATATCAAGATGCCATCTCAACATCTCTTTGTGTAGAGACAATGATCCTCATTGCTTTGAGAATAGCCTTGAGATTTCATAAAAGCATCAAACTTTTGGTACCATTGTCTAGGGGACTGTTTAAAACTAGACTTTCCTTGCCAGGAACTACATAACCCTCTGGTTGTTCCATATAGATCTCATTTGTAAGATCTCCATGCAAGAAAGCAGTTTTCACATCCATTTGGACTAGATCTAAGTCCTCCATTGCAACGAATCCAAGCAACATGCACAGGGTAGTCATCTTGAGCACTGAAGAGAAGATTTCCTCGAAATCAACACCATGTTGTTGCTTAAAACCCTTTGCAAGGAGTTGTACTTTATACTTTGGAGAAGCACTATCTGATGTGAATTTTAGCTTATATACCCATTTACATGGTAAAGCTTTCCTGCCCTTTGGCAAAGTTACTAAATGCCAAGTACCATTCTTATGAATAGAATCCAACTCACTCTTCATGGCATGCTCCCACTTGACATGATCCTCTGTCTGCATAGCCTCTTTGTAGCAAGAAGGCTCACCGGCATCTGTTAGCATAACAAAATCTAAACCTAGAACATCAGGTGGATGTGAGACACGTGTAGAACGTCTCAATGTTTGCTGAACAAGAACATGTGTAGATTGATCTGAATGGACATTCTCTTGAACATCCCTATGTGCAACATTTTTATGCATGCTAACCGGAGGACTAGTATCCTCCAACACCACTCTTCCCACTTCAACCTCCTTAATGGGCTATATATGCATCTTAGACTCACTGAAAATGACATCACTACTTCTGATCACTGTCCGTGTTTCACAATCCCATAAGCGATATCCAAATTGTCCTTCTCAACCATATCCAAGGAAAACGCATTTCTTTGACTTATGATCCAAATTTTGTCTAATATTTTTAGGTATATGAACATATGCTTCACACCCAAAAACTCGAAGATGATCATAATATGTTGGCTTCCCTGTCCACAACTCTTGTGCCACTTTTAGACCTTTGGCAGTACTAGGTGAAAGTTTAATCACATGAACTGCAGTCAATACTGCTTTTGCCCAAAAGCCTTGTGAGAGGTTTACATGATGCAACATAGAAACTACTCTATCTTGAATAGTTCTATTCATACTCTTAGCTACACCATTTTGTATTGGGGTATAAGGAGCAGTAAACTCTCTACAAATCCCTCTAGAATGACAGATAAGGTTGAATTCATGTGAGGTATAATCACTCCCGTTATCTGAACATAAAGCCTTAAGCTTAGTTCCTTTTTTAGTCTCAACTGAAGCAAGCGATTTTCTAAAAGTGGGGAATACCTCATCCTTCGATTTGATAGGATATACCCAAACATTTCTAGTAGCATCATCTATGAAAGTGACAAAGTAGAGAGAACCACCTAAGGACCTAGTGGGCATAGGAGCACACACATCTATATGAATGAGATCTAAAGGCTGAACTAAAGAGTAAATGTGCGTTCTATGCACATTTTTGGTTTGCTTTTCATATTGACAATGCTCACAAAATGAAAAATCGGAGAAAGATAACACAGGTAAGTAGTTAGAACAAGAAAGATTTTCCATTCCACTATGAGATATATGGCCCAAATGCCCATGCCAAATACAAGCCTTAGGTTGTTCGTTAACAGCTAACAAGTGTTCTTTCTATGATGCAAATAGAGGATAAAGTGAGCCAACTTTGCTTCCTTTTGCAATAACCATATTGCCCTTTGATATGCGAAAGGACTGAGCATAGAAGACCACCTTGTAACCAAGGTCATGAAGTTGACAAACTGACATCAAACTGCATGATAATTGAGGTACATGGCGTACATTATGCATAGTAAATTTTGAACCATCAATGAACTGCACAACCACATCTCCAATCCCCACAACATCACACTGGTAAGAGTCACCAAGTCTCACGGTACCAAGAGACTTTGCTGCATAATTAGAGAACCATTCTCTGTGTGGTGTCACATGGAAAGAAGCACCAGAATCTAGCTGCTAGGTGTGGGAAAGAAAATCAGCCATAAGCGCCTTAGATGGCACAGTACTATCAAGTGTCAACACGTGAGCATCATCAAAAATAGCATTAATTTCTTCAATCTTCACAGTCGAAGTAGATGGTGCAGGTAACTGTTTAACATGCCCATCAACATTCTATCCTTTACCTTTGGCATTCTTTAATGCATAACAGTCTTTCTTCATATGTCCTTTCTTATGACAATAATGGCATTCGATATCCCTCTTTCTTGGTTTACTTCTACTCTTATTCCGTTGACCATTCTTTTCCTTGTTCTTGCTCCTACCACATTGCTAATTCTTTCCTTGGTAAGAATCACGAACATTATATGCATCTCCACTATGAGTGCCAACCATGGATTTTCTACGAATCTCCTCACTCAAGAGTGATCAACATATGTCATCATAGACAAGTTTACCTCCAGGTGCACTATTGCTAATAGCTGTGCAAAATGTATCCTATGATGATGGTAGGGTGCATAACAACAATACTACTTTCATTTTTCGTTATCCATATCCATTTTTTGAGCCTGCAACTGGGAGAATATAGCATCAAACTCGTTTAGATGAGCAGGAACACTATCTGTGTCCATGCGGAGGTCATATAATTTTCTCTTCAGATGCACTTTATTTGATGCCATCTCTTTTTCATATGTATTGCATAACTTCTTCCGAAGCTCCTCTGCACTTTCACAATCTAATACTATAAAGTAAACATTATCTGCCAGGTGCAAGCAAATGGTAGACATGGCCATTTCATGTAACTCATCCCAATCATCTTCATCCATGTCACGAGGCTTCTTTGAAATCCTATTTACTGGCTTCCATTGCCTCCTTTGAATCAACATATCTTTAATCTGATTCTTCCATAGAGCATTTGTGCCACCAAATTTTTGGATCTCAAAGTGGTCTTTGCCCTACAAGTTGTAGCTCCTCCTCGAAACACTAGCACTAGACCGTGATCCATTGGATGTGCTTGAGACCTATGATGCCATGATGGTAGAGAACTCAATAGAATGATAATGGAGCTAGAAGAGTTCGAACACCAACGAATAAGTGTATCAAGGAGTAAATTGACCACTGTATAGTTGACAAAACGAGAAATTTGGAAAAATTTTGCCAGAGTATCCTCTACAAAATGAGCGTATGACTAGTGTCAAAATATCATAAAACTACAAGTACTCACATGTTTTCCTGCATAGTGAATCATTGACTCCACTCCATATAATCAGTTACCCAATAGAAGCCAACTAGGCTTATCGAGCACCTATGAACAACTATCATACATCTCCTATGGTGAGGTTCGGTAATTCTTCCACTTGCATCATCGAAGAGGCCCCGACATCTGGGTCTCTCCCAGTTAAGAAAACCTCACCACGACCCTCTTTATCAAATGTAAAAGGCTTTATGCAAAGAATGTAACCGCTATATCAATGACCACATGGACATACATAAGCGGTATCCACATAAGCATACATGGTGTGTATGTGCTCAATATATGCAATAAAATGACACTAAAGGCTGAATACACAGTCCAAAAAACTAGCCAATAACACTTGCAAGTGTCTATCAACTCTGATGTTTTAGGCTCAAAAAACCTACATAAATTTGCAGCAGTTGCTCCCACCAAAACTGAAACCTTTCAAGGAACGTGTATTTACGAGTGTGGCTGAAAACACAGCCTCAAAGGGTGATATTTATTGTTGGAGAAGTACAAAGAAAACTCTTCTTGATGTTCTTGGACCTGTGTGAAGAGAACTATGTGCAGAAGTACTCCAAAATGGCTTCAACAGACACCCAAAAATGCTTCAAAAATAGGCTTTGAAAGCAAAGAATGAAGCTTTGAAGGACCAAAACATGTTCAAGGTAATGTCAACCTTAGTCTTTCCCCTTCTTCAGAAACAACAAGAGTGTATCTTATTGGCAAAGAGATTTCCACGGTTAAGCAAGCTCTTGGGGGAACAATACTAGGATGGGTGAGCTCCCGGGAAGTACCGGGAACCTTTATCTTCCTTGATCGTTGAGATCTTCCCTTGCGTGCAGCCAATGGTGAGTTCGGTGACTTGGATGACAAGGTATGCCAAGGTCTATGCCTTGGTCACCACCTTAGTCATAAGCCTTGGAGAAAGCCTGGGGGGGATGCTCGCTTCGCTCGCACAAAAGGAGGAAAGCTTTTCGCATCGAATTGCTTTGATACTAGTGAAGTATTTCGATGCCGATGCACCACAGTTTGCTCTCCTTCTCAAGAGCTCCACGATGATATGCTCGGAGTAGAAAACCGAGCTCCTGAGGTTGCACACAGTACTTCGTGCAGATGCTGTAGAATACACAGAAAACACAGTACAAAGAGGAGCATGGAGGCAGACTTCTTAGGTCTTACAAATGCGGTTGAACTTACAGTCTAGGACTGACTAGTCCACTATATGTTTTATTAAAGAACATATACAAGGAAGTGTCCAGTGGCCATTTTGCCTTTCACATGGACACTAACGATAACATCTTACAGTCTACTGTAAGTCTAAAAAGTTTCACTATAAGTCTCTATATAGGTATAGAGAAAAGTTGAGAATAGTGAGCATCTATCACTACTTGTGGACCTACTAGAGGGCAGCCATCTTCCATTTTTGCATTGGGGTGTTAGAATCATCCCCCATCAAGTACTAATCTAGGAAAGTTGTTTATTGCAGCCCCTTCTAAATTGGATTTATGAATCAAACCACTTGGATATTTTTCCTATTGTTATGTAGGCCCCAAATTCCTTATGAATGCCAAAAACATGATGGTTGCAATTTTTGACGTCCCTACCTCTGAGACATCGTTGATTGCAATAGTTGAATTTTAGAGACTCTTGCCCGTTCTTTGACCTCTTGGCTTATATGGCTCCAAAATTGAGCTTAAAACTAACTCAAATAAGGTTTAATGCAATTATTGACTTCTTGGGAGCTCAAAATTTGCAACTTGATTTTTTTTCGCAAATTTCTGGTGTTCTTAACCTTTAGTCTCCTTATCCACACCTTAAGGCAAAAAATTTAGGGTTTATATATCATCGCTTGTAGACCTTATTTTTACTTCAATTTCTCAAAACCACATGTGCAGTCTCAAATCTCTGGTATCTACTAATCTTCTTCCTCAGAGAACTCGATTTTTTCAATCTTGAAATGTGCTTGGTTTCTTGATGCCTCCTTTCTTAGTGTTGTAGATCTAGGTCATTGTTAGCCAATAAAAAGATGATTTTTATGCACTAACATGCTTCTTTTGGCATAAAAATGTTTGGGTGCAGGTGTTTTGCAAAGCAAATATGTTTGTTAGCATGATAGACTACAACCAAATGTGGTACAATTGAAAGAGCAAATGAATTTTTTAGTTAGCTTCACAAGCCCGATTTAGTATCATGGAATACATCTATAGCAGGATGTTCTCACTAAGGATGTGGACAAGAAGCATTAGATTTTCATGAGAAAATGATTTATGGAGGCTTCAGTTGAGATGTTGTCATCTTTGTGTGCATCTTGCAAGCTTGTGGCAACAAAGGTGCTCTACAAAAAAAGGTCAAGAATTACGTGCTCAAATTATCAAAGAGAATTTGGATAAGACGAATATAGCTATTGCAAATGCTCTTGTAGATATGTACATGAAGTTTGGTGCAATTTTACATGTAGGAGGAGTGTTTGAAGATATTCCTTTCAGAAACTTGGTCTTGTGGACTGTGCTGATTGCTGGTGATGCCCAACATGGATATGGCAAGGATGCATTGGATTGCTATAAATAGATGCAATTTGGAGGTTTTCTTCCTGATGCAACCACATTATCTTGTGTCTTGAAAGCTTGTACAAGCATTGGTGCCTTAGATAGTGGTTGTGAAATCCATGCTCCAATTTTAAGAAAGCATTCATTGGAAACCAATTCTATCATTGAAAATGCACTTATTTGTATGTATACAAAATGTGGCGCCCTTGATAAAGAAGAGAAAGTGTTTAAGAAACAATTATATCCAGATAGCATTGGTTGGACTTCATTGATTGAAGGGTATGAGCAACAAGGAGTTGTTGCAATGCAATGCTTTGAATAGATGCAGCTTTAGAGCCACCCTCCAAGTCACATATGCTTGCTGCATGAAGGCCTAGGAAGGGAGTCAAGCTTGTTCGTTTCTTTTTCTTTTTTGCTTTGTTGAAGTGTGTAGGCACACCAGGGCAAAAATGAGAGGTCGTTTTGACTATTTTTGTGTAGACATGCACCTCAATTTGTATCATCAGAGGCAAATGGAAAGTATTCCTTCAGCTTCCATGTCAAAAAGGCGAGTGATGGAAGGATGGTCTCCCTCATTAGAGAGGGCCAAAGACCGTTTCAATATCAAGACACATGGTAGGTGGTGTTGTAGGAAAAAGGGGGTCATCTTGATGAGGGTTGCAGAGGGACAACAGCAGAAGGTCGTCGGTCTCATAACTGAAAGGGAGGGGAAGCCCTTGTTTTTGGGGGGCTATGCCATAAAGGGCAAGGGTGTCATGCAAGAAGTTGAGTGGAAGGGGGGGTTCTCTAATTGAGAGTCGGAGAAGGGTAGAGGATATGCGCAAAATTTGGCTGGCAACCCGAGCTAGTGAGGATGTAGGTGCTGACAAAACAAAGATGGATAGACATCACAATGACAAGAAAGATATAGGTACAATTTATTAGAAGCATGCACAAAAAGCACATCATGCTTCATATGTCCATAGTTACAGAGCAACAAGGTATGGTTGAGAATAGCAGAGCTTGTACTCAAAACTTTCGATGTGTCTACCATACATGCTTTGTTAGAGAAGCTTGAAAACTTTGTATTCTTCTATGCAGCTTTCCACTTGTAACAGAGCAAATAGAGAACATTAACAAAAGGGAGAAGAGGAGGCAAAAATGAGATTTGTGGGAGAAAGTATGAAGGAGAGTTTACCATTGTGGTGAGAGGATATGCAGAGGAGGTGTTGAAGGGCATAACCTTTGCTTTCTCTTCACAAAGATCTTGCTTTTCTTCCGTAGAGGGCACTAGACTTGTATTGAGTGCACGAGAATGATCATAATCACATCCTTATCAAGGATTTCTTAAGCAAGACCAAGCTATTGGGATTTGAGGAAAGAAACATGATGTATTAGATCCATACAAATCGATGGACTTCAAGAACTTGCTGCCCCAAGCTATCAGACAATGATGGTGCATCTTTTGGAAAGGAGGAACTTTGTAACAAAGGCAATTCTCTAGGAGAGCATGGAGGTTTTGCTCAAAAAAAACACAGAGACCAAGCAAAGAATGAGCACACATGAGAATAAGACTGCATAGTAGTCTGAAAATGGGTGGTTGAGTGCAAAGAAGAGCTAAACTTGGAATCGATGAGAGGAAAAATGGAATTTCCTTTCATGGAGATGGACATTGCACACTGAAACGGATACAGACTTGCATTCATGTCATGTAGGAGGTCATAAGATGAGAAAAAAATTGAGTACTGATATGTGGTATTTCAATGCCATTTTGTCAAAAAAGCATTGACAAAGGGATAGAAGTAAAGGCATGGGAGGAATTGTGACACTTCTCTCTGATAAGTGCAAGCAAAAGTGTTTGAAGAAATGAGGTCCTTATGACATATGATGTTACATGTGTGCAACGTACCTCATCAACATCAGAATATTAATTCAAAGCGGAGTTTGTGCCACTATTCATGGTAAATCTATACTCTAAAATTCATATGGATTATAGAATTAATAAGACAACATACATATCTTTGGTGTGAATTTGAATATGCTTGTAACTCTGTTGATGATGTGTATGTGTGTGTGTGTGTGAGCGAGTGAGAGATAGACAAAGAAGTTCCGAATATTAATTCAAAGCAGAGTTTGTGCCACTATTCATAGTAAATTGATACTCTAAAATTCATATGGATTATAGAATTAATAAGAGAACATAGAAATTTTTGGTGTGAATTTGAATGTGCTTGTACTCTGTTGATGATGTGTGTGTGTGTGTGTGTGTGTGTGTGTGAGCGAGTGAGAGATAGAGAAAGAAGTTCATTGCTAATTGTGAAAATGCTTGCTATCAGAACGAGGATGAGTCTATGATCTTCTATGCTCTCATGCTTAACACAAAACTATTCTTGATTATTCGGTTTCCATCCAATTATCGATATCATCACTCTTGATATGCTTGTTGACCATTGTCCTCATGAGCTTTGCAGTTGAAGGAAGACCAAGCATGCAAATTCTTATGCGAAATGATTGGCAAGGCTGTTATACAATGAGAATATCTCATGGATGTGGAATCTCTTTCTTTACTCTCTCGCTTTAGAGGTGTTCTATAGTGAAAATGAATTGTTTCTCATATTCTAATATATGAAGTTCCATGTTTAGTAAGTGTCATTGATGGACCTTAATAAATCACGCATGTTTTTTGAGATGAGGGTTTGTTCGTATATGATTGCTCATATGTATATGATTTCTCATGTGCATAGTCATTGCACTAGCATCAAGTCATATGCCTATACAGCTGGATGCTATTTTGATGTAAAACGTGAGAATTTTTTTTCGTACTACTTAAACTTGACCAAAGTGAATAAGAACTCCATTACACTAAGCCTCTAAAGTTTACTTTGTTGTCCTATATTGCTTCATCTATTGACCCAATGTGTTTATTTTCATGTTGTTTACTTCTTCCATAGAATAAGACAACCGGAAGAAAGAGTACGACTCCCTGCCATAAGAAATATGATTGTATGTAGGAATGTGAAGAAGAAAAGCATGGAGATGATGAAAAAAAATTGACTTAGAGTTAAGTGGCCCAAGGATTTCCATCATGGAGATAGTTCAAGTTTGAACTTACCATGGAGGGGGAGGACTTCATCAAGCTATTAAGCACAATAAATAAAAAAGGCAAAGAAACATTGATAGAGCTGGATGAAGATGGTAATGAATTTGAAGACTATGAATGATGCAAGCTACAAGGTGAATGTTAAGATATCTCAAGGCTTCTTCAAATTAATGGATTTTTCTTCTAATTTGATGATGATATGCAGGTCAAATCGTACTTTGATATCTGTTGGGATGGTTCAAAGGAAGATAGGAGGACAAGTGGTTACCTAGTCATGCTGGGTAGCAAAATGGTCTCATGAATTTCAAAGAAGCAACCCACGGTGGAATTATGTTCCATGGAGGCTGATTCTAGATCTATAGAACACATTACATGTGAGCTAGTGTAGATTACAAAGCAATTTACAGAGCTAAATTTTTCCTTTGTTGTAGGAGATGGTGGATAGTCTTCAGAGATGAAGTGTTGTTGCTTCAACCCGCTTCACACCTGCCAAGAATAGTTGTTGGGGAGTTTAGTAGACCTCTTTAGCTAGCTAATGATCATAAATAATAATATATGATGTTTGTAATGTGATCCACTAATCAATGGGTCAAAACAGATAGGTAGGAAAATGATCCAAGACTAAAAAACTTGCTATTCTTGTCTCTACACTTGTTCAGTATTTTGAACAGTGCACAGAGCACAATAGCAATTATCTTAATTCCTTTTGGAGATATCTAATTAACTTAAATAGCTACCAATAATGAGTGATTTCATTAAAAATGATGAACTACACACTGAAAATAGTGCTTAGCAAATTACAGACCATGCTCGACATTTTTGGGGTGCATCAGTCAACAAACCAGAGAGCAATGTCATGCTAATATCTCATGATTGAAATGAGCAATGGCAATAAGATTTTGTACCAATATAGTAGATAGTATGCTGGATATAGCATGCTTTAAATCACTATAAATTATCAATCATACACTGAGAACAAGCTCTGAGAAGATCACTGTTCTGATGTAGTCAGGGTGGAGAAGTGAAGTGCAAATATGATAAAATGTATGTATTGAAACACGTACAAATACAATGTCATTGGCAAGGATCAATTGCACAATGTGAGAAGTATGAACGAGCTATGGATTGAGCTCTTGAAATCACAATATGTCCTTCTAAGTGATCTCTTAGAATTGAGATAGCACGCGAATGTTTTGATCCTCCTTTTAAAGATGAGTTTGGCACCAAACTTTTGAATTAAAATTCAAAAGTCTACCTAAAAGTGAATCCTAAAGTATAGGATATAGTCTCTCATTACTCAACTACCAAATACTGCGAGATTTGATGCCTCCTAACTTCCTTGTGGTTGTAGGACACTTTTACAAAGATAAATGTGAATGACTTTTGCAAGAGGTTGATCATATAGAGTCCGATAAGAATTATGCTAATTAACCAAGTATGTGGGCTTGTTTTCTATTGCACCAACAACCTCTAGTATCCAGTCCGATTAAGGAACAAGATCAGGTCGGCGGGGTTCTTGGGCTAGAAAAATTCAGTAATGTTGGATACCTATGTTTTTCCCAGACTATCTCATTGAATAGACATATACCAAACTTATGAATACAACATCAATAACACTGCACTATCTTCAACAAATTACATCAAACAGTTTACAAGCATATATACTTCACCGAGCATTTACTGTTATACTGATCAACTTCACTGAACAATGAACCAAATTACTTAATTCAACGTAACAGAATACTTTAGATAGTAATGCGCAACAATATGAACAACTAGAAAACCATCACTGTGTGGAAGGAGACAAACAACTTGGCATGTCCGGTGCCTGTCTATGACTTTTCTGTCTCTGCTCCCTATGCATAGGACAGAAGGATGTAAATTATATGAAAGGTTACATTTTGGGGGCTTTACCTCTTCCGTGAGTCACTTTGGGATAGTTTTGCATAGGTGTCCGATGACTAATATTGGCACAACCAGAGGACCTGAACCCAAAAAACAACTAAGGAATTATTCCACATTGTCTTGCTTATCTTTTGAAGGGATAAATACATCATTCTTTGTTCTTTTTTTCCTCATCTTTTGAAGAATCCATTTTCGTACCTTTGTTATTTACCATGAGTAAGGCACTGGATTCTTCAAAGGTTAGTGGTTGTGGTCTGATCTGGGTATTATACTAGACCATCAATCTTTGGTGGAAAAATTCAAAGACAAAGTCGAGCTAGCTCCTCACTTGACTTTGGTACACCTACTCCTACCATTTGATCCTATACATTCTTTATGCAAGTGACAAACACTGTAGCAGCCTCCCCATCAGTAAACCTCTCTGTTGCTAAGTGATTCCCCAAGTTCTGAATTGGTGTCTGATTCAGACTTTCATGTTGATTTCTCAATATGTTCCAAGCCTCACACGCCTTTTTGGTGTGTTGAATACGAGTCGAAACGTTATCAAAAGTACTTGTAACTAGCGTATAGAGTGCATCTGCATTCATACACTTCCAAGCATGTAAAATATTAGCATCTAGAGGAATCATCCGACCAACATTATTTGAGTCAGGTGTTTTTTGGGTCTCAAAATTAGTCCCAAGTAGAGTCTTGAGTAGCTCATAAGAGTCAAGGATAGAAGTGATCTTAAATTTCCAAAAGGTGTAACTAGTACAATTGAGTTTACCTTCTGTGAAGGTTGGTGGTCAAATCTGCAATGTTTGCATGACCCTCATCATTACTGCTCTAGTTTGTGTTCTGCATACTCTTGTTGATGAACCACCTTGATTCCCAATAGTAGATGATGACACATTGCTTGACATCTTCTCTCTTTGAGTTGTTCAAAGACTTCTGTGACTTCTGCGTTTTTGGTTCTACGATACTCAAAACCTTCTAAGCTCTGATACCATGTTAGAAAATAATGATCAAGACTAATCATTTAGTGGAATTGGATCATCAAGGTAGATTAGGGAGAAGAAAAATGCTCTAATAGAAATGTACATAGATAGAGAGATAGAGAACTCAAATTCTCTAATTGCCTCAGTAATGTATATACAATGATGATAGTATATATTCACCTGTGCACTCCCACTTTGGAGCTTCAATGACAATGTGGATAGACTCTAGACGAAGGGCTTTATGATGTTCCTATCTATGATTCACCTCAATAATCTAGGACTACCAAACCCACTGATTTAGGCATGATCTCCGAGATTTCCTGATGCTATGTTTTAGGTATAATCGTTACGATCATCTATAATTTTGCAACATCCCAAATTACATAATTATGGAGTTGAGTAAATCACTGGATCGGGCCTCCATAGTTCCAACAAACCATTGTAAGTCAAAACTAGAAACCCATCAGACAAGCCACGAAACACATCCAGACTAACAAACTAGCCACTGTAGTTCGGAATAGGTTGACTATTGAAGAGGTCATCGTAGTTCTGGACATGTTGACTACTAAACTGGTCACAATAATTCTAGACAGGTTGAGTAGCAACCCTTCTTTACTACATGGTGTAGCTGTAGCATGGTCTTCCCTCTGCTTTATGGTCTTCTTTAGCGCAAGACAAGACCATGTTGGTCCTTCTTGACTGAATGGTCTCTTTGGTGCCTACATGGTCTTCCCTCTGGGCCAACATGGTTTTGTCAACGAGCGATAGAAAACTAAAGTAAACTATTGAATTGTCATACCTCCGGACTTCCTCTGAGACTCGAGACACATTATCGTAATTCCAAATTGATTGACTACCAAACTATCATACCTTCAAAATTTTGGTGTGACTAAACCTGGCTAGCCTTATGACTATACTCACATAGATCATCTATAACTTTTGATGGTATCAAGTAGACCTCATCAAAAATGTCCAGACTCTCATAATGACTTCTCCTCATATTAGGGCTCTTACAACTTAGGGTATCATGGATCATTTGCGGTCACATGTGGGTGGAGTATTGAGTATATCTAAGAGGTCTTACCCAACTATTGGTTGGTCAACACCTGCTGCTCTAGATCTTGCCACAGTTGTTGGTTATAGTGTTGAAGCCAATTATAATGTTGCTGGAAGTGGTCTACCAACTGCTAGTAGTAATCCATGTCATGATAAATGAGACTCTAGATGTGGAGTAGGTAGCTATTGAGCCTACCAAACTCCTAGACACCGCACTGGTCATTAACGCTGAATTTCTAGTATCATTCATGGGCGACAAGAAGAGGGGGGAGTGTAGGTGTGTATGGGTCATCTATGATAGAGACGGCTATGGCATTCCATGGTGAGGTAGGTGGGGATGGGGAAGACCATCCAACATTGGGAGGTGTACCGGGTGGAGAGTACAAAGATGACGAGGGAGGGGAAGGGCTCGTTGGTGCTCTATCAGGAGAGGGGGGAGGTAAATTTCTCCACCTTCTTGGAGAAGGTAGGAGAGATGGTGAGGGCTCTTTACCCTTTGAGGGTGAGGGTGAAGGATGTTGGTGCAACTAAGCCCAAGCCTACATACTTGATCACCTCACATAAGCTTGATGTATTGACATAACACTTAGAAGGCCTCATATGTACAACCTCTTGTAATTTTGCTTCACAATTACATTTGTAAAAGTGGAATAAACCCACAACGAGTTAGGAAGCAAATAATCTCGTATCATTTGGTATTTGACTCAAAAGAGAATCAATCCTATACTTTAGGATTCACTTTTAGGTAGAGATTTGAATTTGAATTCAAATCTTTGGCTCTAAGAAAAACTACAAAAAGAGGATATGAAAGATCCGCATCAATCTGGAAGGTTTAGAGATCATTTTCATGTACTTTCATTGAGAAGAGGAGCTCATCTCATAGCTCACTCATTTCTCACTCATTGCGCAATGATTTATTGCCAATGCAATTGTACTTTTACATGATTCAATACATACATGATCATTACTTCTTATTTTCATATCTCTGTCATAATTCCATCAAAAGACTAAACTTGTCAGAGCTTGTTCTCATTATATAGTCAATCATTTCCTATTGTTAGTCGGCCGCCGGATTGGAAGTTGTAAAGACAAGATCCTTTCAGTTTCCGCACGTACGAAAGGTTGTTACCAAGATATTTGTAATCTTTATATAAATGAATGAAAAAGAGGCGCTCGGTGACGATCGGTTGGAGCACCAGACTGTCTGTCTGGGTGATTGCTCTGCGCGTTATTGTGGTCTGTGTTTGCGTCATTTTGAGTACCTTGTTCTCCTCTCTGTCTTGTTGTTATCAATACATGTTCGGTTGGTGGATCTCTGTCTAGTCGGTGAAGTCCATGTAGTAAGTGTAGTGTGTTTGGGAACTCTGATTCGTATTGTGGTTGTCGTCTGTGTTGAAGATCTGCTATTGTACGGTAAAGATTAAGTTACAGTAAGGTTCGTCTTAAGCTGAGTACGGAATCTTTGTCCCATAAAGGTTATGACTGCGAGTTGTGTTACGTTAGTTCTTATATGGTACGTTGATCACTTAGTAAGTCTTACCCAGTGTAGAAATCTACATTCAGTACTGTGTGTTTGAGAATTTTAAGTTTTTCTGTGTCTTCGGTTTTGGTTGATTGTCTGTAATTACTCGGTAAAGGTTGAGTCACTGTATTATCTCTGTTGTTACAGTGTCTTGTGTTCGGAGCAGTTCTTGAGCAATCAAACTCAGTCTGTATTATGATTTTGGGGTAGTCTGGTGCTATATATTGAGAGTACCTTAATTTGAATGTGTTCGGTAGACTTTAGGAAGTGTCCAATCATAGATAGTAAGATTGTGAAGCGTAAATAGATTCTTGATAGAGTTCTTGAGCGTTAGTACACTGCTGTGTGAAGTGGGAAATTTGGGAAAATCAAGAACACGACCTCTGTCTAACAGACCCCTTCCACTCCCAAGAACCCAAGTAGATGTTTAAACGTGTCTCTGACGGTTAGTACCACGTTTAACACTGGCACCGTCTGTGGGAAGGTGGCATCAAGAGTGTTGCCAGCTGACTGTGGGAAGGTGGCATCAAGAGTGTTGCTAGCTAACTATGGGAAAGTGGCATCAAGAGTATTGTCAGCTAACTGTGGAAAGTGGCACCAGATTGTTGTCATTTGTCTGTGCAAATGTGACATCAAGAGTGCTCGTTGATTGATTGTGAAAGTGGCCACAAACTGTGAATCGACTGTAAAGAAGGTACGCAAAGTATTGCAAACATAGTACATGCCGGTTACTCGTTCCGGTGAATCATACCCGAAGCATAGAAGAAACCAACAGTCTTGGGCGATACCTAATTTGCTAAGGACGCCTCCAGGAAGTAGAAGCGTAGATAAGTCTAACTCAGCTGTCAAGGAATTGAAGAACGCCAGTAGGGATCCCGGTAGTATTCCGGTAGAACGTACTACGTTTCTGGCAGATTCTGGTGCGATTTCGGCACAGTCTGTCGAAGAAATAGTAACTCCAGAGTCTACCAGGACAAAGCTTGAAGTTAATTTAACACCATTGGGTCAAGATTCGAATTTTTCTACAGATAGAAACGTCTTGGCCAAAGAAATCAATGAAAGAGGAAAAGCACCTTGTTTTGGTGAAAATTCGACACCTTCCGGTGTTATTTCGGTACCAGTTGCCAAGAGTTCACAGTCTTCCGATGACGGTTTACCATTTCTTGGTGGATCTTTAGTCTAGTCACCGCTATTTGGAGTAAGTACCCCTACATCTGATACCAAGGAGGAAGGTAGCTTGTTTGAAACAGAAATCAGAAACATACTGAACGATATTGGCAAGTCGGAAAGTGTACAGACTGACGACACGGATTCAGACGGTTCAGATATTCAGCCTTGGGATACAGAAGATAGTCACAATACCACCGCCAACACGATGAGTGGGCAACAACAACAACAGTAGCAGCAACAGCAACATCTATTTCCACCCCGGCCGACTCCAACAGGAGTAACGTACACTAAATTCGGTGGATTCCCAGGTGATGACCCAGATGCTCATGTACGCACATTTGAGATAAGTTACACAGTGCTCAATCATCCACTTGATCCGGCGTATAAAGCTATTGTATTCCAGTCGATATTGGTTAATGAAGCCGCTAGGTGGCTTACAGAATATGATATTAACCATTTCGGCACCTATGAAGCAGTAAGGGATGCATTTTTGCAGAGATTCAGGCTAAAGATGAATCCAGCTGAAATTTTTGATTACCTGCAAAACAATAGACAGAAGATGAATCAGACAGTGCAGGAATATGCCACCCTATTCAGAACGCATTTGAGGCAATTATCGCCAGCACACGCCAACCTACCGGGTGACGTTATCACTCAATGGTTTATCAATGGTTTGACTCCGCAACTTAAATAGATTATGATCATACGCTGTGTGGGAGCTATGACACTAGATGCGGTGATTGCGATGGCTTTGCAGCTGGAAAACAAGGTTGGAGGATTTATAGAAGACCTGGAATGGTTAAAGGCAAGTAAAAATGTTGCAGAAGATCCGACCAGACAGATGTATTGCACCACATGCAAGAATTCATGGCATACCAGTGCCACTTGTGGCCTCAACCAATTGGTTTGCGCTATTTGTAATACGACAGGACATTCCACCGAAAACTGTGCATACAACGCCAAAGTATAGGGAACAACAACAGTGAATGCAATTATACAAGAACCAGAGCAGCCGGCCAATCACTATGTACCTCCTCAAATGAGAAACAACTAGCAGCAGGGATACCGAAATTACAGAGGACAGAGAAATAATAACTACAATGCAAACCGTTGGCAGGCAGGACCAGCACAAGAAAATACTAATTTGCCACCACCTCGCTGCCATTTTTGCAGTGAATTTGGCCACATTAGAAGATTTTGTAAAGATGCAGCAAAATATGATCAAAGAAAGAAAGAACGGCAGAATACAATGACTAATATGGTTCATATCACACCAATAGAAACACAAGTTGTAGTAGTTCAGACCCGATCCGATAGGCCGTTACAACCAGCAGCTGAAATATTTGAACCAGGCATCCTAGAGCAGCAAAGAACATATGACAAGGCTAGTCAGTGGACCACCTCAGAATCTCCAGTGTTCCCAGATCCTATTCCGGTGACACAAGTTCCACTGCCAAAGGAAACTGCACAGGAGAAAGAGTCGATTCTAGTAACCGACGCATCGTCTTCAGAATCAGTGAAAGGTAAAGTCAAGTAAATCAAGCATGGGAAATCTTATCTAAAGCATCCATTACTCTTCCTCTTGGACAATTACTTGCACTAGTACCAGGAGTCCGTCAACAATTTCAGCAACAGTTTAGTACTAAGTCTGCCTGCATTCCAGCAACGGCAACAGTACAACCAAAAACTAACGCTACAGTGAATCATTCGGTCCCATTGATTACAGTATGGTACAAAAATCATAAAATTAATCAAGTACTAATTGATGGAGGGTCTGGTGTAAACATTGCTACTGCCGCATTGTGTAAAAAGTTAGGATGGACGAAAATTGAGCCTGTCCAATTTTTTGTAAGGATGGCTGATCAGTCCAGAGTCCACCCAGTAGGACTAGTACGAGATATTCCCATAACTCTGCAAGGTACAACATTTAAGATGACTTTTGTCATCTTAGAACTACCAGAGTCTAGCTTGGATTATAATCTGCTTTTCGGCCATCCTTGGTTGAAACAAGCCAAGGTAATACAAGATTGGTGTGCACAGGAACTCACTTTCAAGGATAATAATCGTAAATATGTTGTTAAGTTAGATGCTATACAACCTTGTGAATTACATGCTAGACCTTATTTTGCAGAACCAGTTCATATGTTAGATGGTTTGTCAGATGATGAAGAAGAAGAGTTTTTGAAGAATAATATTGATTTGATCTCCCTAGGAACTGTTGATCTACAATCTGTTGTAGATAATTGGAATCCGGCAGTTTGTACGGTGATGCATGTGACTGAAGAAGACAAGAAAGAAGATACGGCTGCTATAGATGACACTGATCTACAACAACTGTTAAAATCAGCTGATATTACAGAGAAGTCCCGACAATTCTATGTTCCAGAAGATCAGTTGATCACCTATAATTTAGGAGATGAAGAAAATCCGCGTCCTGTCAAGATAAAGGAAAGCTTACCTGAAGTATTTCAAGCAGATCTGATCTAGTTACTTCGTGAGTTCGCTGATGTTTTTGCATGGGATTACAAGGATATGAAGGGTTTGGACCCCCGCATTTATCAACATAGGGTCATGCTGAAGCCGGAAGCAAAACCAATCAAACAACCCAGCTACCGGATGAATCCGAATTATGCAGCACAGGTAAAGGCAGAGCTGGATAGGTTATTAAAACTTGGATTCATTGTACCAGTAGAGCATGCTGAGTGGATATCACCCATTGTTATCGTCCCTAAAAAGTATAAGCAGCTACGCATATGTGTGGATTACCGGGAACTGAATGCAGCTACGGTGCCAGATCCGTTTCCCCTTCCATTTCTTGACACCATGCTTGACAGAGTAGCAGGACACGAAATGTACTCATTCTTAGATGGATACAATGGGTATAATCAGGTCAGAATGGCTGAGGAAGATATACCAAAAATAGCGTTCATCACCGATTGGGGTGTCTTTGCTTATACTGTTATGTGGTTTGGATTAAGAAATGCCCCCAGTACTTTCCAGAGGTGTATGCAGGAAATATTCTCCCCTTATCTTACCTCGTTTATGCAAGTATATCTTGATGATTTCTCTTTGTTTGGTAAGATGGTAGCACACTTGTTCCATTTACGGTGCTGCTTTGAAAAATGCAGAGAATACAGACTCTGTCTGAACCCAAACAAATCTGTGTTTGTGGTTTCATGTGGTAAGTTGCTTGGCCATATTGTATCTGCACAGGGCATACAATTCGACCCAGATAAGGTAGCAGCTGTGTTGGAAGCACCTGTACCTACTACAACAAAGGAAGTAATGTGTTTCATGGGTCAAGTGAGATGGCATGGTCATCATTTACGGTGGCTCGCTCATTTAGCCATTCCACTCAATCGTTTAATCACGAGTACTCCTAAACAGTTTGATTGGACTCAAGAATGTCAAATAGCATTTGATCGTCTAAAGTATTTATTAATGCAGGTCCCAGTTTTACAACCACCTTATTGGGAACGCCCATTTCATGTTTTTGTAGACGCATCAGATATCGCCATCGACAGTGTGTTAATGCAACAAACTGATAAGTGGTTCCGACCTGTTTACTATGCGAGTAGAAGAATTGCTCCTGCAGAAAAGAATTACTCTGTAACTGAAAGAGAATGTCTGGGTTTAGTGTATTCTGTAAAGAAATTCAGACACTATTTACTTGGCCGCAAATTTACTTTTCATGTAGATCATGCTGCACTTGTCTATCTGGTACAACAACAGCATTTAGGTGGTCGATTAGCGCGTTGGGTTCTACTTTTACAAGAGTTTGATTTTGAAGTAATCCATCGGCCCGGCAGCTCACATGCCTTAGCAGATTTCCTTTCTCGCTTAGATTCCGGTGAAGCTCCGGTCGGTGTAGATGACACCACACCAGCGATTTATGTTACTGAACCAACTAATGATGAATATGCAGAACCACCTATGCCATCTACATATTATGATCATATATTAACTTCTCTTACTGATGGATGTATTCCTGCTCAGACCTCTCCTGTAATGCGTAGGAAGATTGCAGTGTACAGTCGCAGATTCCCGTTAATTGCTGGAGAATTATACTATATGGATCACACTAGAATTTTACTTCGTTGTATTCCTCCGCATGAAGTTAACTCAGTCATTATTCTGGCTCACTCAATTCCTTTCGGTGGACACTTTGCAGCAGATTTAACGCACCGGAAAATTCTGCAAAGTGGACTTTGGTGGCCTACTATGTACAGGGATGTAACTCAGTTTGTCAAACAATGTGATACTTGTCAGAGGTCCGGACAACCTCTACAACGCCATTTTTTCCCTCTCCAACCTGTCTTGCCATTGGAGCCTTTTCAGAAGTGGGGCCTAGATTTTGTTGGACCTATTATACCTCCAGCCATACTCAGTAATAATCGTTATATTCTAACATGTACAGATTATGCTACCAGATGGGCAGAAGCATGGGCTTTAAGGTCCACCACAACTGTTTTGGTGGCAAAGTGTCTAATGAAAGATGTTTTCTCGCGTTTTGGCTTATCTCTGGAGCTTCTTACAGATCAAGGCACGCATTTTGCTAACAACTTAACGACAGTACTCACCCATTCTTTTCAGATAATGCATAAATTCAGTTCTCCTTATTATCGTCGTGCCAATGGTTTGGCTGAGAGTACAAACAAAACCCTGTTGAATATGCTTCGAAAACTGATTCTGGAATCATCGGAAAGGTGGGATCAACTGTTACCTGCAGTATTATGGGTGTACCGGACTACCTACAAGGTAGCAACAGGACTAACACCTTTCAAATTGGCTTATGGACTAGAAGCCATAGCACCAATGGAGATTGTTGTGCCAAGTTTACGTGTAGCCATCACTCAGAAACTACTACCTGAAGAATCTCTGTCATTTCGGTAGGATACACTCAAAAAACTGGATGAGCATCGATGGCAAAGTTTTCTGACTATTCAGGAAGTACAGTTAAGACAAGCTCGAACACATGACCAGTATCTGAAAACTCCAGTTTTTTCGGTGGGGCAACTTGTACTCTTTTACAATGCAAAATCGAATCGCTCTGTTGGAAAATTCAAGTTACGATGGTTTGGTCCCTACCGGATTTCTGAACAAGTAGGCCCAGCTACGTTTCGGTAGACTACTTTGATCGGAAGTCCTCTACCGAAGGTGATAAATGGTTCAAAGCTGCGGCCGTATCATCAAGCATCTGGCTCTCGCTGACGTGTTCAATGTTTTTTCATTTTATTTATTTGTCTTTTTTTTTTGCGTACTTAATAAAATAAGTCTGTGAATATCCGCGTTTTGATATATAATTATGACTAACAGCCGCCCTGCCTTATCAATTCCGCTCCTGCATGCCCACCAAAGTTATGAGGTTATCAACTCAATATCGCGCGATGATTCACAAATTTAATTGCTTCTCGGTATCAAGTATCTACTTAACCTTTTTCGTTTTGTTGTTAATCTCTATTGTGTCTGTGTGATTTGTGTACTTGTGCTCTCTGTCTACCCTGCACTTGTGTTACTGTGTTTGCTATCGTCTGTGCGCCATGGAAGCTTTGGCAAACTTCACCGCTTTCCGTGACGGACTCCCTGCCGATGTAGGTGAGTTCCTGCGCAACCGTGGGCTGGCCAATTTCGCTGAACTGCCTTGGCATTCAGTGGATTGCCACCCGTTCTATGCCCAAATAATCGCCGCCATCGCTGCCACACCTGTCATCGAGCAGAGTTGGCCTATCACTAGCCTACCATCCCGTACCGTAATCACTTTCCAGGCCTTTGCTGATGCGTTTCGACTCCCTCGGCAAGGTCGGGAAAATGGCCCGAATCTGCCAATAGCAACCATAGTCCAACTATTCCCTAGATACTCCTCAAATGAATACGCAATCCTCTATCGCCCTGAACCTGAAAGATCCGCGCTATAGTTCTTAGTAGCCATTCTTAATCTACAGAAACGAACCTATGGCATCTCTCGTCCTTTCTATTCGGAAATAGATTTGGCTGCGAGAGAGCCTGTAAATTTTGCATCCTACTTGTTCCGCCGCATTCACAAAGAATGTGTATCAATTATCAAATAGGTTAATAAGGGTGATATGCCAAGGTCCAGACTACCGCACATCATATCCTTTCTATTTTCGACTATTCTAGCAGCACAACCACCACCCCGAGGACCCATCCTACGCCATGAGGAATCTGCACAAATATTAGAAGACGATGAAGAAGAAGACGAAGAGATTTTCCACCTTCTCCGCCAGAAAAGGATTAGAATCAGTTCATCCGATAGTGAAGTACAGGGGTCCGCCGCAAATGATAAGGCAGACGACAAAGAAGAAGAAGCGAACGAAGAAGAAACCTTTCACGATACCACAACCTCCATGCATCACGAGTCATCAGCGAAGTCCTCTTCAGAGCAGCAACAAGAACAGGATAGCACTGCTGATTCGGCAGCCAGTTCTTCTAAAAAAGAATCTCAACAACAAGACGAACAGGACAAATCAGCAGAGGAGCAAACTATCATTAAGGAAGTTTTCAAAGAATTGCTTAGAGCAGTCGAGTCGACAGCTACCGGTCCTGATGACACTACACAACCCACCGAAAAGGTAATCAACGAAACTACTAGTCTTCCTATTCATCCACCGGAACCTCCAGTGGAACCCATTGTTCCTAGCCCACCCATTGAACCCACTACTTCCTCGTCCTCTTCACCAAATTACTCTCCACCGAACTCCCAGCAACTACTCACCGCTTCTTCATCTCAGCCCCGTTCTCAAGCTTCGATTCCTTCAATCCCATTACTTTCTAAGTTAGCATCCATGGGTCAAATGCTGATCCACTTATCACAACAACTACCTGCACAAATGAAACAAGTGACAAATACTATCCGGGATGACTTTCAACACAAAGTGGATATGCTGGAGGCAGACATCACTCCTCTCCAGGAAGAATTACAGGCAGTCAAGGCAGAAAATCACACGTTAAACGGACAAATTCAGGAGTTGCAGGCTAGACTGGTAGAACAAGAAATAATTATCAATCAAAGAGATGCGGCCCTGGAAGCAGTCCAAGAAAAGAATGAATTACTAAGTGTTGCAGATGCAGAGTTAGTCAACTTGAAGCAGATAGTCCAAGACAAAGAAGATGCACGAGTAGCTTTAGGGAATCTGTTAGAAGAAACAAGACAGACACTAGATGAAGTGGTACAACGAGGCCAAGAACAACATGATCTGGCTATGAAAACTGCTGAAGAACTCCAGAGATGCAAGACAAATTTATATGAAGTAAACAGTATCCTTAAACGTATAGTGACCGAGGAAGCTCAACGACAAAAGGTAATAACAGATCTTCGAAGAGAAAGGGATGCCTACTCAAGGACAATCCAGTTTCAAAATTAGGAGATAGAAAGAAGGGAGAACCAGCTCGATGCTCAGAAAGATAGAATAGCCAGAATGGAAAAGCAAGTTGCAGAAATGAAAGTGTCCAGGGATGCGGCATCAGCAAACAATTTTTATCTACAAGAAGCTTTTCTGTAGACCCAGGCAGAAGTTTTGTTGACCGAAGTCATTTCATTAAGTTCTGTACGAACAGATGCCCAATTAGTAGAACCAGATACTTTAAAACAGATGTTAGAAGCTTTAAAGAAGAAAATAGCCTGAACTTTTAGATTAGCAAGATCCATGTACTTAGAAGGTATAGTCGATGAACCATGAGTTCTTATTTTTGATATACCTGCAGGTTCGAGTCCACCGTGCGTGCCAGTGTTAGTCGGCGGCCGGATTGGAAGTTGTAAAGACAAGATCCTTTCAGTTTTCGCACGTACGAAAGGTTGTTACCAAGATATTTGTAATCTTTATATAAATGAATGAAAAAGAGGCGCTCGGTGACGATCAGTTGAAGCATCAGACTGTCTGTCTGGATGATTGCTCTGCGCGTTACTGTGGTGTGTGTTTGCATCATTTTGAGTACCTTGTTCTCCTCTCTGTCTTGTTGTTATCAATACATGTTCGGTTGGTGGATCTCGGTCTAGTCGACGAAGTCCGTGTAGTAACTGTAGTGTGTTTGGGAACTCTGAGTCATATTGTGGTTGTCGTCTGTGTTGAAGATCCGCTATTGTACGATAAAGATTAAGTTACAGTAAGGTTCGTCTTAAGCTGAGTACGGAATCTTTGTCTCGTAAAGGTTATGATTGCAAGTTGTGTTACGTTAGTTCTTATATGGTACGCTGATCACTGAGTAAGTCTTACCCCGTGTAGAGATCTACATTCAGTACTGTGTGTTTGAGAATTTTAAGTTTTTATGTGTCTTCGGTTCTGGTTGATTGTCTGTAATCTCGGTAAAGGTTGAGTCACTGTATTATCTCTGTTGTTACAGTGTCTTATGTTCGGAGCAGTTCTTGAGCAATCAAACTCAGTCTGTATTATGATGTTGGGGTAGTCTGGTGCTATATATTGAGAGTACCTTAATTTGAATGTGTTCGGTAGACTTTAGGAAGTGTCCAATCATAGATAGTAAGATTGCAAAGCGTAAATAGATTCTTGATAGAGTTCTTGAGGGTTAGTACATTGTTGTGTGAAGTGGGAAATTTGGGAAAATCAAGAACAGGGCCTCTGTTTAACAGACCCCTTCCACCCCCAAGAACCCAAGTAGATGTTTAAACGCGTCTCTGATGGTTAGTACCGCGTTTAACACTATGATTTAAAGCATGATAACTCCAGCATACACCTATTTCAATCCTACAAAGTTTCATTAGTAATGTTTCTTGCGATCATCAGATATTAATCAATCTTTGCTCACTGGTCTATGATTGTCAAGGCCCAAAAATGTCGGGATGCTTGGTTGATTGGCTAAACATATTTATTTGCATATGGTCCATAATTTTTTATGATATCACTCATGATTGGTAGCTTCTTAAGCTAGTTAAAGTTCCCTAAAAGGAATTTTGTCAATTGTTACTGTACTCAGAGAATGGTGCAAAACTCTGAATAGGTGTATCAACCAAAATAGCAAGTGTTGAACCTTGGATCATATGCCTACTTATCTATTTTGATCCTATCATTAGTGGATCATCCTCCAAGTAATATATGTGATTATTTATGCTTATTAACTAGCTAAAGAGGCCCACAACACTCTCCAACCATCACTTGTAGCAGGTGTGAAGCAAGTTTTAGCTACACCAATTCATCTCTTGTGATTATCCACCATCTCCTCCAAGAGTGGTATGAGAGCAAGCACAATCAAGATGGGAGATGGATTTCCATCCTTCATTGACAAGTTTGATAGGAACAACTACTCAGCATGGTCACTAAGGATGCAAGCATATCTTCAAGGGAGAAGCCTATATGGATACATTCAGGAGATGAAGACATGCCAATCTTGGGGAGCAAGCATCAACCAACAAAGGAAGAGCAAGAGAGGTTAACCACATGGTGTGCAAAGGATGCTCTTGCTAGGTCATATCTACTAAACTCAATCTCTGATTTCTTGTTACCACATGTTAGGAATTGCAAGACCTCCCAAGAGACTTGGGAAGTACTTTCATCATATTTCTCCTCAAACACAAGAGCAAGGAAGAATCATTTGTGGATGGAATTCACAACCCTCAAGAAACAACCAAAGCAAGGAGTGGCTGATTATGTAACCAAAATGAAAGATGTAGTAGACCAGCTTGCAAGCATTGGACAAGAGATAGAGAAAAATCACATAGTGAGGGAGATCATCAATGGAATTAAGGCTGATGACAAGTGGGAGTTCTTCACCATAGCAAAGGATCTCTACATTGATATGCAAAAATGTGATCTCAACACCTTGATGGGATGACTCTTCACCCATGAGACAAAGCTCAATGGAAATGGTGACAACTCAAGAGGTAACGAATCTTCTGCCCTTTATATAGATAAGAATAAAGCTAAGGATAAAGGTAAAAGTAAGAAAGAGGAAGAAGAGGCTAGTACCTCTCAAGCTAATTATGCAGGAAGAGGAAGAGGTGCTAGAGGAAGGGGCAGAGGAGGAAAAAAAGGTAGGGGGAGACCCTATCATAATTCACCATGCAACATATGTGGACTCAAAAACCACACTACAGAAGAATGTTACAAAAATACAAGGAACCAAAGGGGAAGAGGCTTTCATAGAGGAAGCTATGGACAATCTAGAGGCAAGTACAACAATGGTGGAGGCAATGACAACCATAACTACAATCAAGGCTACAACAATAACTATCAAGGAGGCTTTAAAGGAAGAAGGGACTTCAACAATTATACTGAAGATCAAGAAGACTCTCTACTCATCATGAACATGACATCCAAGCAAGGTAAAGATGATGATCATCTCTTCTACATTGATTCAGGTCGTTCCAATCATGTGGCAGGAAATGTAGCTCTATTATTTGATCTTGAAGAACCCAAGGGGAAGCATGAAGTACAAGCAGGTGACGACACTAAACACTCAATCAAGCAAATTGGAAATCTCAAAACTTCTGATGGTAGTATGAACCTTTTGAGCAAAGTTCTATATGTGCCTACTATAACCAAAAACCTAATTAGTATTGGGAAAATTGTAGAGAAAGGTCTAGAGGTCAGGTTCATTAAGCATGAAGCATATGTAGAAGACCCCCAACAAGGTTTCAAAAGGATTGCCAAAGGTGAGAAGTCAGGTAGATTTTTACATTTGAAATTGAAGACACAAGGAACATAGAGCTATTCAGTCATAGAGGTCAAAACTTATGTGGGTTGGAAATATGGCAAAAAAGGCTAGGACACATAGGAGAAAGAACTTTGAAGCAAATTTGCAGGGATCAAAGTGTGCTTTGCATTCCCAATGTGACCAAGCAGCACATGATATACAAATGTGGAGCTTGCCAATTCGGCAAGGCTCATAGGCAACCATTCAACAGGAAAGGATACATCCATGAAGACTATTTGGAGCTTCTACACACTAATGTGTGGGGTGCTAGCAAAGACCCATCCATCTCAGGTTCAAGGTACTATGTGTCATTTATTGATTATTATAGTAGGTGGACAATTCTCAATTTCATGAAGCATAAGGATGAGGTTTTTACATGTTACAAGAAGTATTTGGCACTAGTTGAAAACCAAACAGGAAGGAGCTTGAAGAGAATCAGGTCTGATGGAGGTGTTGAGTATTTTTCACATGAGTTTGATCTATTTCTACAGGACAGAGGCATAAAGAGGGAAGTAACAACTAGATATACTCCTCAATTGAATGGAGTGGCAGAGAGAAGGAGCAAGTTGATTGTTGAAGCAGCTAGGTCTATGTTAAATGAGAAAAAATTACCTAATTATTTATGGGTAGAGGCTATATCCATAACCACGTACTTGGTCAATAGGCTTCCATCCAAATCATTGGATGGTATGACACCATATGAAGCATGGAATGGCAAGAGATCCTCATTGGATCATTGCAAAATATTTGGATGCATTGCCTATGCACACATGCCATCACAAATCAGAGAGAAGCTTGACCCTAAGGCTGAGAAATGTATATTTATTGGGTATGTTCAGAATCAAAAGGGATATATACTATACAGTCCCACTAACAAGGCATTCATAGTTAGTAGGGATGTAGTATTTCATGAGAATAATTCATGGTTTGAAGATGATTGCAGGAAAGTTAGGTTACCATATGATTTGGAAAATGATTTTCCAACCCTCACTCAAGAAGATCAATACCTAGTAGAGGACATCAATTTAGAGGATGAAGAGCAGTTTGACTTCAAAGCTTGGAAGTCAAGAGGCAAGTTCAAATACAAGCAATTAGAAGATCTACCCGAGTCTTCCAATCAAGCTTTAAGGAGATCATAAAGAGAAAGTAAGAAGCCCATAAGGTATGGATATTATACATTGCCCTCTAGCACAATGGAAAGCACCAACATGAGGAGCTTCACCTCATAATTGTCAATCCGCAAAGAATTTAGGCTAATATGAAGCTCAAGAACGAATGATGTGTATGAAGAAGATGGTGAGAAATGCAAGAGCATACACACACATGCATATACACACACACTAGGAAAGTCGCGATGGAGATCAATGGAAGGCAAGAAGAGAACTCATAATCATATTCATCATCATCTAGTTACAATAGCTCTTCTAGAACTAGCTCATAGGTTCAATCATAAACTAACAACAACCACAAAATGAGCTCTCTAGTTCTATTTACAGTTTTTGCCTAGTTTTGACCGGTCTCACATCTAGTGACTCGCATAGTTAAAAAATAGGTTCTACCTCTAATTTGACCTATCTAACGGCTTCCAAAAATTACAAAATTTAGTGTGAGCGTTCTACCTAGACTCCTCAAGCTCGACTACTCCTTGACTTCCACAAAATGGAGTCGCATCTACAATAATTGGATGTATATACATATGATACATTGGTTTAGTGATAAAAATCACTCTTGTCATGATGAAATCTTTTGAGTAGTTTTAAGTGCTTCCTCTTCTTCTATGATGAGAACCAGTACTTGAACCTTTACCTTGAACACTCCCCTCCTCTTTGTTTTTGTCGTCCTTGACAGAACTTGATTTAGCATGAGTGATGTAGTTTGTGAGCAGGTCTGTTGCCAAGGTGTGTTCGGTGATGCGAAGTCCTCGAATAAGATCACGTTCAAGTTTCTCCCAATCAATGGGCAGGGGTTCATCTGGAGGTGGGCGCATATAATATTCTGAATACTTCGTTCACAAGCAAACAAGTGTAGCAAATGCATTGGACAACTGATAAACACTTCTGAGTGATACTCCGAGAAGTCAGTGGGAACATTTCTTCAAATGTCTACTTGTAGCAAGCGGGCATATACTTCAATCTACAGTGCTGATGCACTAAAAGTTGGTCCAATCTATGTGACCGAGGAACTCCAACATTACGATGGCGAATTTGTTTTTCAAGGAAAAATTGCATGACTTATCCAATATTTGTTGGGATTGTGTTTTTATGGATATACAGGTAGAATTAATGAGATGTAAGGTGGATTGAAGAGGGTTTAATGCCTTGACAAGGGAGGTACTACAAGAAGGCAATGAAGCGTTATGTGAATATTAAAAGAAGAGATATTTTATGGCAGAGAAAATTTCGAAAATGGATGCTTTGTACTTCATCTTAGGGATTGCAACCGTTGAGAGAGGGAGGCACTGCTCTCAGAGATTGGGAAGGAGAATAAAGCGGGGGCGACAAGTGTTTTTTCTTCTTCTTCCCCTCTCGGCGACAGCATGATTGGAAAAGGGTGACCTCGGCCTCATTACATCTGTAAGTGGGCATCCTTGCATAACGGGGGCAATCCACATGTTTCACGGCATGACCACCAGTTGATCGAGATATCTGAGGTGGGGTTCGGCATGTCTTCCCATCGGGGAGTTTCGTGCAACCCATCGGTTGGGCATTGGGGCGACATCAGGGAAGCGACAGAGGAACTTGGTGGCCATCCCCTTAGCAACGCGGATTGTCCTGACCCTTGAATGCCTCGTTGAGTGCTCTTGAGATGATCATTTATGACAGAGGGGAGACAAGTGTCAACGCGGGAGCAGCATCTTGTGGCAGGGGAGTTCAATCGAGGAGGGCTTTTTTTGGACAAGTGTTGAGGGCGCTACAGAAGTAATTTCTGCTTATACTGACGGCCATGATTAGATTACCCTAAGGATTGTGCGTGAGGGCAAGCAGGTGCATGGAGAGGTGCAAATATGCAGAAGAACTCGCAACACATACTACAGGAGATGGATCGTGAAGAGCTGGCAGCAGATCTGCCCATGGCGGCAGGCGGAAACAAGGTGGACGTTGGGGGCTGTTGTATGCAAGCATAGTTCAAAGCATTATTGTACACCATCAAGACATAGAAGAGATCGGAAATATGGTGGCTACAGGCATGTGCAATCACTTATTTCGACAGTTAAGTATGATGCATTGTAATTAATCAGAGATTACACGGAACTGACATGTTTTCAGGATCGTATGCTTGAAGATATCATTAGCATTTTGGTTGTGGGCAAGTGCTTCCGAGGTTCATTGCTCAACGTTTTTTTGTAGTTGAAAATTGGAGTTGAGTTTGTGTTTCCATCCGTTGTGCTATCGTCACTCAGACGTGATATCCAGGAGGGTTGTGGAGACTCAGCATACTTCCGAGCCCATTAGCAAAAAGAGGAGAAGGGAGTGTGAAGGGAGGAAAATGAGCTAGTGCATGAGCGAGGAAATTTAGCTCTTGAGAGATAATACTGGACTCTCGAACAATACAAATAGATCAGTCCTAAGCATTTAGGCAAATCCATAGCGTTTTTGGGCATATTTTATCGTGGGTTTAGGACCGCAACATTTTGGTGCGTTTGCCTGAAGCACATGAGCTAGTGCATAGATAAAGGAAGTATCAATCGAGAGATAATTGTGGCCTCGAGGTAATCCAAGTGGACCGATTCCGAGGGGTTTGAGTAGAATAAAGGCTTTTATAATCATCCTTCTCTTGGGCATTATGACTCATCATTTTGGCGATCCTGCTGGGGAGTTATGAGCTAGTGCATAGATAAAGGAAGTATCAATCGAGAGATAATTGTGGCCTCCAGGTAATCCAAGTGGACCGATTTCGAGGGGTTTGAGTAGAATAAAGGCTCATATAATCGTCCTTCTCTTGGGCATTATGACTCATCATTTTGGCGATCTTGCTGGGGAGTTGGTGTCATGGACACAAAGGAAACCATCTTGAACCTTAGATTCCATATCAATTTCTATATCTCATGATTGGCTCAGAGTTTGGAGAAACTAATGCTTCCATTGTGTCCGCAAGGTGTCAAAACCCCAAGATTGACTGTTTATTTACTGAATTCTGACATCGGGAGGTCTCGTTTCTAGTTGATGACATCATGATGACATCATCAAGTCGTAACTGCCATGGAGAACCGCCTTTGAACACCTATAAAAGGAGGGGTTGGTCACATTCATGCTCAGTTTTGCCAATGCCAGTCTTGGGAGCTCAAGGAATCATGAACGCCAAGTAAGTACTCTCCAAGTTCCAGTTCCATTTCTTGTTTTGTTCCTTGTTCTAGTCTTGTCTAGTCTAGTTCCTGGACATCCTGTCTTGTCCTCTTGTAATCTCGTAGTACGAGATCTTGTCAAGTTCTTTCTTGTATTCAGTTCATCTCCCAGAAGGGAGTTCTTGTAATCCAAACATCTTGTCTCATACTTACGATCCCGGGTTGTGGGATCTCCTGTATCATCTCTAGTCCAGTTTTCCATACCTATTGGTCCCGGGTTGTGGGACGTCTTGTATCGAATCCGTCTTCTTGTATTATTTTCTCTATGTGGGTGTTCGTGTAATCATAAGTGTATTTCCGAAATCTTGTCTAGTGAAGTCAGAGAGCACAATCTAGTGCTCCCCTGATATTTTGGCAAGACTATCATCATCAAGACTAAGCACCATGGAGATTATTCGAGAATAGTTTTTTTCTGTACTTAAAGTCATTCAACAACAAGTCCAAGAGATACGAGAAAACCAACAAAGGATTCAACAACAGAATATTCAAGACGTAATCACAGAACTTCAAAGGCAAACGCTACAAATCATTGTAAGTCAATCTTCTTCAAGTACCCCCATGACAAATAACATCAAGAAAAGTCCAAAAGTGAGCATGCCTGAGAAATTTGATGGGACAAGATCAAAGTTTCGAGGATTGGTGTAACAAGTGAAGTTATTCATAAGGATGCAACCAGACAGGTAACCAGATGATGCTTCTCAAGTAGGACTCATAGGAACTCTATTATGTGGTCCTGCTCTTTCATGGTCTGCACCTATCCTTGAGAAGGATATAGATATTTTGCATGATTTCAAGGCCTTTATTCGAGAGTTCACATTTTCATTTGGAAATACGAATTGTTCACGTGTTGATGAAACAAAGCTAAAGAAGCTACATCAAGGAAATAGGTCTGCGTCTACTTATGCATCAGAATTCAGACAAATCATTTGTGATCTCACATGGCACAAGGACTATTTTATCAACCAATTTCGATGGGGCTTATGTGATGATGTCAAGGACCTCATGTTAACCATGCCCAAGGTAAATACTTTGAATGAATTCATGAATCAAGCAATTGAGTGTGACAATAGGTTGTTTGAGAGAAAGCAAGAGAAGAAGATTTTTGTTCACGATCGAGAATACAAGTTTACCTCAGTTTCGCAAAAACATATATTGGAAGAATCTCAACCAGAACCCATGCAGCTAGATAACATTAGTGTCAGACGACTTACACAAAAGGAAAGAAAACATCGAAAAGACAATGGATTATGCTTTTATTGTGGAGATCATGATCATATGGTATTCAAATGTCCTAAGAAGAAGAAGCAAGTTAGAAATAGGACCTCTACAATCACCATCCCACATCAGAAGTATCATCATCAGAATCAAAACAGGAGTACTACCCATCATGAGAATCATGGCCTTGATTCTATATCTAGATATACTACAAACCCTTTCCAGTTTCATCATGGATATCCATCATCATCATGTTCCAGTATCATATATCAAGAACTCTACAAAGACCAAGAGCTATGAAGATTCAAGTTCTAGAAGATCTCAGAGTCAGATAACCGCTCCTCGTGGAACTCGTTGCTTGAGGGGGAGGTGATATCATGGACACAAAGGAAACCATCTTGAATCTTAGATTCCATGTCAATTTCTATATCTCATGATTGGCTCAGAGTTTGGAGAAACTAATGCTTCCATTGCGTTCGCAAGGTGCCAAAACCCCAAGATTGACTGTCTATTTACTGAATTCTGACACCATGAGGTCTCGCTTCCAATTGATGACATCATGATGATATCATCAAGTCGTAACCGCCATGGAGAACCGCCTTTGAATACCTATAAAAGGAGGGGTTGACCACATTCATTCTCAGTCTTACCAATGCCAGTCTTGGGAGCTTAAGGAGTCAAGACCGCCAAGTAAGTAGACTTCAAGTTCCAGTTTCTTTTCTTGTCTTGTTCCTTGTTCTAGTCCTGTCTAGTCTAGTTCCTGGACATCCTGTCTTGTCCTCTTGTAATCTCGTAGTACGAGATCCTGTCAAGTTCTTTCTTGTATTCAGTTCATCTCCCACAAGGGAGTTCTTGTAATCCAGACATCTTGTCTCATACTTATGATCCTGGGTTGTGGGATCTCCTGTATCATCTCTAGTCCAGCTTTCCATACCTATTGGTCCCGGGTTGTGGGACGTCTTGTATTGAATCTGTCTTCTTGTATTATTTTCTCTATGTGGGTGTTTGTGTAATCATAAGTGTATTTTCGAAATCTTGTCTAGTGAAGTCAGAGAGCACGATCTAGTGCTCCCCTGACAGTTGGCTTTGCACTCCTCATAGAGTCGTGCCACGAGTACGCTCGGTGCTCCAATTGTGCGGCACAGCCCATCGACCCAGATTGAGTGTGTTGGCCTAGGTAAAAAAAATGGTGCAAAGTACGCAAGTTGTAAATGTTCGAAAGGTAAGCCCAAGTATGATGATCCCCGAATGGACTAGAAATCGAAGCGGGTTTGGACGCTCAATGCAAAGCCGTGCATGTGAATGTCGCTGGGTTGATCCAATCTCAAATTATATTCGATGGTTGTGTTGCGAGAAAGTCAGGCACATTGCAAAGTTTTACCCTTGTGTGTCAAGTCCGTTGGACTTTGTCCCTAGATGCATAGAATGCGAGAGAAAAAGGCTATGCGAGCATCTGTGTGGCTCAAAAGAGGTGACTGACATAAAGGTCACAACGAATGAATTGGATAGGTGTTTATCCTCTTTGTATGTGGAGGTTGACATGAGTGGAGTCGCTTCATCGATGGAGACCGCAAGAGTGAATAGAAACACAGATAGGGAATCCTAGAATCAAGCTTTGATGGAACTCGTAAAGAGCGTGGAATGTCAAGTCAATTTGCTTCGAGTAGAGTGGGAGTTGAAAGAGAACAAAAGCTTGAGGGAAGACCTTGCGAGGTCTAAACATGAGAACGTGGTCTTAGACCTAAGAACTGGCTTGATGATAGCGGATTGACATACCATTGCGATCGAGTAGGACTCCCCTAAATATGATGATGACCTAGCACAGAGAGTTGACTGAATGGAAAAGAAAATCGAGAAATTGTGAGAGATTACTGGTAGATATGATGACCAAGCGAGTAAGGTAGCAGAAGAGTTCCATCTGGAGTTAGAAAGAGTGAAAAGTGCTCAAGGAGAGAGCGATGAGAAAGTGAGACGGGTAGAGAAAGAGAACGCAAGGCGGAGTAGCAAGCTCGGTAGGTGGATGAATCAGAAAGACACCGAGATGTGAGGATAGGTGGAGGACTTGAGAGCAGGGAAAATGGAGGAAGAGCTGAAAACGGTGTTGGATAGGTTGAGGGCATTCAAAGCAGAGTTAGAAGAGACGAAGAATGAGTTGTTGAAAAAGGTAGATGATCTAGATGTATAAAATATGAGTAGGATTTGGGAGGAAAGGTCAATTAGAGAAGAGGTTTATAAGTTGGTTGTTCAAGTTGAAAAGTGGGAGTATATTCCCCTCGGATCTGAAAAAAGGATGAGAGAGTTACATGAAGAGATGGAGCAAATATGGAATCGGTTCATGTAGCTCAGTGATGAGTAGCACCTCCTTTAATGTCAATCCGGGAAGACGTGAGGATGGTATGAAGACCTCGAGCAAGTGAAGGCACAAGTGAGTGAGTGAGAAGCACACCAACATGCACACACATACATACACACACGCACACACGGCAACACAAAGAGTGAGAAACAATGGAGTTCTTAGATTACTTTCAAAAAGCTCTTACAAGTTCAAATCAATTACAAGCTAACCTCAAAAATGAGCTCTCTAGCTCTATTTATAGTTTTTGACTAGGTTTTGGCCATGTCCAGACCTAGTGTCCGGCCTAGTTAAAAATTAGGTTCTCTACCCTATTTGGAGGTTCAAACAAAGTCTAAAAAATGTGAAAACTAACAGATAGGTACTTCTAAAGCTCCTCAAGCTCAAGGACTCCTTGGCTTGCACAAAATGGAGCTACAAAAATATGAAATGTATTTACAATGGTTTTTAGTGATGAAAATCACTATTTTTGTAGGGGTTTCTAATAACATTTTGACATACATTTCCTGGAGCTCCCTACTTGCTCCTTCTCCTTGTGTGTCCACCTCTTTTATATGCGTTAGTGTCCTGAAAAAATATTGGCCTACTTGCCAGATCGTCGTTGACTGCTCTGTCTGCTTGTACTTTCTCTTCTCTCTGACTCCCTTCGTAAACTTCCTTGCCTTGTGAGTCCTTCAGTTCCAACACCCCCCCTCTCTCGCGTATGTCGTCCCTGACAGACCCTTGTTGGGTGGGTCGTTGGATGTAGTACTCAACAACATCTTGTGTTAAGTGATGTTCTGCAATCCGCAACCCTTTGGCCAAGTCCGTGAGTAGAGCATCCCAATCTACCGGCCCGGGAACCTCTGGATGTGGTATACGTAACTTTTCTGAATGGAGAGCTTGTTCCACTGCAAACAACTGTAATAAATGTGATGATTTGGGAATGAATATCTCTGAATGATATTCCCAGAATCCCGTGACAAACATTTCTTCAAACGTCTGTTTGAAGCAAGCTGGTAGATACTTGATATGCACGTGCCACGCATATACAACATTAATAGATGGTGTTGCGCTCATGTCGTAGACAAGGTCCTGATTACCTTCATTAAATCCAAGAGCTTACAGATGAGGTTCCTTGACATTCTTGAAGGTCCTGAAGATGACCAACATAAGTTCAAAAATTTTAAGGCACATTTGGGCCATGACATCTGGTACATTTTTAAACCTGACCCCCCAATGCCGAATCATCGAAATCATATATCCGATGGTAGGTTGGCCTTTAGGTGGTGCTAAATAGACATAATTGAGCCATTTCTCACATCCTTTGGTTGTCAGCACAGTTTTTGTATATTCCGACCACGATCTTCTTCGAAATACGGGGCAGTAGCATGGGTTGTATTTGATGTACAAAGGCATGTTATTCCATGTTCTTACCATCTCTGGGTAGGTTTCCAGTAGACGAATCCTCCACGTCGGTTGATGTATATTGCCTTGCTTGGCGCTTGCTGGGATGTCGTCCGGTGCAAACTGTGTAGCCGAGGTTGGTTCTCTTGAGGTGTGTTGCTTGATTTCGGCATTGTAGTCCGCCATTAAGACACAGAAAGGAACATACAAATCGTCAGATCTGCCGATCCACCTATGATGGGAGAGGTTTCTAAAGTAATCCGATTTTATGACTACCTCTTCCAAACGTGACATTGACGCTATCTGAACTGCCACTCTGTCATCATGGGTTGTGGCCACTTTCTCTAACCTCTGCATCCATTCAGGAGCCTCTATCTCGATGGTGTCCATGCCCTCTTCTGTTTGCTTGCCCCCTGATGCTGGCATGGGAACGTATGGGTCTTCGAAAGTTTCCTCTATTTCAATTGGCACTAAGTCTTCAGGCTCGGGCTCTACAAGAGGCGAAGGTTGACGCTCGTATTGCATGACTTTACTTCGTAATTCGTCTAGTTCTCCTCTGAGTTTTTCGACTTCTTCAGACGTGTCAACTGCGGTTGTGACTTTGCTTGGTGATTCATGCTGGGTTGCCAGCTGCTTTAATAGGTCATCTCTTTCTCTTTCTAATGCTGCATGGGCTTCCAGGAGGTCGGCATGGGTTTCTAACACAATTTGCATATTCTCTGAGGGAATGGCCTTGAATTTCTCTGGGTCGATTTCCTACGGGGAACCCTCCATTGCTGCCTCCAAGTTTTCTTCATTCTGTTTCTGCAGCCATTTATTCTCTTCGAGTGTTGTAGACATGTGTTTTCGTAGGAGGGCTAGGTTGCATCTAAGCTTGAGATTCTCCGTTATCTGGGAGTGTAGCAATTCATCCATTTGTTGCCTTTCTTCTGCATCTAACGGGGGTGGATTGGCAACTAACTGTTCATGTTGTTCCTGTAAAGTGGTGTGCTGTTGTTGTAGTAGCCTCTTTTCCCTTTCGAGATCAATGAATCGTAGTTGAAGTTCTTCATGGCTTCGAAAGAGTCGCGTATGTTGGTTATCAAGATGCTGGTAGTGCTGTTGTAGTTGCGACATACACTGATACATATTATTAAATACATTATTAATAGGGGTGGATGCGGGAAGAGTGTTGAATGCAGAAGGGAAGGGAAAGGGGAAGGGGAATGGAATTGTGGATGCGGTGCTGGAAAATGGTGAAGTGGGAGGTGGGGGAATGGGAGATGGTGGGTGTATGGGGGGAGGGATAGGTGCGGAGGTGGGTGATATGTCCATAAAATCAACAGTGGATGCAGTAGTGGGAGTGATTGTGAATATTGGAATTGTGGGTGCGGTGATAGTGGTGAAAGTGTACAGTGGTTTGTGCAATTGTGAATACGAACTGTCCGAAAGTGTGATTGGGGGAATGAGATTTTCTGTGGCTGCGGTTAGAATTACTATTTCAGTGGTCGTATAGACAAAAGGGGTGGAGATAGGGTGTGTGGGTTGTGTGGGTTGACTGACGGTCTGTGCTTCGGTATGGGTAGTGGATTCGGAGGCAGTGACAGTAGTGGTTATACTGGTAGTGGGAGGTGAATGTGGTGGAGTTGGAGGCAAGGGTGGAAAAGGGGGTGACGGAGGTGCAGTTGATACATGGGTTTCCTCAGTATCATGGACAGTGTGTGCGGTGCCCGTGGCTGTGGATGTGCCTTGTGGTTCTGATACTAATACATTCATCTGCTTTCCTGATCGAGGGGGACGTCTGTCGTATCTTCGCTCCGTTCTTCGTGCTTGTGCAAGGGCGGTATGCACTGTCTCAGGTACTCCTAGAGCCTCAGATATCATGTCAAGAGTGGCGCGGTATTGCTCGTCTACGCCTTCCTCCTCAAGGATTTGATTCATGAGGGCCTTGCCTGCTGCTAAGGACAGTCTATGTTGCTCTTTAACTCTATTCATGGTATCATAGAGCTTTTTCAATGCCTTTGTGTAAGCTGGAGCACCTTCAAGTACCTGCAGAGCTTCTTGATCATATTCCTTCTCTTCTTCCTCGGATTGTCCATCATGTTCCTCCTCTTGTTCTTCTTCTTCACCCTCCACATCGACGACATCTGGTTGTCTGGGATGGGGTTGGTCTGTAGCAGTTTGTTGTCCACTAGCTTGCTCTGCCTCGACTTCCGCGTTAACAACCTCTATGATTCTGGCTACCTCCTCATCAGTTAGGTCTTCTAAAGTGAATCCGTGAGGGAACTCTAGGTCGGTTGGTACAGGTGGAAACACTAGATTTGGTCCATCAGTGCTGTGTCTTGGTAATCTGATAGTGAAGGGTTGTATCTGCCTTGGAAGTCGTGGAGTTGTCTCTGGTGTCAATGTTGCACCGCGGGGTTGTGCACAAGGCATCTGAACTACGCCTCTCATTTTCTTAGATGGCGGTCCTGCGGTTGATAGTCTACGTTGGAATTCCTGTACCCTGGTCCAAATTAATGCCCTCTGAACTGGCACATCATAAGCCAAACATCTATACACAATCCGGGTGAGAGCACAGCAACCATACACTACAGACTTTTGCTTTTTATACCACCTTTGATGAGCCAAGTGGATTTGGTCGATAATCCAGTGGGGCATATTGATTGTCAAATCGAAGGTGGCGGCCAAGTATAGACTAAACCATATCTTCTTAGGTGGCATTGTGAACCTCTCTTGAGCGGGAAATGCAAAATGCTGCATGACCATTCGCAAGTGAATGGCAATTGTAGGTGTCATTGCCACCATGTCCTTTAATTTCGTCAGATTCCTGTTCTTCATATTATCGGGGACCATTGTCTCTTTCTCCGTAGGAATGTGCATACCTTTCATGTCTAGAGCTTCCCTTACCAAATTGATAGTCAACCTGAAACGCTTCAGTTCATTGCCCCTTGTGAGAGATGGGAGGACAAAGGAGTTGTATCCCTTTTTGTCTTTGCTCGGAGTGAGGGTACTAATTAAATAAGAGCACCTTAGAAAATCGGGCTTTGGCAATTGGAATTTGAAGTAATCGTAGAGTCCTGCCTTCTTCCATATAGGTTTCAGTCCTTCATTATTCTGCAGTCTCTCAAATTCCCTGGTGAAAAAGTGATATCTGCCCCAGCGCCCATTGAATTCTATCTCAGCCTCCCACATGTAAGTGCCTTCACCTAGGGGTCCTGCCACATCACTGAACCAATGTGAGTTTTTGCTGACCGGCATTGTGTGCCCCTGAGGAGGATTTTGAACTGGTATGGCGTGTAATGCCCTCAATGCCACTGGGCGTTCCTTCAATTCCTCCTCGACGAGAAGGCTTTCAATGTCCACGACTTGGGGGCTGGTGCCTGCCTGGGAGCTAGTTCCTGTCGTATCTGCCATGTTACTTCTTGCCTCCTGACTCTATGAGAATATAGAAACAGGTGTTAACATTGTAAAGGACAAGATAGAACCGTTTTTGTCCCCATTACAACATTAACATGAGGTTCGGGAGAGATTAGGGGGTTATTAAGTGCTCGATGCTTGTGTGTGTAGTTAGGAATTGGGTAGACCTAAGAGCTAAGTGGAATGATGTAGTGTGAGAGTGACGTAGTTAGTAGGTGGACTTGGATTTACAACTGGGGTCCGGGGGTTTATTACAAGTTTTAGGTTGCCAAATGCAGTGGATGGGCTTTGACCTTGATTTTGTGGAGATTCTGAAGAGTTTGATAGGGGTATCTACATGAGAATGAGGCTTTTTAGGGACCCATTTACGAGTGATTCTACTTTTGCGCATGGAAGAATATGTGGCTGTGCGTGATGTGTAAGACTGGGCATGAGATGTTCGAGTGAGTGAAACATGTTGTAGAGTGTGTGGCCTTGGTGTAGCTATTTGAGCCCGCAAGCAAGCCTTAGGCACCCACATTTGTCGTGAACGTGGGCTGGCCTTCGTTGACTTCTTGGGTACCCAAATAGACTTTACTTTCGCAGAAGAATTGATGAAAGACTTCTTATTAGTGTCGTGTTGTTGACTACTAATAAGAGGTTTTGGTCGTGGGGTTGGCCTGGTCGCAACAAGGTGTTCGCCTTTCCGCATCCATACTTGTTTCAACGGCTGAAACAATCTGCTTTGCTCCTTTTTTTGGCCTCCAGTATAGGTAGTGCTCTGCTTCCTCTGTACTTGATCTGCCTTTGGTTGTTGCATCCCTCTGGCCTTTGAAAAAGAAGGGAGATCCGTCTTATCCTTGACTCCGTCGTTGAGACAATCCTCTTTCTGCATCATACAGTTTTGGACAAGAATAGCATTGTCAACTTCATGTGCATCCCTGGAAGGACAAGGAGTTCGTGCATTACCTAGTTCCTTGAGTGCCTCATTTTCCAATTCAGCTGTAATTTGACTATGATTTACCCATACCTGAAGAAGTCCACTTCTTAGGTTTAGGTTGACTGCATGATCATAGATCCAGTCCTGACCCAAGACAAGAGGCTCAGTGAGGTCCTCATCTTGACACACTAGTACTTTGACTGTCATTACTTCGTCTTGGATGTAGAGGGGAAGTTCCACCTCGCCCATGCAAGGGGTTTCCACACCTCCCAATCCTATGAGATATGCCCCTATAGGATTGACAGTTAATTTCAACTCTTGATAGTACGAAAATTTAACGGCACTAGTGGTTGCACCTGAGTCAATCAAGGCTCTTACAGTCCTTGCACCCTTTCCTTGTCCTATCTCTAAGGTTATAAAAGGACGTCGATCAATTATCCTATGAGAGCTAACACTCGAAACTTCACACATAGCCACATGATATCCTTGATCTGCATATGCATCTGGCCTAGGTTGCTCTCTACCCTGTCTTCTCAACTTCATCCTCCGGATGCATTCCAATGCTTCTGCTTGAGCTTCTTCTCGAATTCGCTTTTCTTCTTCTTTGCGTTTCTTAGCAGTATTGAGTCGACTTAGCATTTCCTCTGTGAGAGGTTCCTGATATAACTTGACCCTGCATCCGCTTATGTAGCTTGGGAGAACATCGCCTTCTAATGTGGCTAATTACACTGCTCCACTTGTTGAGATTCTATTAATGATCATGGGTCTGTAGCCTCTCTTCTCTAGTTTCCTCGCATGTTGTTTCAACGTGTATACTAGTACTAGGTCGCCTACCTTCAAACCTTTATCCTTAACGTGGGCATCAAAGTAGGCCTTCTATCGTTTCTTAGCTACATATATCCCTGCAGCTGCTCTCAGTCTTGTTTCTCCTAATCGTTCAAGGTCAAACAGTCTAGAGGAGAGTTCATGACCCGTCCATTCATGCTCTTGTGCTACTTTCAATGTAGGTATTAAGAAGTCCAACGGTAGCACTGCGTTTTGGCCAAATACCATCTGAAAGGGGGTGGCTTGGAGTATCGTTTTGTAGGCGACTCGGTAATATCTCTAAGGTTATAAAAGGACGTCGATCAATTATCCTATGAGAGCTAACACCCGAAACTTCACACATAGCCACATGATATCCTTGATCTGCATATGCATCTGGCCTAGGTTGCTCTCTACCCTGTCTTCTCAACTTCATTCTCCGGATGCATTCCAATGCTTCTGCTTGAGCTTCTTCTCAAATTCGCTTTTCTTCTTCTTTGCGTTTCTTAGCAATATTGAGTCGACCTAGCATTTCCTCTGTGAGCTGTTCCTGATATAACTTGACCCTGCATCCGCTTATGTAGCTTGGGAGAACATCGCCTTCTAATGTGGCTAATTGCACTGCTCCACTTGTTGAGATTCTATTAATGATCATGGGTCCGTAGCATCTCTTCTCTAGTTTCCTCGCATGTTGTTTCAACGTGTATACTAGTACTAGGTCGCCTACCTTCAAACCTTTATCCTTAACGTGGGCATCAAAGTAGGCCTTCTGTCGTTTCTTAGCTGCATATACCCCTGCAGCTGCTCTCAGTCTTGTTTCTCCTAATCATTCAATGTCAAATAGTCTAGAGGAGAGTTCATGACCCGTCCATTCATGCTCTTGTGCTACTTTCAATGTAGGTATTAAGAAGTCCAACGGTAGCACTGCGTTTTGGCCAAATACCATTTGAAAGGGGGTGGCTTGGAGTATCGTTTTGTAGGCGACTCGGTAAGCCCAAACAACATGATGTAGCTGTTTGTCCCAATCAGAGCGTTTATTATTCACTAGTTTCGTCAATACATTGCATAGGATCTTATTAGTGCTCTCAACCTGGCCATTAGCTTGAGGGTGATAGGGGGCAGACTTCTTATGTACTACCAAGAATTCTTGGAGTAGATTTTCAATAACTTCATTCAAGAAGTGAGTGCCTCTGTCACTGACTAGCTCTATAGGTAACCCGTATCTGGTGAACACATTCTCGAATAAGAACTTAGCTGTTGTTTGAGCATCGTTCTTCGTTGTGGCTTTTACCTCTACCCATTTGGTTAGATAGTTTGTGGCAACAATGATGTATTCAGCATGTGAACCCTTGGCTGGGGGATTAATAGGACCTACAAAGTCTATTCCCCACTTGGAGAATGCACGTCCACCCATCACAGGTTTTAGTGGCATCTCATATTTGCGTATAGGATACTGAGTTATTTGACAAACATCACACCATTTCACATAGGTATGTGCATCCATGTGAAGGGTCGGCCACCAGAAGCCCGCAAATAGTATTGCCTTGATCACCCGATCTGGTCCAAAGTGTCCTCCTGCTACACCTTGGTGAGCAGTTTCCAAGATCTTGAGATATTCACTTTCATGGACACATAGTCTCAGGTAACCATCTTTACCACGCTTGTATAGATTATCACCAATGAGTGAGTAATCCTGGGCTTCTTGTTCCAAACTCCTCTTCCTAGCCAGAGTCATGTCTGGAGGGAATGTTCTCGTCCTCAGGAAGGATACTAGTGGTTCACTCCAATCTGGCACTATGGACACTTGATAAAGAGTGGCAGGTTCCACAGATGGTTTAGTGCAACAGATTGGGCATTCCTTGCACAACTTTTGGACATCAGCCTCCATAGTAGGCCAATGCACTCCGAGTCTCCTTAGTGTCTGTAGGGTTCGTTGTTTTGAGTAGTGTTGCTCTAATGCACCTACATGTGCTAATTGCAACCATTTAGCGTACTCATCCTCTTCCACACAACAAGCCAAGATCCCTTGATCTGTGTGCTTGTACATACTTCCTGCCATGATGTGATACTTTTGGGCTCTTACTACCTCTCTATCCTGTGTGTTTACTACTGGGTGGTTAGGTCCGTATGTCAATACTGGCACTAATGGCTTAGCCCACTATGGCACCACTTCCAAATTAAACAAGTAAGCATCAGGAAGGTCATCTGACACTCCTTGTGGGGCTTCTCCAGATGTGAGCCTAGAGAGATGGTCTGCTCTCAAGTGAGTCTTCCCTTTCCTTACCACAACCTCAAAGTCGTATTCCATTAGTAAGAGAAACCATCTTACTAATCTACCTGTATTGCATGGCTTGTTCACGAGATATAGCAAGCCTGATGGTCAGTAAAAAATTTAAACTTATTTGCAAGCAAATAATGTCTAAACTTTTTAACCGCATATACCATGCCTAGTCCTTCTCTCTCAGTAGTGGTATAATTTTGTTCAGCCGCATTCAACTGTCTACTAGCGTAGGCAATTGGAAGATCCATATTACCTTCACCGGTAGGCTACACGAGTACACACCCAATACCATAATTGGATGCATCAACATGAACATGGAAAGGTTTATTCCAATCTGGTGTGGTTAAGATTGGTGCTGAACATAATCGCCGTTTAAGCTCATTGAAGGAATGCTCACATTCATCAGTCCACTCAAAGTTAGTCAAAAGTCCATACAGAGGCTTTGCTATGATGGCATACATGTGTATAAACTGTCGGTAATAACCACAATGCCCCATGGAAGCTTGTACTTCCTTGACATTCTTTGGCCTAGGTAGTTCGGCTATGGCTCTCACTTTCTCTTCATTAGTGGATATGCCATTCTTTGACACTATGTGTCCTAAAATCTTGCCTTGCCTGACCATAAAAACGCACTTTTCTGGGTTTAGGCAGACTTGATATTCTCTACATTTGTCAAAGATTTGTGTGAGTTCAGGAATATGGGTTTGTCTGATGTTGGAATGAGCACAAAGATCATCAACATAGACTTCTAAGTTCTTCCTCAGGAACTCTCTAAACACATGGCACATCGGCCTGTGGAAGGTTGTTGGTGCATTGGTAAGCCCAAATGGCATTACTCTAAAGGCAAATATGCCCCATTCAGTGACAAATGCCGTCTTATGCTGATCTTCTGGAGCTATGGCTACTTGATTGTAGCCCAAAAATCCATCAAGGAAGCTGTACACTTCCTTGCCTGCTACTCTTTCTAAGAGATGCTCTGTGATAGGAAGCGGATAGTTATCTCGAATTGTGGCTGCATTAACCTTCTTCAAGTTAATGCATACACACAGCTTTCCATTTTTCTTGGGCACCACTACGATGGGGGATACCCACTCAGTGTGCTCAATTTCATAGATAAATCCAGCTTCAACCAGTCTATCTATCTCCTCTTTGATCTTGGCAGCGTAATTATCATTATATGTGTATGGCTTTTGCTTAGAGGGCCTAGCCTTTGAAGTCATGGGTATTGTATGTGAGCATATGTCAGGGTCGACACCTTTCAGGTCCTTGTAGCTCCAAGCGAATACATCTCTGTACTCTCTTAGCAAGGCTATCAATTCGTGCTCTTCGTCTTCCGTCAGGTCATGGCCTATGTATGTGCATCTCTCTTCTCCTTCTTCCACGGCTACCACTATTTTCTTGGTGGTTTCTTTGTTATCATAGGCCTCCCCCGATTGCGCCTCTCGTTTACGCATTCTGATCATGACTCTCCTGTCATCTATCTAATACTTCTTAAAATTTTCCGGGACCTCAAACAAAGATTCTTCCTCTTCTGGTGTGACTTCTCTCTTCTTTCTTTTCTTTCCTTCTTCCTTCGGGGTCACATGTGTGGCTAGCCTTACATCATTTGTAAGCTCTCCATACCTTTGGGGTTGAAATTCTACTTCATAGAAGTATTCTTCATCTGATGCAAAAGGTGGATCCATGATGATTGACTCTAGATCGGAGTCACTTGCATCCTCAAATGCATCAGGGCTAGGTTCACACTCTTCTAACACTGCCTCTCCCATGATCGGCTCTATGGAGAAGACTGAAATGTCATAGCCATCTTCGTCACAGTGAGGTGTCCATTGTTCTTCATTGATGGCTACATCCATTGTTGCTAGGATTTTTGCCCAGCCGTGGGGTTCAAATTCCTCATCAGGAAATACTACAGGTGCATAGGCTGGGTCTTGAATGGATCTATGTGTTTCTTTTGCACCTATCTCTCTGGCTTTTTCTCTCTTCTCCTCTTCTACTGCTACTTTACACATCCATAAGTGGGTGTCTTCATGCATCCATGAGGATCCTGATCCTATGGAGTGCACAGACTCTGTGTCATCCTTGGCTCTATGGATAGGATTCCATTGGATAGGAGAGACATCCCTATGAGAGTAATCTTTGAGATTGACTTTGGTTGTAACACCTAAGTGTTGCAAGTACAAGGAGTTGGTTCCCCAGTCTTGTACCACTTGCAACGGTCGCATAAAAGGTCTTCCCAAAATCATCTCATAGGCATGATTTTTGCTAAAATCACATATAGCAAATGTGTGCTCAAACTCAACACCACAGGTGGTGAGAGTTATTCCTTCTAACAGCCCTAAGGGTCTCTCTAGATGACCATCGGCCATTTGCAATTTCATCCTCATGGGCCTGAGTGCTGGCTTGCCCCAACGCTTCCATAAGGAAGTGGTAGCGATTGCAACTCCTGCACCTGAGTCTAGAATGGCCTTGGTGGTGTATCCTTGATGGGTGATAGGAAGATATGTGTTTCCCTCTTCGCCCTCACTCATGTCTCCTATCTTGTCCAATGGTATTTCTGGCACTGTTCTCTGGGATCCTACCTGGGAACGAGGTTTTGCTATCTCTGGTACTTGTTTGGCTACATGTTTCCATAGCTCTGGCCTTACTTTGAGTAGCTCTTCTAAGGTGAGGTTGCAGTGTACTTTAGTGTTTTTCACTACCTCTGTGTTCCTAGGTATGACTGAGTCCTCATTTCGTACCATGACCGTGGGCGCTCTCATACATGTAGACTTAGCTTCCCATGGGCCTGTGAAGTGGGGTAATTCTTGCAGAGAGTTAGACTCAAAGTCTAACCTTTCCTGAGATTGGGTGCTCTCTTGCTTCTCATAAATGGAAGGGATATCTTGTGGGAATTGGTCGTGTGCATCATCCACAAGTTCAATGGGAGGAGGGACTTCACTTTCTTTAGCCCATTTGTCCTCTTGAATCTCTCGTAAGAATTCTGGTGTGAACCGATTCATAGAAGATGATGTGTCTAGCTCCGTAGAGTTAGGCACATGGGCTTCCTGGGCAGGAAGACCTATTCTTTCACTTGCCTTGTCCTTGTGTTGAGAGGCGAGTTCCTTTTCTGATTGTGCAATTAGCTTCTCTATTCTTCCTAACAATCCATCAAAGTGCAACTGTGTCTTAGCTGAACTAGAGATGTTAAATAGGCGACTGGCTTCAAACATGGTTTGAGCCAACTCCACCATCTTAGCACAAATTTTGGTTCGTTCTAGCTCTAATTCTGCTCTAGGGTAGCATTTTTCATGATCAGTTACGTTTGGCCCTTCTTGGATTCTGGCCTGATATGCTTTAAGCATCATGTTTAGGTCCTCGGGAGTGGGATCTGCTAGGACTGATCCTACTCTAGGGGTTGGTGGGATTAGGTGAGGCGGGTTGGAAGGTGGCGGGTCGGATGGAGATGGGAATGGTGGAGATGGGGTAGTGTGAGAGGGAGTTTGAGATGTGAGTTCGGTTATCCTGGCTCTCGTTTCTCTTAGGCTTTCCTCGAGTTCACTCATCTTTTTTGCCCATTGCCTTTTCATTCTTTCACGACTATCTCTCCAAGCTCTAGTCCTTTTCTTTGTCATGCTCTCTGTTTCACTAACATCTGGGCTCTTTTCCTTGCCTACGCTTGGGTTCTGTTGCAAGGCTTGGGCTCTAGTGACCACTTGTATCGGTGCAGTGGAAGTGACACTTCCTGTGGAGTCTAGCACTAACCCAACAACGTTAATGGGAGTGATTTTTGGCATATTGTTGGGATTCTTTGGACAATCTCGTAAGAGATGCTCCTTTCCACACTCCTAGCAATAGCCCTGGATCGTCACTGACTGGGGTTGTGTAGGTGGAGGCAAGGGACAATCACGAATGAGATGATCTCCCTGACATCTGTAGCATGGTCCTCTAGGGAATGGGGGTCTTACTTGCCTAGGTTGAGGTCTAGGGTTGGGGTTTGTATACATGACGTTTGTGTAATCTGACTCCCAACTAGGTTCATTTGACTCTTCACTATAGTAGGACTGACCATGTTCAGGAGACTGCATGTAGTAGGCCTGAGGACTATCAACATGTGTAGAATCAAAGCTATGGTCACAGGGATCACTTTCTGAAAGCAATGGTGTTACTGGCACTATAGATCTATTCAAATTCTCTTCTATAGCTGCATACTTTACCGGAATTACATTAGCTAGAGCAGGGGGTTGTTGTGCTAGCACAGCCTCTGAGGCCTTTGTTGGTTTTGGTAGGGTTGGTAGGTTTGTTGAAGCCTCGCATACTGCTGAGGTGGGTACTGGTTCTGGTATCTTCCTTGTTGAGGGTATGGTTGTGGGTACGTCTGCCTAACGGCTTGCTTATTGTAGGGGCAATCTTGCGCGGTGTGATTGGTGTACCTCCGTTCTATGGTGCAGTACTGTCTACTAGGATTTACTTGGGGTTGAGCCATAATGGGACATACGTTCGCCATGTGGTCACCACCACAAGTATAGCATCTTTTCACAGGGGCAAACCTTGGGATCTGTTTGCTAGTGACACCTAATTTCTGAGCTACTTTCTCTGCAAGTTCCTCAATTGATGTAGATTACGTGGAAGAGAGGCTAGAGGCACTATCTGAATCTTTGTATATCTTGGAAAGCTCTAACTCCTCCCCTAGGTTATCCTCGATGTCAATGCACATGTGTACACACTCTTCTATGGTCCTAGGGTCCTTCAAGTACATATAAGATCTCAATTTGGTACTTAGCAATCCATCCAAGAATAAAGCCACTTGCTTAGCTGGTGTGGGTAGCTCTAAAACAGGGCATCTTTCTAAGTATTGCCTAAATCTTCTTCCTACAAGTCTCACGGTTTCTTGAGGGGTTTGCTTGAAGCTGTGAATCAGCGAGGAAGTGTTATGTCTTATGCCACTTTTAGAGAATTCGATAATGAATGCCTCTAGAAGTTGGTCTATGCTCCTGAACTGCCTCTCGTTTAGTGGCTGAAACCATGTCAGGGCAGTGTTCCTAAGGGTTAGACCAAAGGCATTGTACTGTGTGAACAGATCTTCAACTTGTTCAGCTCTCAAGACTTGCCTAAACTCAGCCACATGATCATATGGATCTCCAGTGCCATTGAAGTAGTTCTTCATGGACTTAACTAGCTGAGTCGGTCTCAAAGTCCTTGTGTGCTCTCTAGGTCTTGGTAGAGGGAACTCATCCGCATTTCTTTGATTCATGGGAGCTCTAAGTACCTCAGGTTCTACTCTATTTGTTTCCGTCCTCGTTCGTTCTCTGCCCCCTGGGTTGGCAAAGCTTACTTCTGGCCTATCTCTACTTCTGTCTCTTTGAGTTCCATGAGCTTGGGATGTTCCAGCTCCAGGGTGACCATAGGACACGTTCGATCTTGGTTGGGGGAAAACAAATTCACCCTTCCAAGTGTAAGCATGTCTATCATGTTCTGTAACCACAAAGATCCTCTCTGAAGCGTGATCTAGGTAGGTCACTCTGCCTGGGCTATCTGGATCTTTAAACTCATAGATCATGATTGTTCCTATATCATTTGGCCGGTCAGGTTTATACCTCCAAAAGGCTTCGTCAGTCTCTCGGTTCAGAAGCAGATCTATACTCTTGTTGTCCTAGGGAACCCACTCGGGATTGAGGATTCTAGTAAGAACAGATTTCCCTCGAGGGGTCTTGGGCTCTCCTCCTATGTTCCCTTGCTCTAGGTCACCTATGTCCGCTTCTGAGATCACATTCCCAAATTCATCTGTCCTATCTGGGTGACTGGTGACTACATATATTGTCCCTTCCTTGTCTAGGTATGCTCCATTTTCAAACTTGACAGCTGGGTGCTCTAGTCCTATGGATTGGTCAAGGTTTTTAATATGGACCACGGATCTTCCTAGACCGTCCTCATAGATGCTAGCACCTAATCGGTTGGTCCTAAGGTATTCCAGCTGCGTCTTGTAGGGGCCTTCCACTCGATACAGATATGGCACACCTGAACTTCCGGTAGATCTGTCCATCCCTTGAGACATCTCTGATTCACAAGTCTCAGAGCTAGGGTAATGTGAGTGGTGGCTCAACTGCTGGGCCCAAGACCTAGCAGTATGATTAACGCTAGCCTCTGAAGACCTAAGACTTTGTCTATCCCTTACTAGATGCCGTCCTGATGTAAGGTTCATATGCCTATTTAAGGAGCCCCTATTTTTGCCCAAAGTACAACCTCGTTGCTGAGTTCTTTCGTAACAGTTACTTGATTCCTTCTTATGTTGATTATCGTGTTTATGATCTTGTCTGATATCACGTCGTCAGGTATACTTGAGTGTATTTCCGCACTTGAAGTTAATCGTTCCACGTTAAGTTCTCTTCCTTTAAAGTTCTCGACCGTACAAAGATTATGTCGTTAGCTTGAACTTGAGTATTTAGGTAGTCTTCAACTTGATAAATGCCTATCGCCACCCTGGCCTACTCCTATCACTAGTCGTTCTTAGCCTAAGCTAGGAATTGACAGAGGGAGTTGAGGGTTTCAAACCTTTTGTTTCCTTCTTGGTTGCCCTTGAGTGCCCAGGAAGCGTGTTCCCAAGCTTGCACTTACTCTTGCTTAGAATGCCCTTCGATGCTCTCAATAGATTTGTAAGAGTTCCAAAGTTAGCTCAAGACTTAAATTCCAAAGACAGAACCAATCACTTTCATTCATGTAACACAAACACCAATTTGCACTATGATTTTTTGGAAAACAATTCTAGAGATCCCTGAATTTTGTTCCCCCTGGGTATGGTCACTTCAAAATACCCTATCTAATAATCCTGATCTTAGTTTTGGTTGTACTCCCCACGAGCTTTCCAACAAAACAAGAATCACAGCAAACCGATTTCGTATGAGCAAGTTATGACAGTTCAGGGTTCTGGTGCTAAAACAGGGTTCAAACAGGCTGACAAATCACAGGATTTTTCTCAAAAACACATGTGTAGGGACCTCACAAATCACTAATGACTCTCTAATTATGCCCAAAATTCCCCAAGGACTAGGAAAAATTAACCCTAAAATTTTGGCCGAAAAGCCTGTCAATCGCGATCGACAAGTCTGTCAATCGCGATTGACAGAGATGTCCGTCGGGGCCTGTCGGTCGTGATCGACACGTCAATCGCGATCGACAGTGTCAATCGTGATCGACAGAGTGGATCGTGGGTCTTGTCAATCTCGATCGATGGTGTCAATCGCGATCGACACTTTTTCGGGGTTTTCCGTCGTGAATTCAGTCGATCGGGGCTGTGTCCATCGCGATGGACACGTGGCTACGCGAAAAAGTCAATCAATCGTTGAAATTCAGTCGGTCGCGATCGACGGTGTCAATCGTGATTGACAGAGGTGTCGATCGTGGCTATCGATCGCGATCGACAGTGTCAATCGCGATTGACAGGGTCCTACGTCGCAGTCAGTCGGTCGTGGGGTCTGTCGGTCGCGATCGACAGGTCTGTCGGTCGCGATTGACAGGTCTGTCGGTCACGATTGACAGATGTTGTCGATCGTGGCTGTTGATCGCGATCGATGGTGTTGGTCGCGATTGACAGAGAAACACAGAATTTTTTAATTTTGTTTAGTGATTTGGAATGTGCTCTTTGTGCTTGTCCTAGTGGTGCACTTAGTTTTACCAATTGGTCAAATTTTCTATCAATCGCGATCGACAGAGGTCGGCGGCACAGAGACAGTTTCTGAGTTTTCCGTACCTACGCAGCGTGCTGGAGGGGATGATACAGCTGGATCCTGCAAGAGAAACTCAACAAACATGCAAAAACAATGCACACAATATTGCTCTCTCGCTCTCTCTCACAAGTGGAATGAGGGAAATGGAATGAAGAAGGTGATAAGATCAAAACTGAGAATTTTCGCGATGATGGAGATGGAGGTGGGAGGTGGTGATAATGATGATGGTGGTGAGGTAAGAAAGAGAAAAATAAGAAAAGTAAAGGAATTACCTACAATGCCAACGTCTCAAATCTACGTCTTACCATCACACGCTCGTCCTCAAAGCTCGATCCCCGGCACCGGCACCAAAATTTGGTGTAGCTCAGTGATGAGTAGCACCTCCTTTAATGTCAATCCGGGAAGATGTGCTCTAGCTCTATTTATAGTTTTTGACTAGGTTTTGGCCATGTCCAGACCTAGTGTCCGGCCTAGTTAAAAATTAGGTTCTCTACCCTATTTGGAGGTTCAAACGAAGTCTAAAAAATGTGAAAACTGACAGGTAGGTACTTCTAAAGCTCCTCAAGCTCAAGGACTTCTTGGCTTGCACAAAATGGAGCTACAAAAATATGAAATGGTATTTACAATGGTTTTTAGTGATGAAAATCACTATTTTTGTAGGGGTGTCTAATAACATTTTGACATACATTTCCTGGAGCTCCCTACTTGCTCCTTCTCCTTGTGTGTCCACCTCTTTTATATGCGTTAGTGTCCTGAAAAAATATTGGCCTACTTGCCAGATCTTCGTTGACTGCTCTGTCTGCTTGTACTTTCTCTTCTCTCTAACTCCCTTCGTAAGCTTCCTTGCCTTGTGAGTCCTTCAGTTCCAACAGTTCAGATGCATTGACTCTGACCCGTTCGAATATCAGAGTGATATTGAGCACAACAAACAAGGATTAAGAGACCTAGCGGCGAGGCTTGAGGCACTAAGAGGTACAATGGCTAATGGTAGTTTTCAAGGTCATCTATCAAGTCAGGTGGAATCTCTGCGAGGCAGAGGTTGGAGTTGAAAGAGGTATCCACGAGGCGATGGATGTCGATAGGGATGGCCTAGGTCTGATTAGGGTTTGCTTTGTCTGGACTGCAAGTTGGAGAAGTGAGGACGGATGGATCGAGTTGGTTGTATGCTTAAGACTGAAGTGACACTTTTTGAGGTTTGAGGTCGATGCGATGGTTAGTATGTGCGGGTTTCGAGAGGAAAAGTTAACCATGGCAGTACTGGCTGGATTTTGGCTTGAGTAGTTGCAGAGAGGAGATGTGTCTCATCGGGATGTCCACGGGGGGATATATGTATGTGCATCGTGATTGGGATGGTTGGGAAAAAAGCCCTTTCTTTTGTCTCCTAATTCTCGGGAACTTGGAACAAAAAGAGAGAAAAAGAAATCTATATGTTTGTGTATGTGTGTGTGTGTGGCTATGCGCCTATGTGGGCTGATAGGTGGGTGGACCCACTTTGGCCGGGTGGTCAAAGCCACGAATCGACGTTGGTTTTGCATAGGGCTAGCAATGTGTGCGTCCTGCACTATGTTGGGTTGGTAGATGGGTGGAACAAACCTAACCGGGTGGTTAGGTCCACGAGTCCCATCCAGCTTTGGCGTAGGCCAACAAGTGTGAGTAAATATGTGAACACATAAATAAATGGAAAATTTGAAAAAAATAGGAAAAAAAGGAAAAAATAGAGAAAACAATTCCTTGCTAGAGGGGAACAGAAGAGAGGCAAGAGAGCACGATGCTCGGATGGGAATGTGTGTATGTGTTGTGGGGATCTCGAAATGTGTGGACTCCTGATGAGGCATCTCGAATTGAAGCTTAAGCTCGGCTAGGGTTTTGGCTGTGACATGTCTGTGGAAGACTTGGACTTGAGGGACCCAAGCGTGCTAGTGGCTTTGATCGTTTGGAACTCTTGGGAGATGCTTATTTTGGTTCTTAGGTTGTGCAACTACTTGTGATATTCTGAAGCATGTCGACGATGAGCGATCTTGTCGGAGTGAGCTCGTGCATTAGGAAAAAAGGTGAACCCTGGATGGGCCTTTTAGCTCAAGGAGTGATTAGTGATGGACCAATCAGAAGAGGGTAGTGGCCACAGTCTATACCCTATAAAATACTATGCTGAAGGGGGAAGAGGGGACAAGATTCCTCTATGTTCAGGGTTGTCTTCTAGAGAGAGAAGAAATCTCGTAATCAACCTGAGCCCAAAAATTCAAAATTTTTTAAAAGTTGTAAAATTCATCATAATACCATTAAATGACCATATCACTTTTCAGGGTCAAAAGTGCTATTTTTGACTTCTAATTCAAAATCCGTGCATGTTTGTGGACTAAAAAAGTGACTTTTTTCAAAATGACTCAAAAAACTCTATTTTCCCTCTTCAAACTCCCATTTTCATACCCAAAACCCAAAAAGTCATATTTTTCACCTCTATTCCCTCCATACCATACAACAGAAGCATTGTTTCTCCTCCTACCATTCTCCCAACTTCTGCAGCAATGACAACAACTCTTACTCCCATGGAAAGCTCCAGAGCTCGTAGGAGACCAAAGGACGAAGTTCACACAATGACGTGCCACAACATCAAAACAATGGAAGGAAGTTGGCTACCACAAGAGTTTTGCAAAGGTGCATGGGTGTACATGCAGCCATCTGGACTTGGTCCTCATCGTGTTCGAGATCGTGGAAATTTGGATCTTCATTGGAAAGGTAAGCTCTTAGGCTTCAAGCAGCAAACACATGGTGGGATCGTTGCTATTGTACAACATGTCTTCACAGTTTCAACCATGAAGTTAGAAAACTCCAATAGAATTAGATATCCAATCCATTGTGAGTATTTCTATTTTCTCAATGCTTCATGGTGTTAAATGTCTTAATTACTCATCTCATATGTTTTTCATTGCTACAGTCATATTTCCTTCTAGTTTAGTGGAAGAGCAACCACTTCATAGTCTCACAGGAACTTTCAAAGCATTACATGCAGACATTGGGGCATTAGTGTTTCCAGATGTACCTCCTGCTAAACTTATTCGTGAAAGGATCTTCTTTTACACTCACAAGTACATTGTTCCTTCCACAGATGGTGAATATGGAAGGTTGGAGATTATCAAAGTTGACTCTCTTCTTAGTTTAGAGTGGCCAAAACATGATTTTTGGTCCATATCATCTTTCAAGCGTAAGATGGTGATGGACATACATAACTCTTTGAAATTCACACGAGTATCTAGATCAATAGGTCTTCATTGGACTCTACCAATCCATTACTTTGTTTTCATATTTCAAGGCATTCCTTTTGTAGAAACTCCTACAATGTTCCTATGTAAAGATATTACATACGAAGCAGTAGAAGGATTGTTAGGGGAAAACTGGGGTTATGTAGAAGGATTGTCAAAAGGGGATAGATATCGTTGTAGAATTGGTGACACATGTATAGGGTTTCGCTATTTAAAACATCGCACCTCATTGTACATCAGATTTTATTATGATCGTTGGATGTGTAAACTAGGAGAGTGGATACCTTTGCAAAGCTCGGAGGGATCTTTAGCTTCATTTGAAATTAATGTGAAGTTACCAAACAATGATATGGAGGTGGTTTTAGTTAATCAACATTGGAACTTGGCCAACTTGAGAGAGCACTTACTTATCATGGGATATGACGATCTTCATGATTTCAAATTTCGAATACGAGGGAACAAGGTAAGAGTTGTATTCCATATATACATATAGATATATATATATATATATATCTTATTCTATCACTATTGTTCATGATTTGAAAATGTTTTACTCTTTTATGAATTGTCCACAGATTGGAAAGAGATTGGAAGACAAAATCAAGGTTCTTGCAGATTGGAGCATGGATGGAACTGACATTTCATTGTCATAACTCTTTTTTGTAAAGATACTATGAAACCTGTAAACAAACCTATTTTTGCAATGAAAAATTTTTCACATTTGCTTCAAGGATATTTTGGCCACATTCTACTTGTATCTGTACATTCTCAAGGTTTTTCTTGAAAGAGCATTCTTATTGTTTATTTCCTTTGATGTGATCTCAAATGTCAAAGTTTTCCTTTTCAAGACTCTTATGTTTTAATTTAAGGAAAAGTCACTTCTATGAAAAAGTGGGACCCATCACTTAAAAATTCTAGAAAAGTTAAGCTATGGCTTCCACCTCTGTACCTACTAAGAGTGCACGCTACAAGTTTCTAGAATTTTTGGAGGATTCAGATTATAAAGGTCAACATGACCTATATGATCTTCTCTCCAAGGTTCCTGACCTCCATGGAACCGTGCAAATGAATGCCGATGCTTTGGAGGAGCTACTTCAATATATGCAAGTTCATATATTGCGTTTCTCCATTGAAATACCACCATATGATGGAACTTGGGTTCCATGTGACCTTCTCACCTACATTCACAAAGGTGATGAGGCTTTTGCAAAACGATTGAAACGGTTCCAGGCAATTGCAGAGGAAGCAGGGCACCTTCTTGATGAAACTGTGCCACTTATGAGGAAATTGAATAGGAAACGCAAGATGGGTGCAAAATATCTTTCATTCATTGCTGCCACAATTTTCTTTGTGAATGAGGAACCAGAACCAATTCCTCATGAGATCCCTCATCTTCTTACAGGTGGTTTTGTCGAAGATAAAAAGGAACCATCTCAAGAACCCTTGAATCTCCTATTAGAGAGAGAAGCTATTGAGAAAACTTATCCTCTTGGTGTGGATGATAAGTTGAAAGAAGTGCCTAAGCCATCCACCTCTTCGGAGCCAGAAGCAATTATTCCAGAGGTGGAGATTGAAACTTTTTCAGTGGTTCTTGTCGAGGGACAAGAATATTTGTTTTTACATGATGTAGAGAAGGCATTTGGGCTACGGCTTGATGAATGCCTAAGTTTGTTTTGTACTTTGTCAGAGTGTCCTTTGGATAGTACCTCTGAGTTGTTGGAGAAAAAGTGTTTGCCATTTAGTGACTCAGTGGCCGACACAATAAAATTGGTTTGCAATGACATACTCACAAGTGAACATGAACATAGAGAAGAACAATTTAATAATGCACAAGAAAGGATATTGGAATAAAAAATTCCCGCCTCACCAGTAATCGAGCAGAGTGGGATGTCCCACTCCAGCATTAATTTACAACTTCAAGAGAGAGGAGAAGAAGAAGATAGAGTTCAGGATGTAAGTATCTTCAATTCATGTCATTCATTCTTACAAACACATGCAGCTACTAATCATAAAACTTTGTGTAGGAGGTGATTGAAGTCGACAAGTTTGTAGCAAGGAGCGGAGGTGATCGAGTGGCTCGTGGAGGTGGCTCATCCCTTGCAAACTACATTGGGAAACTTCCCAAAGACCATTTTGTAATTATCCATAAAGAGTTCAGTCCTCAGGGCCACTTCATGACATGGTGTCTAAAGGCCTTAAGTAAATTGCTTTGTTTATCAACCATTACACAGGGGAGTAATTGTATCTTTTTAGTTAAGAAATCCCTTGTAACTACAACCTTAGGTTCCAACTTCCGTGGAAAGGTCTTAGGCCAAATAGGTATATCTCTAGGTCTAGGTGTTAGAAATGTTGATCAAATAGCAAACTCAATTTTGACTTACACCCTACCCATGGCTTTGGAGCGTCGAAAGAGAGTCATTGAGAAACTCAAAGCCAATTGATGTAAACAATTGAATTAATATCAAATTTTCACTTTGCTTTATTTACAATTGTCTCAAGTATTTCTTTTTCAGCATATTATCTAAAATTCTTTTGGACCTGCATGTGATGTATTGATGTCATGTAGGGCATTGGGAGGACCTTTAGTTTCATTCTTTTGGACTCTTGATCATTGGGTATGGCCCCCATTAAGGTCTTCTAGGGCATTGGGAGGCCAAATAAGGCCCTGCCACAGAAACGCGGGAGAAGGCCCTGCAAAACGTTTGCAGGGCCTTCTCCCGCGTTTCTGTTGCAGGGCCTTATTTGGCCTCCCAATGCCCTAGAAGACCTTAAATGGGAGAAAGAAGGTCCAAAAGAATGAAACTAAAGATCCTGACATGCCCAAGGTTACCTTACATGAGACTGAACCTTCACTAGATGGATATTTTCAAGAATGCAAATGTTCTAAGTTTCAAAATGCTCTGCTCATATGTTTCAAAGGTATAGGGAGGTCAAAATTTGTTCATATTAACTACCCCTGAACTAGCTTTACTAGTCATGATCCCTCTTTCATATTTCAAAGGTTTTGTAGGGCATTAGGAGGCCAAATAAGGCCCTGCCACAGAAACGCGGGAGAAGGCCCTGCAAACGTTTTGCAGGGCCTTCTCCCGTGTTTCTGTGGTAGGGCCTTATTTGGCCTCCCAATGCCCTACAAGACCTACATGACCTTAAATAAAAAAGAAATTTCAGTACAGGGATATTATCACTAGATCAAAATGACAAGATAAGAAAACAATCATTCATATATGAGAGATTATCACAAGAAAACACATGGAAATGTAAAATGACTGCTCATGTTTCATTCTAAATAATGAGATTATAAATGGAATAGAGGAAAAGTGCTAATGTTTCATTGAAAATGGCAATATTTACAAAAAATCTCTTGTCCATAGAGATCAGTTACAAAACTTAGCTACGATCACCCCTAATTCTCCTAGCTAACTGTATGTCCTTCGGTTGTATAGTGACTCGCTTAGCATGGATGGCGCACAGGTTGGAATCCTCTAGCATTGATATCAAAAATGCTTCAGCTGCCTCTTGTAAAGCTTCTAAAGCTAGAGCTTGGATCCTTAACCCTGCACAATACCTTTGTAACTCTTCTTTGACCACCCTTGCAAAGGGTCTTCTAGGTATGAGAAGCTCAGCTGTCTTTTGATAGTGCCTTATCTCTGCAAATGCCTTCGTATATCTTCTTCTTCGTTGTGGTGCTCTAGCTTGTGGTGGTGGTGGTCTTCGTTGGACATTTTCTTGTGGTCTTGGTTGGGGTGTTCTACGACGAGGTTGAAAGAATTTCTTCTTCCGTTGCACGCGTCTTGAGCTTTCTCCTTGTTCAAGATGTTGTTGCTGGCTTTGCTCTCTCTCTTGATCATTGGGTATGGCCCCCTGATTTGATGGTAGTGTCTTTCCCGCTAGAGTAACCCTATGATTTGTAGGTATTTCTTCGTTACCCCATGGTGGCAATGTTTGACTCTCATCACTTGATTGTGAACGTTGTTGAGACACATCCTCATGCGATTCATCAAAATCATCATCAGAAACTACCTGTCTATGAGCACGCTCCTTCACCCTTGTCTTTGTTGGTCTCTTTGGTGATGGAGGCTCATCATATGATGATGGTGGTGATTGGGGTTGATTTACGGCCTTTTCCCTGGATTGCCCATGTTCCACTTGTTCATGCAACTGTTCACTCCCAGAGGTATGGCCACCACCTGTTTCACGATATGCAAAGCGCGAGACACTACGTCGCCTTCTGTGGTGATTCATCCATGGTGGCTTCTGAGTGCCTTGCACATAGGTAGGAAAGTTAATGGGATCCTTCCTTGCAGTTTGCTTTGTTCGTGCCATCCTCTATAGTGCTAGAATGTTGAAATGAGACAATGAGTCTTCTTTTATAATGTTTCACTTAAAAAGGTTCTGTTCACATCTGAATGGACAAAAAATAGTTTAAAAATTAAAAATTACCTGAAAAAATTGCAAACAAGAGATTAGTGTGTAGCAAACCTTATGAATTATTCAGAAAATGCCATGAATGTATTAAATGACTTCACTTCCATGATGAACCCTGTCGTGTTCTTGTAGCCCGCCATTGAGCATGACATAAAGGTCCCAATGGTGACTTCCATTTTTCACTAGCTAAGTTGTGTTGATTAAATCTTGCAAGTTTTGCAACTTTCGACTCCTTGGCTCGTTCCATTGCAAATGTCCTTGAAAATGCAGTACGATAAAACCAATTAAACATCTCTTCCATATAGTTTGATTGCATTGCACCACCACCATGTCGTGTGTTCTTGAAGTAAACACCTCTAGCCTTGTAATGTGACTTCTCCATTCCTTGTGTACTAAAAATCTCCAATGAACCATATCGATGCATAAAAAATGCTCCATGTGCAAATAAAATATGCTGAAATGATATAAGTACATATAACACAATCTTATCAACAAGAAAATTGAAAAAATAAGAAAACTTACAATGTAATGTGTAATATTGCTCTCTCCCCAAGATAGGATGAAACACTTTGCAAACTCCATTAATGTATCTTGAAACAACTGACGGTCATTTTTGTTGGATCTATTAAGACTCATTAAACCTACCAACTTATCTAAGCATGACCAAACCTTCTTTCGCCTATTACTAAGGTCAATTTGAGAATCATTATCAGTGGTGATCATGCACAAGTCTTTCCATAGCTCCTTGCATTCATTTTTCTTAGGGCTTACACCTGTTCTGAAAAATTTTCTTGCCTTCTTCCCTGTCATTGACACTTGTTGCAAACTATTTTGCGATTCACCAGGTTTTTTGACAACTAGAGTTACATTACCACCATGACAACCAATCGAATTAAGCAACTCTTCCAATTTTTTGATTGCTTGTACAGATTTATCAATTGGCTTCATGGAAAATGCATATTCTATGTGGAGCTTCAATAATCTATCAAATATTCTCATGAAAGCATGCAATGTGCAAAAGTGAACATTAACTAATGGAAATGGAATAATGGGATTCCAATCTTTATCTAATGTGTCACGGTTAGGTATTTCTAACATTGGACACCTTAACAAAGGTCTATCCCATTCCGTGGAAGTAGGTGCATCTATGTATTCATCTAAGCTAGATAGTACTTTTTGTTGTCCCTTTGTTACTTTGTAGCCTCGAGTACAAAATGGACATGGATAACGAGCAGATGCACCTTGCTTGCAACCTAACATGCATTTGATAGTTTTTAAATCCCCACCCAAGTGCTAATCTATCTCAAAATCACCAAAGTTTTCTACGTGGAGCTTTGCACCATGAATTTGAGAAAGTATTACTTTAGTGATCCATGGGGTCCTACTAAAAATCCATGAAAGAACATCATTGGATTCTTTAGGTACTTCAATAGCACCTAACCACCATATTTCTTTCTCGGATTGAACACTATATGTAGACTTAGAGCTAGAGTTACAACTTTCATCAGATATGGCATTTCTCATAGCTTCATTCATGAGTGTCAAACTCAATCTCTCCATTCGTCGTCCCTTTATAATCTGGCATTCATCTAACTTCAATATAAACTGTAATTTGGTATTACAATCTGCATAAATTAGCAAAATCTTTATAACATCAAAATACAATGTATATCAAGGTAACAATAGTGCACATACCTGGTATAGTAGATTTGTAAAATTGAACCATTGCCTATTGAAGCCTCTCCAAATCCACAAATATGTTGTTGTACTTTGTGTAAGGAAATCCATTTCCAACTGCGCTTTTCAGCTCTTTTTTGGATGTAGATAAATGATAAATAGACATAGGCATAATATCCTCTATATATAAGTAGTTTCCAAGAATACTAGTTATATCTTCATTGGACATTGACTTCTTTAGCGATACCTTGTAAGTAGATGGAAACATATTCTGTAAAATACCTTCTCTTTCTAATGAATGCTTCAAAAGGTTGTACAATGCACTGTATCCTTTAGTACTAATTCCTGCTTCATCACATACCATCTGCATGTCTCTAGGAGTGATAATATCTTGTAACTTTTTTGTGAAATCTTTAATCACTTTCTTCTTGATAAGGTTTCCTATCCTTGACTCCAAAATACTAACCACCTGCTTGTTGGTCAAACAAGAATTTAATAACTTGAATTGATCCTCTGTTGTTGATGATGCATTAACATCTTCAACGAATGACCTACATAACAAGAAAAAAATATATATATATATACATATAAAAGTCTTCCAAAAAGAGAAACAAATACAAGCCAAACCTTATTGCAAAAACTCGTCGTTTGCGTGCTCCACCACCAATTGAAAGAGAGTCAAAGGATGTTAATGATCGTCTCCTACGTCGCATCCCAAGTGGAGTCTCTCTCAAGTGTTGGACAGTGTTTTTTAATTTCTCAATTGTTCTCTCCTTTTCTTCCATATGCTTTTCAAGCTCTGCAAGCTTTTCTTGTAAAGATATGATTGTGCTTTCAAAAGTGACCAACCTTGTATGATTTGGTTGATATTGTTGAATCCAATACTTAGTAATGGAAGTTGAATGTGTAGATAATCGTTGAAAATAACCTAAGAGCCCAGCTTTACCGGCACCGATGAACTGAAGTAAAGTTGAGAGGTTATGGAATGTTGGATGGTAAGAAGACATTGGATCAGGAGGGTATAATGAACCATGAGTCCAAAGATCAATATTCTTTTCTCAAGCTTCACGACGCTCATTTTGAGAGTTCACATCATTGTTGCATTGTGTATTTGGAGCAAACTCTCTGGGCACACGAACATGGATACTTGTTGATGCTGGGGCATGAGGACGTCCTAATGTGAGGTTTGTAATAGGTGTCAACACCATCTTTTCCAACAATTAAACAATACTGAGAAAGAGACCAGAAATTTGTTTGGAAGAGATGCTAGAGCATGATTTTCTCAAGAAAAGTTTGTTTTCTTGGATGAGGATGGATCACAGTGTGTTTTTCCACTGAGAATAGCCAAAAATGTTGAAATTTTGAAAAAGTCATTTTTTGGGTGAAGAGTAGCTACGGATTTGATGATGTGGCACTCTACTTTTGGAGGGATTTTAAAAATATTGCTTTTTCAAAAGGAAAATTAAAAACTAAACTCAAAAAAGGTCAATTCTGATATATATATTAAAAAATGAGCCCTTTCAAGTAAATAAACACTGAAATTGAGACTTTTAAAAAAAAATCATTTTTTTATTCCCATACATGCTCGAGTTTGATGATGTGGAAAGTAGATTCCCTTTCTCTCTCTCTAAAAGAAGAGAGAGAGGAGCCTAGTAAGCCTTAAAAAAAGCCTACTCCAGCCTACTAAAAAGGTCCCTATTAAATGCACTTGGTCCCCTTAGACAACAGCAGAATGAGGCTTAATCCCTGAAAATTAGGGATCCTTACAAGGCCCATGCAGGGTTCACCCTTTTTCCTAATGGTTAGGCTTAAGTGGTCTTTGTCACGTGTCCATCAATTCAGGAGGTGTGGTGGTGGCTTAGCATGGAATTTAGTTGAAAAGTAAAAAAAAAAAGAAAAGAGTCGATAAAAAGGGAGCAAGTAGTGGAAACCCTAGGTAGAAGGGGAACGAAAAATCAACGAGAGAACTCGGTTAGAAATGAGAAAAAGGAATCAAGAAAGCGATCGTGTGGTAGGGAAGAGTATCAAAAACGGAAGTGAGGAATGGTTTTTTATTATGTTGAATGAATAGTTGAGAAGAGTGACGAGAGGGAATGTGGACATGTCTTCTGCTTGCATGTATATTATGTGTGACGAGCTTGCATGTGTGATGTGAGTGATGTATGTGTTCTTTCCATTCTGACGTTATGTTTGATAAAAAAAAGTGGTCTAACATGTTTTGATGAGTTGTAGACAGGAGGACATGGCAATGAAAGGTACGAGAAGGTATATGAAATTGGTAAGTGATGTGATTGGTTTTGATACTAATGCATGAGGGTTGAGTATGATTGCAGGTGCTACATTGAGGAAGAAGAGAATAGGTATGCAAGGTAAAGATTTGTATTTGATCGAGTGATGATCACATGTTAGATGATTTGAGTGCAAGTACCAAATTGGCTCGTCGAGAACGACTTCGTATGCAAGAGGAGGGAATATGATGCACTAAAAGTTGGTCCAATCTATGTGACCGGTGTCGGAGCGAATGGTGACGACTGGCGGATCAATTTAGTCGCCTCGCTAACGGCGCACGCCAAGTGCTTGGAGCAAGCTCAAATACAGCAAAGATAGCAAAGAACTCAAAGAGTTTTTCAATAGCACGTCAATTGAATCCTATTCAACATGCTCTTAAATGAAATTTCAATTTTTAGTCCTTATCGTTCATGCAAAGTGGTATTCTTGAAGCGTTAAGAAAGTTGTCACTCATATGAGAGTCTAGCAAACAATCCTAGATACATCCACGTTTATATATAAGACTTTCTAAGTAACTATATCTAAACATAAGGAGAGTTCTAACTTTATTTTACTAAAAGTAGAACATAAAAATAGAATCTCAATATCTTAGAAACATACAAAGTATGGATCGAGGAAATAACAAATTCTTTATACACAGATCACTCAAAGCGATTATTAGTACTTCATAACATCATTCATCTTATCCTGATGTGTATTACTTCTTGAATGACTCATCACTCTTTCTTGGTAAATTTTCTCATCAATAATTAGGAAAAATCTGTCAATTACAGAATTCAATGTACTCAAGATGATGAATAGCTAAAGAGAGAGGTAGGAACCGTACACGTTGAAAAATATCGTGAGCACTTTTTTTCTTTAATTATTCCTCGTTTCATAGACAAGAAAGCAAAAAGTCTCATAAATGAGAAAATAAAATTATGTGCAACTCATCGCCACAGTTAACAATCAATTTCACATTCCTAGTAACCAAAATATATTGGCTGTTGCACAGTAGTTCTAGAATGAGACGTAGCTACACAAATAACCTCCGAAACATAAGACCATCTATATTCGTCAAAGGTTTCCTCCACATAATAAAATATCTCTGATCTTGTATGACTTCATATCATCTCCAGTATCTTAGGCAGTTGTCTCTGTCTTTTCGGGTAATAGAAAACAAATGGCCGCAATATTTATCCATGTATGCAATGTATATTTATGCACACATGTAATGTTTATTTAAGCACCTGTCACGATGTTATAAATCATTTTAATTTGCTAAAAACTAACTTTAGAGAAAAGGAGTATAAGCAAAAGAATCAATAATCGCGAGCAAATCGAGATAAGATTTCAGAATAGCTCCTCAGAAGAATGCAGATTATAGTCACATGAATAAGGTCAACGCAACAGTCAGAATTGAGTACAAAATTATATCGGATATGATGAATCATACAAAAACTAAAGTTCTTTTTAACCTATCCTTGAAAATGCTTAACGTTTGTAGTTCACAATACTTGGAATCAACAACTACAAAGATTTAATTATACTCTCAAATTACCTTTTTCATCATTTGCTATGCTTCTGAACAACAGCGATGAATCTTTGATTTCATTACGTAGTAAGATCTTACGGTGCTATAATCTAATATGTATGACAAAAGTAACTTAGAAATCTCTAAAGCCTTATATCGTTGACCTCTGAACTTCAACGTACATACAATCCATCATCATTTATGTATCTAGAACAAAATCACATAGGCGATAGAGAACATGTGATTAGATGTACGTCATTTTTTTGCTGCGTGATTCTTATGCCAGCGAATGTACTTACCAGAGCGTTAGATTCGGAGTAGCAGTATTAAGCAAGTTGTCAGATGGTATTGAAGACAGAGATGAACAAACCCGAAGGTTGACCTTTAATCCATTGAAAATTGCATGATGATGTCTATTAGAAATAGCATGGAATTGAAGCGCAGCATCAGTAGTATGGTTATCAAGGGGATCTCTGCCCGCCAAGATCAAATGAAATCTGTCCCAAATAATGCACAAATTGGTCTTTCTCTGTTTGAATAGATAATCATACAGCAATATAATTAGTGCAAGGAAACAACATGTTACGTTAAGTGTGATGCGGAAAGTTCAGAGAGTGAGTCTGACAGAGTGAATCGCAACGCAGTTATAATCTGACAAAGTTAGAAATCTTGAAAAAAAAATAGTAGTTACTCAGGAGAAGCAGTCGCTAGCCATTGGAGCTTTCTCATAGCAGCAAGAAAATTGCATATGTTTCCTCCCTTCAAATCTCCTCCTCAGTATCCTTGAGCCGGGGCTATGTGCACTTCACAAAAGCCATCCTAAAAACACTTCAGCAATTGCACCTTTTTCTGCAGCGGGTCCTCCTACTGCATCATCAAAGCCTCTCTTCTCCCCTTAGAGGTCTAGAGCGCCATTAGAGCCTTCCTCTCTCCGTGAGTATCCCTGCCCAGAGATGCTGCCACCTCTCTCCAGATATGAGAAAAAGGTTCCTCTATTCGTCCCTGTGATCCCTTCTTAGGTCGTGATTTCCCCCCCTCTAGAATTTGCGCTCCAGCTCCCTCAAATACATGTGTATCCCCTTGCTGATCTTGAAGTCCCTCCTACCACGATCTTCCAGACCACCTGTTTCTACATGCACCACTGTTGTTCCAACTTTAACTTCCGTTTTGCCTTCCATGCATAATGAGTCCTTCCCCCCATTCTTGCGTGACGCCAACTTCTCCTCCTTCTTAACATCTTGCACATGCAAAATGTGTTGTCCATCTTCCGTTGTGCTAATGTATCCAATGTTGCTTTAACCTTTTGCTCGACTGGAAGTCGCAGCCAGAAATTTACCTTGATATCATTGGTTGCCATTGTATATCTCTCTATGAAGCTCTTCCTATATCATCACTTGATTTCTGTTGTCATCTCATTACAAGCATCCTCTAGTGCATCTATCGATCAGTTTTTTTAACTTCCACTCTCATGCATGATCCAAGCAACACAGTTAGGGTGGGAATGTAATGCTTTCGAACTTTTAATTACATCAGCAGCATTTGCATAAAACTTCAAAGTAGGTCGGCCTCCGTACATACGCTAGAGTCACTTAGGAGTTGATAATACGTAATTGAATTAGCAATAGACCGAAAAATTTTTGAATCATCTTTTGTTGATTGAAGAGAGAGAAATATCTCCGACATTCACCCCCACCAAACCTGTGCTTCCTCCGGATGCACCAAACCTGCAGATCAAAAAAGGCAAATATCAAATTCTTTTGAAAACTATTCATGACTGAAATGCAAATAGTCTATAAAAAATGCTTCTATCATTAGTACAACTTCAGATAGCAAAGAAAACTTATAAAATTATGTAAGCTTGAATTTCAACCTTTTCATTCAATGCATGAGTTGGAAAATAGGTTTTAGAAAGAAACTATAGAAGTCATTCAAATACTGTTCGTACTAACTCTTCTATTAACTCTCTTCATAGTAAAGCATATGTCATATAAGCCTTCTATCCTCATCTCCTAGCCACTTGCCATTAAGATACAAAAAAATTAATTCCTCTCTAGCAGACATCCGCCTTATATAGCCCGCTTTTCAATTCAGAAGTGATTTCAAGACCACAACTGATTCATTAAAATTCTTTTATCTCTTTTTTCATCATAATTTTTCTTTTTGTCATTTTCCTCTTTTCATATGCAGCAACCATTAATGTACTGCTTTCAATTTTTCTTCGCAACTTTTTTGATGAAGGGAAAAGGCTTAACCCCTAATCAGAGCAAAGGATCTAGAGGTAAGCTAAAGCGGGAACTAGGATCTCTTTAGTAAAAGGGGTCAGATTTAAGGAAGCTTACTTATATAAAACAAGTCTACTTCTACTAGGAGTTGCAAGTTAAGGGTTCCGTCAACTATTCATATAACAGCCATAGGTCTCTAATCCCTATCTTCTATTCAAGCACGTTCCTACTTCAGTGTAAATTCTACTTTTCATAATTTTGAGAAGTTTCTTAACCTATCTGAAGAATGTACATATCTAATTATGATAATGCATGAACTTTCATAATAAATTAAAACATAAATCAGGTTTAGAACTTTTTCACCTGATCTATATTGACTCCATCTTCAGCTCTCTTTAAGTTCATCAGAACTTTTGGCATAAAATCTTCAATTACTTTGATCAATTCATCTTCAGGACCTGTAAGCAATCATAAAGTAGAAACTACAAAACAAGTAATCTTCATTATCATTTAACCTGCAATTTCATAACTCATCAAGTAATATTCATTATCATTTATCTTACAAATATAAATTCATATATTCTATCAGATTCATCTTCATCATGTCACAAATTTCATCATAAGAAAGTCATAGTGGTTATAATTGTCATAAATAATGCATTCTTACTTTTTACAGTAGAGTTTTCAACCTATTAAACAAAATTCATAAGTTTCACATTAGCTTTTTCAACCTTTGAAATAAATTTCAAAAAAAAATCATAATGTTCATAGTATAATATATTTGTTGTAAACAAAATCATTTTGTTCAAAATATTCATCATTTCATTATAATAATGTTCTTCATAATTGTTCATCATAATAGATTTCTTCCTATTTATGAAAGAAAGAAAATCATAAGTTCATCATAAGTTTAGGAAATGACAAGCATATTGATCAATTTTATTTGCAAGCATATTGTACATATAATTTCAAACATATTTTAGTTTAATTTGAAACCAACAAACTTTGTGTTTCATATTGTAGTATTCTTTTGGTTAAGCAAATCATAATGCAAAACTTTATCATAAGCTTTTAACTAGCTTTTCCAAGCATAAAAACTTCATAAAACAAAACAATTTAGGTATATGTTCATCTTCTTTAGGAAAACAGGCATATATGCAGCAAGCAATATCAAAAATTGAAACGTTTTATCTTCAATAAACAAATCCATCACAATAAAACTATTCTCTAAAATTCTTCTCCTTTTTCTTAACTTTAGATGAGTTTTTGATATTATTTTCAATCTTCCATAAGGCTTCTTGTACCCATTTTCCCATATTCTTGTCATGTTCTAATCGAATTTGAAGATTTTCATCTTCAGATGTTTGTACTATTCTTTCACCATTTTTATTTTTGTCATATTTATTGTCATTTTCTATGACTTTAGGTTCTTTTTTAACCTCATGTATGTCTTTATCTCCATCAATTGATTGTTCATTTTCATCATCTTTTATCCTTACATCTTCTTCTTTGTTAAACTTTTTCAATGTATCTTGATCCTTAAATGTAGTTTGAATATCAATGTTACTCATAGATTTAGGTTTAAGAAAGGTTTGATCATTATCAAAGCATTCACATTTAGTCACAATCTTGGTGTTCATAGAATGTAATTGACATACATTACTTTTCTCATTATGACTCTTAGGTTTCCATTGTTTTTGAAGTTTGCTTTTAGGACTCAATTTTGTTTGATCAAAATAGTCTATCATCCCTCCTCTACCTAAGTTTAATCTCAAAGGTAGTTGTGTTTGATAATCACATATTTTCTGCTCACTTTCTAGTACCAATTGTTGGCTGCATGCTTTCTCATAGGCCATACAATTTCCATAAGTATGACCTAGTTGCTCACACCAGAAGCATCTTACAGTTCTCTTTGGTCTTTGATATAAATGGCTAGGAACGACTCTTCTATGATTGGTTAAAGGGTTTTGGTCAATAGAAGATATAGATCTACTTTGAACTCGTACTTGATATTTATCTTTGCATTCACATGTAGCACTTTCTTGTATTTGATTGTTTAACCTTTCAATGTTCTCTTTTAAACTTGCAATGTCATGACCAATAGTTTTGAATGAGGAAATTTCTTTTACATGATTTGCTAATGTTTCCATATGCTCATTCAAATTTGACAGTTCATAATGAAGAATTCCTTCTAAATTCCTAAACTCGTGATCAAATTGAGTATCTATTGATTTAAGATTTGCATTAAAATCAGATACTACTGTAGTTAAGATTAAAAGAAACGAGTTTAAGGACTCAAACTTAGAATTAAGCTTTAAATCTATAGAGGAAACTAATCGTGATTCCATATCATGCAGAAGGTTTTCTACATTAGATTTCATTTTCGTTAAACTATGTGCAAGCAAGAATAATTCAAGTATAACTACCTAAAATTTGTTTCGCGTCCGATGTACGTGAGTCGCAATGCCATTGTTCACGTCGGGTTCAAATGTCGGAGCGAATGGTGACGATTGGCGGATCAATTCAGTCCCCTCGCTAACAGTGAACGCCGGGTGCTTGGAGCAAGCTCAGATACATCAAAGATAGCAAAGAACTCAAAGAGTTTTTCAATAGCACGTCAATTGAATCCTATTCAACATGCTCTTAAATGAAATTTCAGTTTTTAGTCCTTATTGTTCATGCAAAGTGGTATTCTTGAAGCGTTAAGAAAGTTGTCACTCATATGAGAGTCTAGCAAACAATCCTAGATACATCCACGTTTATATATAAGACTTTCTAATAACTATATCTAAACACAAGGAGAGTTCTAACTTTATTTTACTAAAAGTAGAACAAATAAAAATAGAATCTCAATATCTTAAAAACATACAAAGTATGGATCGAGGAAATAACAAATTCTTGATACACAGATGACTCAAAGCGATTATTAGTACTTCATAACATCATTCATCTTATCCCGATGTGTATTACTTCTTGAATGACTCATCACTCTTTCTTGATAAATTTTCTCATCAATAATTAGGAAAAATCTGTCAATTACAGAATTCAATGTACTCAAGATGATGAATAGCAAAAGAGAGAGGTAGGAACCGTACACGTTGAACAATATCGTGAGCACTTTTTTTCTTTAATTATTCCTCGTTTCATAGACAAGAAAGCAAAAAATCCCATAAATGAGAAAATAAAATTATGTGCAACTGATCGCCACAGTTAACAATCACATAGATCTAATAACAATCAATTTCACATTCCTAGTAGCTTATTGAATGCCATATCAAAATATGAAAGGTGATATGTAACCAAAATATATTGGATGTTGCATAGTAGTTCTAGAATGAGACGTAGCTACACAAATAACATCCGAAACATAAGACCATCTATATTCGTCAAAGGTTTCCTGCACATAATAAAATATCTCTGATCTTGTATGACTTCATATCATCTCCAGTATCTTAGGCAGTTGTCTCTGTCTTTTCGGGTAATAGAAAACAAATGGCCGCAATATTTATCCATGTATGCAATGTATATTTATGCACACATGTAATGTTTATTTAAGCACCTATCACGATGTTATAAATCATTTTAATTTGCTAAAAACTAACTTTAGAGAAAAGAAGTATAAGCAAAAGAATCAATAATCGCGGGCAAATCGAGATAAGATTTCAGAATAGCTCCTCAGAAGAATGCAAATTATAGTCACATGAATAAGGTCAATGCAACAGTCAGAATTGAGTACAAAATTTTATCGGATATGATGAATCATACAAACACTAGAGTTCTTTTTAACCTATTCTTGAAAATGCTTAACGTTTGTAGTTCACAATACTTGGAATCAACAACTACAAAGATTTAATTATACTCTCAAATTACCTTTTTCATTTTCTATGCTTCTGAACAACAGCGATGAATCTTTGCTTTCATTACGTAGTAAGATCTTACGGTGCTATAATCCAATATGTATGACAAAAGTACCTCAAAAATCTCTAAAGCGTTATACCGTTGACCTCTGAAGTTCAACGTACATTCAATCCATCATCATTTATGTATCCAGAACAAAATCACATAGGCGATAGAGAACATGTGATTAGATGTACGTCATTTTTTCGCTGCGTGATTCTTATGCCAGCTAATGTACTTACCAGAGCATTAGATTCAGAGTAGTAGTATTAAGCAAGTTGTCAGATGGTATTGAAGACAGAGATGAACAAACCCGAAGGTTGACCTTTAATCCATTAGAAATTGCATGATGATGTCTATTAGAAATAGCATGGAATTGAAGCGCAGCATCAGTAGTATCGTTATCAAGGGGATCTCTGCCTGCCAAGATCAAATGAAATATGTCCCAAATAATGCACAAATTGGTCTTTCTCTGTTTGAATAGATAATCACACAGCAATATAATTAGCGCAAGGAAACAACATGTTACGTTAAGTGTGACGCGGAAAGTTTAGAGAGTGAATCTGACAGAGTGAATCGCAGCGCAGTTATAATCTGACAAAGTTAGAAATCTTGAAAAAAAAATAGTAGTTACTCAGGAGAAGCAGTCGCTAGCCATTGGAGCTTTCTCATAGCAGCAAGAAAATCGCATATGTTTCCTAGCTTCAAATCTCCTCCTCAGTATCCTTGAGCCGGGGCTATGTGCACTCCACAAAACCCATCCTAAAAACACTTCAGCAATTGCGCCTTTTTCTGTAGCGGGTTCTCCTACTGCATCATCAAAGCCTCTCTTCTCCCCTCAAAGGTCTACAACGCCATTAAAGCCTTCCTCTCTCCGTGGGTATCCCTGCCCAGAGATGCTGCCACCTCTCTCTAGATATGACAAAAAGGTTCCTCTATTCGTCACAGTGATCCTTTCTTAGGTCATGATTTCCCCCCCGCTAGAATTTGCGCTCCAGCTCCCTCAAATACATGCGTATCCCCTTGCTGATCTTGAAGTCCCTTCTACCACGATCTTCCAGACCACCTCTTTCTGCATGCACCACTTTTGTTCCAACTTTAACTTCCGTTTTGCCTTTCATGCATAATGAGTCCTTCGCCCCATTCTTGCATGACGCGAACCTCTCCTCCTTCTTAACATCTTGCACATGCAAAATGTGTTGTCCATCTTCCGTTGTGCTGATGTATCCAATGTTGCTTTAACCTTTTGCTCGATTGGAAGTCGCAGCCAGAAATTTACCTTGATATCATTGGTTGCCATTGTATATCTCTCTATGAAGCTCTTCCTATATCATCACTTGATTTCTGTTGTCATCTCATTACAAGCATGCTCTAGCACATCTATCGATCAGTTTTTTTTAACTTCCATTCTCGTGCCTGATCCAAGCAACACAGTTAGGGTGGGAATGTAATGCTTTCGAACTTTTAGTTATATCAACAGCGTTTGCATAAAACTTCAAAGTAGGTCGGCCTCCGTACATACGCTGGAGTCACTTAGGAGTTGATAATACGTAATTGAATTAGCAATAGACCGAAAAATTTTTGAATCATCTTTTGTTGATTGGAGAGAGAGAAATCTCTCCGACATTCACCCCCAATAAACCTGTGCTTCCTTTGGATGCACCAAACCTGCAGATCAGAAAAGGCAATATCAAATTCTTTTGAAAACTATTCATGAATGAAATGCAAATAGTCTATAAAAAATGCTTCTATCATTAGTACATCTTCAGATAGCAAAGAAAACTTATAAAATTATGTAAGCTTGAATTTCAACCTTTTCGTTCAATGCATGAGTTGGAAAATAGGTTTTAGAAAGAAACTATAGAAGTCATTCAAATAGTGTTCGTACTAACTCTTCTATTAACTCTGTTCATAATTAAAGCATATGTTATATAAGCCTTCTATCCTCATCTCCTAGCCACTTGCCATTAAGATACAAAAAAACTAATTCCTCTCTAGCATACATCCGCCTTATATAGCCCGCTTTTCAATTCAGAAGTGATTTCAATACCACAACTGATTCATTGAAATCATTTGATTTTTCTTTCATCTCTTTTTTCATCATAATTTTTCTTTTTTTCATTTTGCCCCTTTTCATATGCAGCAACCATTAATGTACTGCTTTCAATTTTTCTTTGTAACTTTTTTGATGAAGGGGAAAGGCTTAACCCCTAATCAGAGCAAAGGATCTAGAGGTAAGCTAAAGCGGGAACTAGGATCTCTTTAGTAAAAGGGGTCAGATTTAAGGAAGCTTACTTATATAAAACAAGTCTACTTCTACTAGGAGTTGCAAGTTAAGGGTTCCGTCAACTATTCATATAACAGCCATAGGTCTCTAATCCCTATCTTCTATTCAAGCACGTTCCTACTTCAGTGTAAATTCTACTTTTCATAATTTTAAGAAGTTTCTTAACCTATCTGAAGAATGTACATATCTAATTATGATAATGCATGAACTTTCATAATAAATTAAAACATAAATCAAGTTTAGAACTTTTTCACCTTTCATCTTCAAGACCAGTAAGCAATCATAAAGTAGAAACTACAAAACAAGTAATCTTCATTATCATTTAACCTTCAATTTCATAACTCATCGTCAATTCCTTTAAGTACTCATAAAGCAGAAGATACAAAACAAGTAATATTCATTATCATTTATCTTACAAATATAAATTCATATATTCTATCAGATTCATCTTCATCATGTCACAAATTTCATCATAAGAAATTCATAGTGGTTATAATTGTCATAAATAATGCATTTTTACTTTTTACAATAGATTTTTCAACCTATTAAACAAAATTCATAAGTTTCACATTAGCTTTTTCAACCTTTGAAATAAATTTCACAAAAAATCATAATGTTCATAGTATAATATAACCATCATATTTGTTGTAAACAAAATCATTTTGTTCAAAATATTCATCATTTCATTATAATAATGTTCTTCATAATTGTTCATCATAATAGATTTCTTCCTATTTGTGAAAGAAAGAAAATCATAAGTTCATCATAAGTTTAGGAAATGACAAGCATATTGATCAAACTCATTTGCAAGCATATTGTACATATAATTTCAAACATGTTTTAGTTTAATTTGAAACCAACAAACTTTATGTTTCATATTTTAGTATTCTTTTGGTTAAGCAAATCATAATGCAAAACTTTATCATAAGCTTTTAACTAGCTTTTCCAAGCATAAAAACTTCATAAAACAAAACAATTTAGGTATATGTTCATCTTCTTTAGGAAAACAGGCATATATGCAGCAAGCAATATCAAAACTTGAAAAGTTTTATCTTCAATAAACAATTCCATCACAATAAAACTATTCTCTAAAATTCTTCTCCTTTTTCTTAACTTTAGATGAGTTTTTGATATTATTTTCAATCTTCCATAAGGCTTCTTGTACCCATTTTCCCATATTCTTGTCATGTTCTAATCGAATTTGAAGATTTTCATCTTCAGATGTTTGTACTATTCTTTCATCATTTTTATTTTTGTCATATTTATTGTCATTTTCTATGACTTTAGGTTCTGTTTTAACCTCATGTATATCTTTATCTCCATCAATTGATTGTTCATTTTCATCATCTTTTATCCTTACATCTTCTTCTTTCTTAAACTTTTTCAATGTATCTTGATCCTTAAATGTAGTTTGAATATCAATGTTACTCATAGATTTAGGTTTAACAAAGGTTTGATCATTATCCAAGCATTCACATTTAGTCACAATCTTGGTGTTCATAGAATGTAATTGACATACATTACTTTTCTCATTATGACTCTTAGGTTTCCATTGTTTTTGAAGTTTGGTTTTAGGACTCAATTTTGTTTGATCATAATAGTCTATCATCCCTCCTCTACCTAAGTTTAATCTCAAAGGTAGTTGTGTTTGATAATCACACATTTTCTGTTCACTTTCTAGTACCAATTGTTGGCTACATGCTTTCTCATAGGCCATACAATTTCCATAAGTATGACCTAGTTGCTCACACCAGAAGCATCTTACAGTTCTCTTTGGTCTTTGATATAAAGGGCTAGGAACGACTCTTCTATGATCGGTTAAAGGGTTTTGGTCAATAGAAGATATAGATCTACTTTGAACTCGTACTTGATATTTATCTTTGCATTCACATGTAGAACTTTCTTGTATTTGATTGTTTAACCTTTCAATGTTCTCTTTTAAACTTGCAATGTCATGACCAATAGTTTTGAATGATGAAATTTCTTTTACATGATTTGCTAATGTTTCCATATGCTCATTCAAATTTGACAGTTCATAATGAAGAATTCCTTCTAAATTCCTAAACTCGTGATCAAATTGAGTATCTATTGATTTAAGATTTGCATTAAAGTCATATACTACTGTAGTTAAGATTGACAGAAACGAGTTTAAGGACTCAAACTTAGAATTAAGCTTTAAATCTATAGAGGAAACTAATCGTGATTCCATATCATGCAGAAGGTTTTCTACATTAGATTTCATTTTCGTTAAACTATGTGCAAGCAAGAAGAATTCAAGTATAAATACCTGGAATTTGTTTCCCGTCGGATGTACCTGAGTCGCAATACCATTGTTCACGTCGGGTTCAAATGTCGGAGTGAATGGTGATGACTGGCGGATCAATTCAGTCCCCTCGCTAACGGCGCAGGCTAGGTGCTTGGAGCAAGCTCAGATACAGCAAAGATAGCAAAGAACTCAAAGAGTTTTTCAATAGCACGTCAATTGAATCCTATTCAACATGCTCTTAAATGAAATTTCAATTTTTAGTCCTTATCGTTCATGCAAAGTGGTATTCTTGAAGCGTTAAGAAAGTTGTCACTCATATGAGAGTCTAGCAAACAATCCTAGATACATCCACGTTTATATATAAGATTTTCTAAGTAACTATATCTAAACACAAGGAGAGTTCTAACTTTATTTTACTAAAAGTAGAACAAATAAAAATAGAATCTCAATATCTTAGAAACATACAAAGTATGGATCGAGGAAATAACAAATTCTTGATACACAGATGACTCAAAGCGATTATTAGTACTTCATAACATCATTCATCTTATCCTGATGTCCTTGAATGACTCATCACTCTTTCTTGGTAAATTTTCTCATCAATAATTAGGAAAAATCTGTCAATTACAGAATTCAATGTACTCAAGATGATGAATAGCTAAAGAGAGAGGTAGGAACCGTACACGTTGAACAATGTTGTGAGCACTTTTTTTCTTTAATTATTCCTCGTTTCATAGACAAGAAAGCAAAAAGTCCCATAAATGAGACAATAAAATTATGTGCAACTCATCGCCACAGTTAACAATCACATAGATCTAATAACAATCAATTTCACATTCCTAGTAGCTTATTGAATGCCATATCAAAATATGAAAGGTGATATGTAACCAAAATATATTGGATGTTGCACAGTAGTTCTAGAATGAGATGTAGATACACAAATAACATCCGAAACATAAGACCATCTATATTCGTCAAAGGTTTCCTGCACATAATAAAATATCTCTGATCTTGTATGACTTCATGTCTTAGGCAGTTGTCTCTGACCTATCACGATGTTATAAATCATTTTAATATGCTAAAAACTAACTTTAGAGAAAAGGATTCTAAGCAAAAGAATCAATAATCATGGGCAAATCGAGATAAGATTTCAGAATAGCTCCTCAGAAGAATGCAGATTATAGTCAGAATTGAGTACAAAATTTTATCGGATATGATGAATCATACAAAAACTAAAGTTCTTTTTAACCTATTCTTGAAAATGCTTAACGTTTGTAGTTCACAATACTTGGAATCAACAACTACAAAGATTTAATTATACTCTCAAATTACCTTTTTCATCATTTGCTATGCTTCTGAACAACAGCGCTGAATCTTTGCATTCATTACGTAGTAAGATCTTACGGTGCTATAATCCAATATGTATGACAAAAGTAACTCAGAAATCTCTAAAACATTATATCATTGATCTTTGAACTTCAACGTACATTCAATCCATCATCATTTATGTATCCAGAACAAAATCACATAGGCGATAGAGAACATGTGATTAGACGTACGTCATTTTTTCGTTGCGTGATTCTTATGCCAGCTAATGTACTTACCAGAGCGTTAGATTCGGAGTAGCAATATTAAGCAAGTTGTCAGATGGTATTGAAGACACAGATGAACAAACCCGAAGGTTGACCTTTAATCCATTAGAAATTGCATGATGATGTCTATCAGAAATAGCATGGAATTGAAGCGCAACATCAGTAGTATGGTTATCAAAGGGATCTCTGCCCGCCAAGATCAAATGAAATCTCTCCCAAGTAGTGCACAAATTGGTCTTTCTCTGTTTGAATAGATAATCACACAGCAATATAATTAGCGCAAGGAAACAACATGTTACGTTAAGTGTGATGCAGAAAGTTCAGAGAGTGAATCTGACAGAGTGAATCACAGTGCAGTTATTATCTGACAAAGTTAGAAATCTTGAAAAAAAAATAGTAGTTACTCAGGAGAAGCAGTCGCTAGCCATTGGAGCTTTCTCATAGCAGCAAGAAAATCGCATATGTTTCCTCCCTTCAAATCTCCTCCTCAATATCCTTGAGCCGGGTCTATGTGCACTCCACAAAAGCCATCCTAAAAACACTTCAGCAATTGTGCCTTTTTCTGCAGCGGGTCCTCCTACTGCGTCATCAAAACCTCTCTTCTCCCCTCAAAGGTCTACAGTGCCATTAAAGCCTTCCTCTCTCCGTGAGTATCCCTGCCTAGAGATGCTGCCACCTCTCTCCAGATATGAGAAAAAGGTTCCTCTATTCGTCCCAGTGATCCCTTCTTAGGTCGTGATTTCCCCCCCTCTAGAATTTGCGCTCCAACTCCCTCAAATACATGCGTATCCCCTTGCTGATCTTGAAGTCCCTCCTACCACCATCTTCCAGACCACCTGTTTCTGCATGCACCACTTTTGTTCCAACTTTAACTTCCGTTTTGCCTTCCATGCATAATGAGTCCTTCCCCCCATTCTTGCGTGATGCCAAGTTCTCCTCCTTCTTAACATCTTGCACATGCAAAATGTGTTGTCCATCTTCGGTTGTGCTGATGTATCCAATGTTGCTTTAACCTTTTGCTCGATTGGAAGTCGCAGCCAAAAATTTACCTTGATATCATTGGTTGCCATTGTATATCTCTCTATGAAGCTCTTCCTATATCGTCACTTGATTTCTGCTGTCATCTCATTACAAGCATGCTCTAGCGCATCTATCGATCAGTTTTTTTAACTTCCATTCTCGCGCATGATCCAAGCAACACAGCTAGGGTGGGAATGTAATGCTTTCGAACTTTTAATTATATCAGGAGCGTTTGCATCAAACTTCAAAGTAGGTCGGCCTCTGTACATACGCTGGAGTCACTTAGGAGTTGATAATACATAATTGAATTAGCAATAGACCGAAAAATTTTTGAATCATCTTTTGTTGATTGGAGAGAGAGAAATCTCTCTGACATTCACCCCCACCAAACCTGTGCTTCCTCCGGATGCACCAAACCTGCAGATCAGAAAAGGCAATATCAAATTCTTTTGAAAACTATTCATGACTGAAATGCAAATAGTCTATAAAAAATGCTTCTGTCATTAGTACATCTTCAGATAGCAAAGAAAACTTATAAAATTATATAAGCTTGAATTTCAACCTTTTCGTTCAATGCATGAGTTGGAAAATAGGTTTTAGAAAAAAATATAGAAGTCATTCAAATAGTGTTCGTACTAACTCTTCTATTAACTTTGTTCATAAGTAAACCATATGTTATATAAGCCTTCTATCCTCATCTCCTAGCCACTTGCCATTAAGATACAACAAAACTATGTCCTCTAGCATACATCCGCCTTATATAACCCGCTTTTCAATTCAGAAGTGATTTCAAGACCACAACTAATTCATTGAAATCATTTGATTTTTCTTTCATCTCTTTTTTCATCATAATTTTTCTTTTTTTCATTTTTCCTCTTTTCATATGCAGCAACCATTAATGTACTGCTTTCAATTTTTCTTCGCAACTTTTTTGATGAAGGGGAAAGGCTTAACCCCTAATCAGAGCAAAGGATCTAGACGTAAGCTAAAGCGGGAACTAGGATCTCTTTAGTAAAGGGGGTCAGATTTAAGGAAGCTTACTTATATAAAACAAGTCTACTTCTACTAGGAGTTGCAAGTTAAGGGTTCCGTCAACTATTCATATAACAGCCATAGGTCTCTAATCCCTATCTTCTATTCAAGCACGTTCCTACTTCAGTGTAAATTCTACTTTTCATAATTTTAAAAAGTTTCTTAACCTATCTGAAGAATGTACATATCTAATTATGATAATGCATGAACTTACATAATAAATTAAAACATAAATCAGGTTTAGAACTTTTTCACCTGATCTATATTGACTCCATCTTCAGCTCTCTTTAAGTTCATCAAAAGTTTTGGCATAAAATCTTCAATTACTTTGATCAATTCATCTTCAGGACCTGTAAGCAATCATAAAGTAGAAACTACAAAACAAGTAATCTTCATTATCATTTAACCTTCAATTTCATAACTCATCGTCATTTCATGTAAGTACTCATAAAGCAGAAGATACAAAACAAGTAATATTCATTATCATTTATCTTACAAATATAAATTCATATATTCTATCAGATTCATCTTCATCATGTCACAAATTTCATCATAAGAAAGTCATAGTGGTTATAATTGTCATAAATAATGCATTCTTACTTTTTACAATAGATTTTTCAACCAATTAAAGAAATTCATAAGTTTCACATTAGCTTTTTCAACCTTTGAAATCAGTTTCAGAAAAAATCATAATGTTCATAGTATAATATAACCATCATATTTGTTGTAAACAAAATCATTTTGTTCAAAATATTCATCATTTCATTATAATAATGTTCGTCATAATTGTTCATCATAATAGATTTCTTCCTATTTGTGAAAGAAAGAAAATCATAAGTTCATCATAAGTTTAGGAAATGACAAGCATATTGATCAAACTTATTTGCAAGCATATTGTACATATAATTTCAAACATGTTTTAGTTTAATTTGAAACCAACAAACTTTGTGTTTCATATTTTAGTATTCTTTTGGTTAAGCAAATCATAATGCAAAACTTTATCATAAGCTTTTAACTAGCTTTTCCAAGCATAGAAACTTCATAAAACAAAACAATTTAGGTATATGTTCATCTTCTTTAGGAAAACAGGCATATATGCAGCAAGCAATATCAAAACGTGAAAAGTTTTATCTTCAATAAACAATTCCATCACAATAAAACTATTCTCTAAAATTCTTCTCCTTTTTCTTAATTTTAGATGAGTTTTTTATATTATTTTCAATCTTCCATAAGGCTTCTTGTACCCATTTTCCCATATTGTTGTCATGTTCTAATTGAATTTGAAGATTTTCATCTTCAGATGTTTGTACTATTCTTTCATCATTTTTATTTTCGTCATATTTTTGTCATTTTCTATGACTTTAGGTTCTGTTTTAACCTCATGTATGTCTTTATCTCCATCAATAGATTGTTTATTTTCATCATCTTTTATCCTTATATCTTCTTCTTTCTTAAACTTTTTCAATGTATCTTGATCCTTAAATGTAGTTTGAATATCAATGTTACTCATAGATTTAGGTTTAAGAAAGTTTTGATCATTATCCAAGCATTCACATTTAGTCACAATCTTGGTGTTCATAGAATGTAATTGACATACATTACTTTTCTCATTATGACTCTTAGGTTTCCATTGTTTTTGAAGTTTGGTTTTAGGACTCAATTTTGTTTGATCAAAATAGTCTATCATCCCTCCTCTACCTAAGTTTAATCTCAAAGGTAGTTGTGTTTGATAATCACATATTTTCTGTTCACTTTCTAGTACCAATTGTTGGCTACATGCTTTCTCATAGGCCATACAATTTCCATAAGTATGACCTAGTTGCTCACACCAGAAGCATCTTACAGTTCTCTTTGGTCTTTGATATAAAGGGCTAGGAACGACTCTTCTATGATCGGTTAAATGGTTTTGGTCAATAGAAGATATAGATCTACTTTGAACATGTACTTCATATTTATCTTTGCATTCACATGTAGCACTTTCTTGTATTTGATTGTTTAACCTTTCAATGTTCTCTTTTAAACTTGCAATGTCATGACCAATAGTTTTGAATGATGAAATTTCTTTTACATGATTTGCTAATGTTTCCATATGCTCATTCAAATTTGACAGTTCATAATGAAGAATTCCTTCTAAATTCCTAAACTCGTGATGAAATTGAGTATCTATTGATTTAAGATTTGCATTAAAATCAGATACTACTGTAGTTAAGATTGAAAGAAACGAGTTTAAGGACTCAAACTTAGAATTAACCTTTAAATCTATAGAGGAAACTAATCGTGATTCCATATCATGCAGAAGGTTTTCTACATTAGATTTCATTTTCGGTAAACTATGTGCCATTACGTAGTAAGATCTTACGGTGCTATAATCTAATATGTATGACAAAAGTAACTCAGAAATCTCTAAAACATTATATCGTTGACCTCTGAACTTGAACGTACATTCAATCCATGCATCATTTATGTATCCAAAACAAAACCACATAGGCGATAGAGAACGTGTGATTAGATGTACGTCATTTTTTTGCTGCGTGATTCTTATGCCAGCTAATGTACTTACCAGAGCGTTAGATTGGAAGTAGCAATATTAAGCAAGTTGTCAGATGGTATTGAAGACAGAGATGAACAAACCCGAAGGTTGACCTTTAATTCATTAAAAATTGCATGATGATGTCTATTAGAAATAGCATGGAATTGAAGCGCAGCATCAGTAGTATGGTTATCAAGGGGATCTCTGCCCGCCAAGATCAAATGAAATCTTTCCCAAATAATGCACAAATTGGTCTTTCTCTATTTGAATAGATAATCACACAGCAATATAATTAGCGCAAGGAAACAACATGTTACGTTAAGTGTGATGCGGAAAGTTCAGAGAGTGAATCTGACAGAGTGAATCGTAGCGCAGTTATAATCTGACAAAGTTAGAAATCTTGAAAAAAAAATAGTAGTTACTCAGGAGAAGCAGTCGCTAGCCATTGGAGCTTTCTCATAGCAGCAAGAAAATCTCATATGTTTCCTCCCTTCAAATCTCCTCCTCAGTATCCTTGAGTCGGGGCTATGTGCACTCCACAAAAGCCATCCTAAAAACACTTCAGCAATTGCGCCTTTTTCTACAGCGGGTCCTCCTACTGTGTCATCAAAGCCTCTCTTCTCCCCTCAGAGGCCTACAGCCATTAAAGCCTTCCTCTCTTTGTGAGTATCCTTGCTCAGAGATGCTGCCACCTCTCTCCAGATATGAGAAAAAGGTTCCTCTATTCGTCCCAGTGATCCCTTCTTAGGTCGTGATTTCCCCCCCTCTAGAATTTGTGCTCCAGCTCCCTCAAATACATGTGTATCCCCTTGCTGATCTTGAAGTCCCTCCTACCACCATCTTCCAGACCACCTGTTTCTGCATGCACCACTTTTGTTCCAACTTTAACTTCCGTTTTGCCTTCCATGCATAATGAGTCCTTCCCCCCATTCTTGCGTGACGCCAACTTCTCCTCCTTCTTAACATCATGCACATGCAAAATGTGTTGTCCATCTTCCGTTGCGCTTATGTATCCAATGTTGCTTTAACCTTTTGCTCGACTGGAAGTCGCAGCCAGAAATTTACCTTGATATCATTGGTTGCCATTGTATATCTCTCTATGAAGCTCTTCCTATATCATCACTTGATTTCTGCTCTCATCTCATTACAAGCATGCTCTAGCGCATCTATCAATGAGTTTTTTTAACTTCCATTCTCGTGCATGATCCAAGCAACACTGTTAGGGTGGGAATGTAATGCTTTTGAACTTTTAATTATATCAGCAACGTTTGCATCAAACTTCAAAGTAGGTCGGCCTCCGTACATACGCTGGAGTCACTTAGGAGTTGATAATACGTAATTGAATTAGCAATAGACCGAAAAATTTTTGAATCATCTTTTGTTGATTGGAGAGAGAGAAATCTCTCTAACACCGGGGAACTCCAACATTATGATGGTGAATTTGTCTTTCAAGGAAAAATTGCATGACTTACCCAATATTTGTTGGGATTGTGTTTTTATGGATGTACAGGTAGAATTAATGAGATGTAAGGTGGATTGAAGAGGGTTTAATGTCTTGACAAGGGAGGTACTACAAGAAGGCAATGAGGCCTTATGTGAATATTAAAAATGTGAATATTAAAAGGGGAGATATTTTATGGTAGAGAAGATTTCGAAAATGGATGCCTTGTACTTCATATTGGGGAGTGCAACCATTGGAAGAGGGAGGCACTGCTCTGAGAGATTGGGAAGGAGAATAAAGCGGAGACAGGTACTGAGGAGACTACGGAAGTAATTTCTGCTCATACTGACGGCCATGATTAGATTACCCTGAGGATTGTGTGTGAGGGCAAGCAGGTGCATAGAGAGGTGCAAATATGCAAAAGAACTCGCAACACATACTACAGGAGAAGGATCGTGAAGAGCTGGCAGCAGATCTGCCCATGGCGGTAGGTGGAAACAAGGTGGACGTTGGGGGCTATTGTATGCAAGCATAGAAATCATTATTGCACACTATCGGGACCTAGAAGAGATCAGAAATATGGAGGCTAGAGGCCTTTGGCACTGAGATGGGATGTCGGGCAGCACTTACCATTTGGATTCACTGAGAAGGCAGTTGTCCCAGGGATGAGAGGGAGGTCTCTGCCCTTTTGAAGAGTTCAACGAGAAGCCTGGAGGGAACATCAACACAACGATCCAAAGAAGGAGCATTTGGATGAGTAGTAGCCCTGTTGAAGGGAAATCCTAAAGCAACCAAGTCGCAAGAGAGAAAAGAGAAAAAAGAATTTCAACTCTTGGAGCTGGGACAAACCCAAGGAATTGCGTGGAGAAACTCTCTCTCTCTCTCTCTCTGCTAAAATGTAACTAGCATTTTGTTTCATGTTAGTAGGATAAAGGTTGTGCGTTAACCTCTACTCTCACTGGAATCATTTGGAGGTAGTCTATCCATGCTGTTTGGGTTCAGTTATTGGAGGGAACTTTATTTGTTGTATAACTTGTCTGCGTATTCGCAAGAATGACAGGAAAAGCAATGTATGCTCACTTCATGTACAGGAAACGATGGGTACATGAGAGAGAGAATGAGTGAGGAAGTGTGAGGAGAAAGAGTGTGTGTGTGTCTAACTAAGTGTATATGAAAAAATGAGTGTGAGTGAAAGAGGGATGGAGGGGATGTGAGTGTGTATGTAAGAGAAAAAGAGGAGTGTGGTGAGGATGGAGAGTGATCAGTGAAGTGTTTCAATGGCGATGCACCACAGTGCGCTCTCTTTCTCGAGAGCTCCACGACGATATGCTCGGAGTAGAAAACTGAGCTCCTGAGGCCACACACAGTACTCCACACAGAGGTTGTACAATACGCAGAAAACACAGTACACTAGAAGAACGAAGACACACTTCTTAGGTCTTACAAATGCGGTCGAACTTACAGTATATGACTTACCAGGCCACTATATGTTTTATTAAAGAACATATACAAAGAAGTGTCCCATGGCCATTTGGCCTTTCACATGGACACTAACGGTAACAATCTCCCACTAAAGGCCAATATGGCCAGAGTAACTATGGGAGAAAAAATAAAGAATGATAAAGAATACCCGAGTGTAAGTATACAAACTATACCTCCCACCTGATGGGCATGTTACACAGTATACAAGTGACTGCGTAAGATCAAGAATCAAGTAACCCCGATCAAGTGACAACAGTGTCGAAAGCTATCCCATGGTAGAGCTTTAGTGAAAGCATCTGCAGCATTATCTCGAGTGTGAACCTTCTCAAGAATAATGCTCTCAGTGGCTAAGCAATCTCTAATGAAGTGATACCTCACCTCAATGTGCTTGGTCTTTGCATGATAGACCGGATTCTTAGCCAAAGCAATGGCACTCTGACTATCACTGAGCAAGTGAGGTACATGCTGAGGTAAACCCATATCACAAGCAAGACGAGAAAGCCACAATGCTTCCTTACATGCCTCACTTGCTGCAACATACTCTGCTTCTGTGGTGGAAATAGCTGTACATCCTTGAAGACGAGATCTCCAAGAGATAGCACCTCCCGCAAAATGAAAAATGTACCCTAATGTAGACTTACGATTGTCTATACAACCAGCAGTCAGAATCTGTGTAACCAATAATGGATGCTTTCCCTCTACCTAAGCATAGACACTTGTCCGTAGTGCCACACAGATATCTCAAAATCATTTTGACCGTAATGTTTCTTGCCAGGATTAGACATATACCTGCTCACAACTCCCACTACAAATGCAATGTCTGGTCTCGTAGCCACCATAGCATACATGAGACTACCAACAGCAGACTGATAGGGAATTTTGGTCATGAATTCCTTTTCCTCATCTGATTTGGGGCAGTCATCCTTGCTCAATTTCACATATGTGGGTAAGGGTGTACTCAATGCCTTTCCACCCTGCATATTGAATCGGTGAATTACTTTGGATATGTACTCACTTTGAGACAAGTATATGCATCTTTTACTCCTATCACGAGTAATGTGCATGCCAAGAATATGTTTGGCATCCCCCAAATCCTTCATATCAAATGTCTGACTCAACTTCTTTTTTATAAGTGACAAATCATAAGAGGACTTCCCAACAATCAACATATCATCGACGTAAAGTATCAAGCATATCAAGCTGCCATCAGAACATCTCTTTGTGTAGAGACAATGATCCTCATTGCTCCGAGAATAGCCTTGGGACTTCATAAAAGCATCAAACTTTTCGTACCATTGTCTAGGAGACTGTTTAAGTCCATACAAGCTCTTCTTGAGCTTACAAACTAGACTTTCCTTGCCAAGAACTACATAACCCTCTGGTTGTTCCATATAGATCTCATCTGTAAGATCTCCATGCAAGAAAGCTGTTTTCACATCCATTTGGACTAGCTCTAAGTCCTCCATTGCAACGAATCCAAGCAACATGTGCAAAGTAGTCATCTTGACCACTGGAGAGAAGATTTCCTCAAAATCAACACCATGCTGTTGCTTAAAACCCTTTGCAACAAGTCATGCTTTATATTTTGGAGAAGCACTATATGATGTGAATTTCAGCTTATATACCCATTTACATGGTAAAGCTTTTCTGCCCTTTGGCAAAGGTACTAAGTCCGGAGTACCATTCTTGTGAATAGAATCCAACTCACTCTTCATGGCACGCTCCCACTTGACATGATCCTTTGTCTGCATAGCCTCTTTGTAGCAAGAAGGCTCATCGGCATCTATTAGCATAACAAAATCTAAACCTGGAACATATCTATCAGGTGGATATGAGACATGTGCAGAACGTCTCAATGGTTGCTGAACAGGAACATGTGCAGACTGATCTGAATGGACATTCTCTTGAGCATCCCTATGTGCAGCATTTTTATGCATGCTAATCGGAGGACTAGTATCCTCAAACACCACTCTTCTCACTTCAACCTCCTTAATGGGTTGTTTATGCATCTTAGACTCATTAAAAATGACATCACTACTTCTGATCACTAACCGTGTTTCAGGATCCCATAAGCGATATCCAAATTGTCCTTCTCGACCATATCCAAGAAAAATGCATTTCTTTGACTTATGGTCCAACTTTTGTCTAAGATTCTTGGGTATATGAACATATGCTTCACACCCAAAAACTCGAAGATGATCATAATATGGTGGTTTCCCTGTCCATAACTCTTGTGCCACTTTCAGACCTTTGGCAGTACTAGGTGAAAGGTTAATCACATGAATTGCAGTCAATACTGCTTTTGCCCAAAGACCTTGTGAGAGGTTTGCATGATGCAACATAGAGACTACTCTATTTTGAATAGTTTTATTCATCCTCTCAGCTACACCATTCTGTACTGGGGTATAAGGAGCTGTAAACTCTCTACGAATCCCTCTAGACTGACAGAAAAGGCTGAATTCATGTGAGGTATACTCACCCCCATTATCTGAACGTAAAGCCTTAAGCTTAGTTCCTTTTTCAGTCTCAACTGAAGCAAGCCATTTTCTGAAAGTAGGGAATACATCATCCTTTGATTTGAGAGGATATAGCTAGACTTTTCTAGTAGCATCATCTATGAAAGTGACAAAGTAAAGAGAACCACCTAAGGACCTAGTGGGCATAGGACCACACACATCTGTATGAACGAGATCTAAAGGCTGAATTGAAGAGTCAATATGCGTTCTATCATGCACATTTCTGGTTTGCTTTCCATATTGACAATGCTCACAAAATGAAAAATCAGACAAAGATAACACAGGTAAGTAGCCAGAGCGAGAAAGATTTTCCATTCCACTACAAGATATATGGCCCAAACGACCATGCCAAATACAAGCCATAGGCTGTTCAGTAACAGCTAACAAGTGTTCTTTTTGTGATACAAATAAAGGATAAAGTGAGCCAACTTTGCTTCCTTTTGCAATAACCATATTGCCCTTTGATATACGAAAGGACTAAGCATAGAAGACCACCTTGTAACCAAGGTCATCAAGTTGACCAACTAACATCAAACTGCGTGATAACTGAGGTACATGGCGTACATTATGCATAGTAAATTTTGAACCATCAATGAACTGCACAACCACATCTCCAATCCCCACAACATCACACTGGTAAGAGTCACCAAGTCTCACGGTACCAAGAGACTTTGCTGCATAATTAGAGAACCATTCTCTATGTGGTGTCACATGGAAAGAAGCACCAGAATCTAGCAGCCAGGTGTGGGAAAGAGAATCAGCCATAAGTACCTCAGATGGCACAGCACTATCAAGTGTCAACACATCAGCATCATCAGAAATAGCATTAATTTCTTCAATCTTCACAGTCGAAGTAGATGGTGTAGGTAACTGTTTAACATGCCCATCAACATTATGTCCTTTACCTTTAGCATTCTTTAATGCATAACAGTCTTTCTTCATGTGTCCTTTCTTATGACAATAATGGCATTCGATATCCCTCTTCCTTGATTTACTTGTACTCTTATTCCGTTTACCATTCTTTTCCTGGTTCTTGCTCCTGCCACATTGTTGATTCTTTCCTTGGTAAGAATCACGAACATTATATGCATCTCCACTCTGAGTGCCAACCATAGATTTTCTATGAATCTCCTTACTCAAGAGTGCTCCACATATGTCATCATAGACGAGTTTACCACCAGGTGCACTGTTGCTAATAGCTATGCAAAACGTATCCCATGATGATGGCAAGGTGCATAACAGCAATACTGCTTTCATTTCATTATCCATATCCATTTTTTGAGCCTGTAACTGGGAGAATATAGCATCAAACTCGTTTAGATGAGCAGCAACACTATCTGTGTCCTTCATACGAAGGTCATATAATTTTCTCATCAGATACACTTTATTTGATGCCGTCTCTTTTTCATATGTATTGCATAACTTCTTCCAAAGCTCCTCTGCACTTTCACAGTCTAATACTATAAAGTAAACATTATCTGCCAAGTGCAAGCGAATGGTAGGCCTAGCCATTTCATCTAACTCATCCCAATCATCTTCATCCATGTCAGCACGCTTCTTTGAAATCCCATTTACAGGCTTCCATTGCCTCCTTTGAATCAGCACATCTTTAATCTGATTCTTCCATAGAGCAAAGTTTGTGCCATCAAATTTTCGGATCTCAAAATGGTCTTTGCCCTGCAAGTTATAGCTCCTCCTCGGAACACTAGCACTAGACCCTGATCCACCGGATGTGCCTTAGACCTCTGATGCCGTGATTGTAGAGAACTGAATAGAATGATAATGGAGCTAGAAGAGTCCAAACACCAACAAATAAGTGTATCAAGGAGTAAATCGACCACTGTATAGTTGCCTAAACCAAAAATCTAGAAAAATTTTGCCTAAGTATCCTCTGCAAAATTAGCATATGACCAGTGTCAAAGTATCATAAAACTACAAGTACTGACATGTCTACCTGCATAGTGAATCACTGACTCCACTGCATATAATCAGTTACCCAATAGAAGCCAACTAGGCTTATCGAGCACCTATGAACAACTATCATACATCTCCTATGGCGAGGCTGGGTAAGTCTTCCACCTGCATCACCGAAGAGACCCGGACATCTGGGTGTCTCCGAGTTAAGAAAACCTCACCACGACCCTCTTTATCAAACGTAAAAGGCTTTATGCAAAGAACGTAACCACTATATCAATGACCACATGGACGTACATAAGCGGTATCCACAGAAGCGTACATGGTGTGTATGTGCTCAATATGTGCAGTAAAATGACACTAAAAGGCTGAATACACAGCCCAAAAACTAGCCAATAACACCTGCAAGTGTCTGTCAACTCTGATGTTTTAGGCTTTAAAAACCTGCATAAATTTGCAGCAACTGCTCCCACCAAAACTGAAAACCCCTCGAGAAACTTGTAGTTTTACGAGTGTGGCTGAAAATACAGCCCCAAAGGTTGATATTTATTGTCTGAGAAGTACAAGGAACACTCTTCTTGATGTTCTTGGACCTGTGCGAAGAGAACTATGTGCGAAAGTACTCCAAAATGGCTCCAGAAAACACCCCAAAATTGCTTCAGAAATAGGCTTTGAAAGAAAAAATGAAGCTTTGAGGGACCAAAACTTGTTCAAGGTAATGTCAACCTTAGTCTTTCCCCTTCTTCAAACACCACAAGAGTGTAGCTTAGTGGCAAGAGATTGCCACGGTTAAGCGAGCTCTGGGGGGAACAGTACTGGGATGGGTGACCTCTCGGGAAGTACCGGGAACCTCTATATTCCTTGATCATTGAGGTCCTCCCTCGTGCACAGCCAACAGCGCCAACGGTGACTTCGGTGACTTGGATGACAAGGTATGCCAAGGTCTATGCCTTGGTCACCACCTTAAGTCATAAGCCTTGGAGAAAGCCTGGGGGGGAGGGGTGCTCGCTTCGCTCGCACAAAATGAACAAAGCTTTTGCCTCGAACAGCTCTGATACCAGTGAAGTGTTTCAATGGTGATGCACCACAGTGCACTCTCCTTCTCGAGAGCTCCATGACGATATGCTCGAAGTAGAAAACCGAGCTCCTGAGGCCGCACACAGTACTCCGCACAGAGGCTGTACAATACGCAGAAAACACAGTACATTGGAAGCACGAAGACAGACTTCTTAGGTCTTACAAATGCGGTCAAACTTACAGTATATGATTGACCAGGCCACTATATGTTTTATTAAAGAACATATACAAAGAAGTGTCCGATGGCCATTTGGCCTTTCACATGGACACTAATGGTACCAATCAGTAGAGGGAAAAAGAACAAAGATAAGAATGTGCATGTGGGTAGAGGTGTGCAAGGGCATGTGAGACTATAGGTATGAGTGTATGTGTGTATAGGGGATTGTGAGAGAAAAAGATAAGAAAGGAAGAGGGAAGAGACGGTGCGAAATAACGGCAAGAAGGGAGTGTGAATGGGAGGAAAATGAGCTAGTGCATGAGCGAGGAAATTTAGCTCTTGAGAGATAATAGTGGACTCGCGAATAATGCAAATAGATCAGTCCCAAGCATTTAGGCAAATCCATAGCGTTTGTGGGCATATTGTCTCGTGGGTTTAGGACCTCAACATTTTGGTGTGTGTTGGCAGTATACGAGAAGAGGCAAGTACGAGCATACAAGCAGATCTAGCACTAAGGCAACCCTTTATTTTTTTCAAAACCCTTACACCATTTAAAAGTGATTCTTATCACTAAAAACCCCTGTAAATACCATTTTCACCTTTTTGTAGCTCCATTTTGTACAAGCCGAGGAGTCCTCGAGCTTGAGGAGCCTTAGAAGTAGTTGCCTACCAATTTTCGTATTTTTTAGATCTCGTTTGAGCCCTCAAATAAGCCCTGGAACCTAATTTTTAACTAGGCCGGACACTAGGTCTGGACAGGGCCAAAGCTAGTCAAAAACTATAAATAGAGCTAGAGAGCTCATTTTTAGGGGAGCCTCTTGTAGTTTTGAGGAGCTTGTATGAGAACTTTGCTGCAATAGAATTGATTCCATTGTCTTACTCTCTTTGTTCTTGCCGTGTGTGCGCGTGTGCGTGTATGTGTGTGCATGCTTGTGTGCTTCTCACTCACGCACTTGTGCTTCCACTTGCTCGTGGTCTTCATACCATCCTCACGTCTTCCCGGATTGACATTAAAGGAGGTGCTACTCATCACTGAGCTACACCAAATTTTGGCGCCGTTGCCGGGGATCGAGCTTTGAGGACGAGCGTGTGATGGTAAGACGTAGAGGGGACGGGTTGGAATGGTAAGTAGTTGGTAAATTTCTGATTTTTCTCCATCTCCATCTCCATCTTCACCTCCTTCTCCATCTCCACCTCCACCTCCTTCTCCACTACATATTCCCTCTTCCTTATCATTCCCTCATTTGTTGTGTGCGAGTTTGAGAGAGAGCGAGCGTGTGTGTTCTTGTTTTGTGTGTTTTTTGCATGTTTCTTGCAGGTGGCAGCTCCATCAGCATCTCCAGCAAGCTCAGCAGGTACAGAATCTGTCTGCACAGTCCCCGAGGCGTTGAGCTCGAGCTATCGCGACACTCCGAAAATTTCACCCAATCACGATTCTGAGTGCACCACGACACTGCGCAGGTCTAGAGCTCCCAAGATCACTAGACAGAACAGAAAAATTCACCATATCCCGAGCTATCGCGACACCTCGAGGTATCGCGACACTCACGAGCTATCGCGACACTCACGACCTATCGCGACACCTCACGACCTATCGCGACACCTCACGACCTATCGCGACACCTCACGACCTATCGCGACACTCACGACCTATCGCGACACCTCATGACCTATCGCGACACTCACGACCTATCGCGACACCTCACGACCTATCGCGACACCTCACGACCTATCGCGACACCTCACGAGCTATCGCGACACCTCACGACCTATCACGACACCTCACGACCTATCGCGACACCTCATGAGCTATCGCGACACTTCGACCTATCGCGACACCTCACGAGCTATCGCGACACTTCGACCTATCGCGACACCTCACGAGCTATCGCGACACTTCGACCTATCGCGACACCTCGACCCGACCTATCGCGATACACGGCCTTTAACGCATGAAAAGTTAGGGTTATTTTTGAGTGAATTGAAGGGTAGTTGAGCTTAATTTTAGGCACCTTGGTATAACTTTAGAACCTTGGAAGTGGGCAAAAGGCCTAGAAACCAGAGAGGGATCTCCTGAACCCTGAGAGCCTGTTTTGACCCTTTAGTGCCTGAATGGTCATAACTTGACCATACGGACTCCGATTGATGAGATTTTGGTCTCGTTGGAAAGCTCGTTGAGAATCCTACGTGGACCTCGAATGGTTTTTGTAAGAATCATACGCGGAGTTTTAGAACATGCATTTTTAAGTTGACCCTTAGGTGGAACTAAGTGGTCCTCAGATTCAGGGGGTGCAGTGAGTTACTCCAGGGGGACTGAAAATATTGATGTGTGTCTTCCAATTACTTGTGGTAATAGAGCTATACTAACTGGTGAGCTTTTGCAGGAACTTTGTGTGCACTCAAGGCAATCCAAAGCAAGCTAGCAAGGGTGAGTACCAAGCTTGGGAGAAGGCTTCCTGGGCTTGTGTAGCAGTCTGGTCAACCAGCTAATTGAGGTTGGAAGATCTCTCAACCCTCCTTTGTCAATTCCTAGCCTAGGCTAAGTACGACTTAGGTGTGGTAATTAATTAGGGCAACGTTAGGCACGAATCAAGTCCAAGAGTATTAATCAACCAAGTGCAAGAAGTAAATAGGTCTTAAGTGCGAAAACCCTAAGGGACAAAAGGTAAACGGGAATCGATCACTTATCAAGTGCGGAAATTCACTTAAGTACTCCTGACGACGCGATTTCAGACAAGACCATAAACATAATATTCAACTCAAAAGAACAAAGTGATTGGTGCAAATTAACTTGCAACGAGAGTGTGCTTGGGTCCAAGGGGGTAAATAAATCAGGCATATGAACCTTAGATCAGGCAGACACTTAGGCCGAGACAGACAAAGCCTCAGATCTTCTGAAGCTAGTGTCAATCACACTGCCAGGTCTTGGGCCCAGCAGTTGAGTGATTACCCATACACTCCCAGATCAGAAACAAGTGATTCTGAGATGTCCTATCACATGGAGAGACCAGTAGGTAGTTCAGGGTTGGCTTATCTAGAAAAGCCAGAGGGACCTTACAAGACTCAATTGGAATATATCAGGACGAATCATCTAGGTGCTCGCATCTACGAAGACGGACTGAGAAGATCGGTGGTCCAGATTAAGAACCCCGATCAACCCCATGGATTAGACCACCCGGTAGTCAAGTTTGAGAATGGGGCATACCTAGATAAAGAGGGGACTATATATGTAGTCACCACTCTTCCTGATAGAACTGATGAGTTTGGAAATGTGATTGCGGAGACCGACATGGGTGATATAGAGCAAGGGAACTTAGAGAGAGAGCCAAGAACTCCCCGTGGTAAATCTGTCTTGACCAGAATCATGACTCCAGAGTGGATTCCACAGGATAATAAAAGCATAGATCTGCTTTTAAACCGAGAAACCGATGAGGCTTTTTGGAGATATAAATCTTCTCAACCTCAGGAAGTGAGTGCCCTCACAATCTATGAGTTTAAAGACCCTGATAGCCCAGGCCAAGTAACCTACCTAGACAATGCATCAGAGAGAATCTTCATGGTCACTGAGCATGGCAGGCATGCCTACACATGGAAGGGTGAATTTGTTTTTCCCCAACCAAGGTCTAATGCGTTCTTTGGTCACCAAGGAGCTGGGACCTCCCAAGCTCATGGAGCTCAAAGAGATAGAAGTAGAGACAAACCTGAGGTAAGTTTTGCCAACTCCCTGGGAAGAGAAAGACCGGGAACAGAAAGGAATAGAGTGGAACCTGAGAGGCATAGAACCCCATGGAATCAAAGGAATACTGACGATTTTCCTTTGCCAAGGCCGAGAGAACACACTAGGACCCTGCGACCAACTCAACTGGTGAAGTCCATGAAGAATTACTTCGATGGCACGGGAGACCCTTATGACCATGTGGCAAAATTTTGGCAAGTATTGAAAGCTGAACAGGTAGAGGACCTATTCACACAATATAACGCTTTCGGTCTAACCCTTAGGAACACTACCCTTACGTGGTTTCAACCACTGAACGAGAGGCATTTCAGAAACATAGACCAGCTCTTAGAGGCATTTATTGTTGAGTTTTCTAAGAGTGGAATCAGGCATAACACCTCCTCACTAATTCACAGCTTCAAACAAACACCTCAAGAGACGGTCAGACTAGCTGGAAGAAGATTTAGGCAGTACCTGGAGAGGTGCCCGATGCCGGAGTTACCCACACCAGCCAAACAAGTGGCCTTGTTCCTAGATGGATTGTTGAGCACTAAGCTCAGGTCATATGTGTACCTGAAGGACCCGAGAACGATAGAAGAGTGCATGCGCATGTGCATAGACATTGAGGACAATCTAGGTGAGGAATTAGAACTATCAAAAATCTATAAGGATTCTGATAGCTCTAGTAACCTGACATCTGGTCAATCCACATCCATCGAGGAACTTGCAGAGAAGGTAGCCCGAAAACTAGGTGTCTCTAGCAAACAAATTCCGAGATTTGCCCCAGTTAAGCGGTGTTACAATTGTGGCGGTAACCATATGGCAAGTGTATGTCCCATTATGGCCCAACCCCAGGCGAATCCTAATAGCCAGTACTGCACCATAGAGCGCAGGTACACCAACCACACTACACAAGACTGCCCATATAACAAACAAACTGTTAGGCAAAATTACCCTCAGCCATATCCACAACAGGGTAGATACCAGAATCAGTACCCACCACAACAATACAACAGACCACAGCAAACTTATCAGCCACCGTATCAAGGGCAGCAGAGACCTCAACCAGTCCTAGTACAGCAACCCCCTGCTCCCACCAATGCAATACCAGTGAAATATGCGTCTGCTGAAGAAAATCCGAATAGAGCCATAGTCCCAGTCACCCCATTGCTATCAGACAGTGATCCAAGTGACCATAGTTTTGACTCCACACATATTGATAGCCCACAGGCTTACTACATGCAGTCACCCGAGCATAACGAGTCATACTATTATGAGGACCCAAGTGAAAATAGTGGGGAACCTGAGTATGCTAATGTCATGTACACAAACCCCAACTCTAGACCTCAACCTAGGCAGGTACGACCCCCATTTCCTAGTGGACCATGCTTCAGATGTCAGGGAAATCACCTTATACGTGATTGTCCACTGCCTGCCCCTACACAACCTCAACCAGTAACCATTCAGGGTTTTCTGTCAAGACTGCGGGAAAGAACATCTCCTACGAGATTGCCCAAAGAACCCTAATAACATGCCTAAAATCACTCCTATCAATGTCGTTGGGTTAGTTGTAGACTCCACAGGGAGTGTGACTTCCACTGCACCTGTGCAAGTGATCACAAGAGCCCAAGCACTTCAACAACACCAAGGTGTTGGTCAGGAAAAGAGCCCCAAGGTGAGTGAAACAGAGAGCATAACCAAAAAGAGGACTAGAGCCTGGAAGGATAGTCGTGAAAGAATGAAGAGGCAATGGGCAAAAAAGATAAACGAACTTGAAGAAAGCTTGAGAGAAACCAAGGCAAAAATCATAGAGATCACATCTCAACCGCACTCTCACACATTCCCACCGCTACCATCCCCATCACCCTCCATTCCTCCACCCTCTAATACACCCCACGTAACCCACCCACCACCCCGAGTAGGATCAGTATTAGCGGATCCCACTCCTGAAGGCTTGGACATGATGTTCAAGGCCTACCAGGCTCGACTTCAAGAAGGGCCAACAGCTGCAAACCTAGACAAGAGTTACCCTAGAGCAGATTTAGAGATTGAACGGATGAAAATGTGCATGAAAATGGTAGAACAAGCTCAAGCTATACTTGAGACTAGTCAAAAGTTCAATCAGACAAACTCTGTCAAGCCAGATTTGCATTTCCAAGGCTTACTAGAAAGATTAGAGCAGTTGGTAAACAAATCACAAGTTTCTTTACCTCCACAGGCTCAACCAGTTGTTGAAAGAGGAAGCTCACCATCAATGGGAGCTTATGTTCCTAATTCCACGGATGCTAGAATACCTCCTTCAATTCAACAGTACTCTCAAGAGTTCTTGCGGGAAATACAAGAAGAGAAATGGGCCAAGGAGAAGGGTGATTCCCCTCCTATTCCTGAGATTGATGATCTTCATGATCAATTTCCCCAAGACATTCCGTCTATCTATGGAGATCAAACAGAGCAACAAGAGGATGAGAAATTAGATTTTGAATCTAATTCTTTACAAGAGTTGCCTCATTTCACAGGCCCATGGGAATCTGAATCTCTCCAGATCAGAGCTCCCACAATATTGGTAAGAAATGAAGACTCAGTGATTCCAAGAAACACTGATGTTGTGAAGAACACTAAGGTTCAATGTCATCTCACTGTGGAAGAGCTGCTCAAAGCCAAACCGGAGCTCTGGAATCATGTGAAGGATCAGGTTCCAGAACTTGATTCCAATATGCCAAAAGTAGGCCCTAAGCAGAAAGTACCAGAGATACCTCTCGACAAGATAGGAGACATGAGCGAAGGTGAAGAAGGTAACACTTATCTTCCGATCACCTATCAAGGTTACACAACCAAAGCAATTGTGGATTCGGGTGTTGGTGTTGCTATTGCGACCACCTCCTTGTGGAAGCGATGGGGCAAACCCACCTTAAGACCAACGAGAATGAAACTTCAAATGGCAGATGGTCATTTTGAAAGACCTCTAGGATTGCTTGAAGGGATAACTCTAACCACTTGTGGTGTAGAGTTTGAACATACATTTGCTATATGTGACTTTGAGAAAAATAATGTCTACGAGATGATCCTAGGAAGACCCTTCCTATAACAATTGCAAATAGTACAGGATTGGGGAACCAACTCCTTGTACTTACAGCACTTAGGGGTCACCACCAAGGTCAATCTGAAGGATTACACCTTCAAAGATGTACCACCCCTACAGTGGAATCCTATCCACAAAGCGAAAGAAGATTCTATCTCCGTGCATTCTGGAAGTTCACCTGATCCATCATGGCTGCATGAAGATACTCACTTGTGGATGTGCAAGGTCGCAGAGGAAGAGGAAAAGCGCCTAAAAGCGAGAGAAGAAGGAACTCCCCCAGGAGATAGACCAATAAAAGACCCAGCCTATACACCGATGATATTTCCAGATGAGGAATTTGAGCCTCATGGTTGGGCAGAAATCTTAGCTACCATGGACATTGCAGTCAATGAAGAACACTGGACACCTCATTGTGATGAGGAGGGTTATGATATTTCAGTGTTCATGTGTCAGCCCCTGTTGGAAGAGTGTGATCCTAGTGAGTTCATAGAAGAAGAAGAGAATGACGATGATCTCGAATCCATTGTGATGGATACTTACTTGGACTCAGAGGAACACTACTTAGAAGACATAGGAGTGTTAACCCAAAAAGAAGAAGAACCCCTCGCGAGTATTAAAACGATAAATTCAAAGAAAGGAAGTGAAGGAGGTCAAAAGAGGAAGAAAAGAAAAGCAGTGGAACAAGAGGAGGAAGAATCATTGTTTGAAGTACCAGGAAATTTCAAGAAATATGAAGTGGAAGACCGGAAAATTTTGGTACGAATGCCTAAGAGAGAGGCCATTATAGGAGAAGCATATGACAATAAAGAAAAGACCAAAAAAATTGTAGTGACCATTGAAGGGAACAAAGAACGATGTACGTACATAGGAGATGACCTAAGTGCAAAAGAAGAAGTAGAGCTTGTAGCTCTATTAAGGGAATATAGGGATGTGTTTGCATGGCACTATAGAGACTTGAAAGGAGTAGATCCAGAGATTTGCTCTCATACGATTCCGATGACCGCTGATGCCAAGCCCACCAAACAAAAGCCCTACACATATAATGACAATTATGCAGCCAAAATAAAGGAGGAAATTGACAGGCTGATTGAAGCTGGATTCATCTATGAGATTGAGCACACTGAATGGGTGTCCCCCATTGTAGTGGTGCCCAAGAAGAATGGGAAATTGCGAGTGTGCATTAACCTTAAAAAAGTTAATGCCGCTACGATCAGAGATAGTTATCCACTTCCAATCACCGAACATCTTTTGGAGCGTGTGGCAGGCAAGGAAGTTTATAGCTTCCTTGATGGATTTTCAGGTTACAACCAAGTAGCCATTGCCCCCGAAGATCAACACAAAATGGCCTTTGCCACAGAATGGGGAATCTTTGCATTTCGTGTGATGCCATTCGGGCTCACCAATGCACCTGCAACATTCCAAAGACTCATGTGTCATGTCTTCAAAGAGTTCTTGCGAAAGAGCTTAGAAGTATATGTGGATGATTTATGCGCTCATTCCCAAGAAAGAAGTTACCACATCCCTGAGCTCAGACAAATCTTCAACAAGTGTAGAGATTATCGAGTGTGTCTGAATCCAGAGAAGTGTGTGTTCATGGTACGACAAGGTAAGATCTTAGGTCACATTGTTTCTAAGAATGGAATTTCAACAGATGAAGACAAAGTAAGAGCAATAGCAGAGTTGCCAAGACCAAGGAATGTTAAAGAGGTACAAGCCTTTATGGGCCATTGTGGATATTACCGTAGGTTTATCCACATGTATGCCATCATAGCTAAACCTCTTTATGGGTTGTTAACAAATTTTGAGTGGAACGAGGAATGCGAGACTTCCTTCAACGAGCTAAAAAGACGTTTGTGCACAGCACCAATATTGACTACTCCTGATTGGAGCAAACCCTTCCATGTCCATGTAGATGCCTCCAATCATGCAATAGGATGTGTGCTAGCACAACCCACAGGTGAAGGAAACCTAGATTTGCCGATAGCATATGCTAGTAGGCAATTAAATGCAGCTGAATGAAATTACACCACAACGGAGAGAGAAGGCTTAGGCATGGTATATGCTGTGAAGAAGTTTAGACACTATCTATTGGCCAATAAGTTCAAGTTTTTCACTGATCATCAAGCTTTACTATATTTGGTCAATAAACCTTGCAATACAGGCCGCTTAGTAAGATGGTTCCTCTTACTAATGGAATACGACTTTGAAGTTGTTCTCAGGAAAGGTAGAACCCATCTTAGGGCAGACCATCTTTCTTGCATCACTTCAGGAGAGCCACCGCAAGGAGTGTCTGATGAATTGCCCGATGCTTATCTGTTCAATTTAGAAGTTGTTCCTAAATGGGCAAATAAGCTGGTACCAGTCCTAACCTTCGGGCCTGCAAATAAGAATGTGAAAACAAGCAAAGAGGAAATTGTAAAATCACTAAAGTATCAAATGTTGGCCGGAAGTATGTACAAGCAAGACACCGAGGGCGTATTAGCTTGTTGTGTCGAGGACGACGAACATACTAGTTGGTTGCAACAAGCCCATGAGGGATTGCTAGGAAATCACTACTCTAAACAACGAACATTGCAGAATCTAAGACACTTAGGAGTGTATTGGCCTAGCATGGAAAAAGAAATACAAGAGTGGATCCACAATTGTTCAGTGTGCCAGAAGAGACCCCCAGTGGAACATGCCACTCTTTATCACGTGTCATTAATCCCAGATTGGAGTGCTCCATTGGTCGAGTTCATGAGATCGGGAACCTTACCCAAACAGGCTAGTCATGCAAGAAGACGGAGCATGGAGCAAGAGGTTCAAGACTATGCCTTAGTAGGAGACAACCTATATCGAAGAGGCAAGGATGGTTACTACTTTAGGTGAGACGAGGCTACGAGTAGCAGCAGACATCTATGCTGCAAAGAAACGGCAAAAGGCATACTTTGATGCCCATGTGAAGGATAAGGGCTTGAAAGCAGGAGATCTAGTTTTAGTCTACACATTGAAACAACACGCAAGAAAGCTAGAAAAGAGAGGCTACGGACCTATGATCATCAATAGGATCTCCACGAGTGGAGCAGTACAACTAGCCACTCTAGAGGGGGATGTTCTCCCAAACTATATTAGCGGGTGCAGAGTCAAGCTGTATCAGGAACCCCTCACGGAGGAAAAACTAAGTTGACTCAATATTGCTAAGCAACGTAAAGAGGAGGAAAAACGAATTCGAGAAGAAGCACAGGCAGAGGCCTTAGAGCGTATCAGGCGAATGAAGCTGAGGAGACAAGGGAGGGATCAACCTATGACTGACAATCCAGAGTCTCCAGGCTATCACATGGCCATGTGTGAGACTTCAGGCGAACGTACCCATAAGATAGTGGACCGACGACCTTTTGTGACCCTAGAAATAGGACAAAGAGACAGCACAACAAGCGTGAGAGCATTAATTGATTCAGGAGCAGCCACGAGTGCAGTTCGGCTTTCTTATTGCCAGCAGTTGCAATTGGAGGTAAAACCCCTAGAAGCATACCTGATAGGATTAGGAGGTGTTGAAACCCCTTGCATGGGAGAGGTGGATCTTCCCCTCTACATACAAGAGGTCCACATGCCAGCAAAAGTGCTAGTATGTGAAGACGAGGATCTGACCGAACCTCTTGTCTTAGGCCAAGACTGGATCTATGATCACGCAGTCAACCTCACACTAAGAAGTGGACTTCTCCAGGCTTGGGTAGGCCAAAGCCGTCTCACGATTGAATTAGAAAATCAAGCACTCAAACCAATAGAACAGGCACCAACTCCTGGTCCCTTCAGGAATCCATAACAATGTTGTTCTTGTACAAACTTCTATGGTGCAGAGGATTGTCAATCTTACCGAAGGTACAGGAGCCAATAAGGAGTTCCTAACTGATCCGAAGAAGATTCTAGACGAGCATACCGAACATCACTCAACACGAAGGAGGCTGCTGAGCAAGAGGCAGGGGCGCCAACCCATGCAACATGGAGCATCTCGTGGCACGAAGCAGATCTGGATACGCAAGGATGGGAAACCTGCAACTCTAATAGCAGGCTCTCAAGGAGACAAGAAACGAGCCTCACCATCAAGGAACAAAGTGAAGAAGCCCCCTAGAATAACCCCTAGGCATACCAATTCTATTTGGGTTCCTAAGCGGTCAATGAAGGCCATCCCTAATGCTAGACAGATATGGGTGCCCAAGGCCTGCTTACGAGCCCAAATTACTTCACCTTCAGGCACTAGGATGAAGCAACTTTCACAAGCACTCTTGGCCAACAACTCAGAAAATGAAAGGATACCTACACTTCTCACTGTCCCCACTCCCATCAACCCTAGGAATGTCCGGAAATGGGTACCCAAAAGGTCCCAAATACATCACACTCTCATACAGAAATCTTCACCTGTCTTTAGCTCTAAGAGCTACGACTCCTCTATCAAAGTGTGGAGAATTAAACTGTGTACTAAACCCCCTGACCCTATTCTGTAAATCCGTCCACACTAACACAGGAGCATTCCGAGCCCATTGCATAACCAAAGTATGCATCTAGGATGACACTGACCTTTAATCACCACTCACACCTATCACAAACGCTTCACCACTAACCACTGACCTCCGGGATTGTCATGTTAGTATTGTGAAGGGAACACCATTACATCTTGTTTCCCATGCAACACTAATGTGCCTTTCTTCTTCCAGCAGATAAGCAACCTACTCTCATGGCAACAGCGGCAGGCACAAGCTCTCAGGCAGGCTCTGGTGCTCCAATCAATTGGGATGCCATGCCAGTGGAGGCCCCACCAACAGCTCGGCCTGAAGAGTTCGTGAATGTGCGGAGAATTCCTATTCCAGATCCATCCAATGGCCTAACCGAAAGAGTAAAGGGGCATTCTCACTGGTTCAATGAGATGCCAGGAGATTTGGGAGACGCGGATCACATCTGGGAATCCAAGATGGAATGTGGAGGAGTGTGGTGGACCTTCCAGTTCTTCTCACGAGAATTCGAAGCATTGCAAAATGCAGCTCCACTTCAAGATATCTAGCAAAAAGCAGGATTACAAACGTATTTTAGTGCAGCTCTGCCTAAACCCAATTTCCTCAGGTGCTACTACCTAATTGCCACGCTGAAGCCGACAGGGGATAAAGATCACTCAGGCACATTCTGGGTGCCCTCCTTGTCAAATCTGGAGGAAATGAGGAAGTTTGAATTGAATGTTACTTTAATCAGGGAAGCACTTCAGATGTACGGCACGCATGTACCTTCTGACCGCGACCCCTTGATACCTGAGTCGATGAAAAGCAATAGAATCAAGAAGCTAAAAGAAATGTGCGCCCTCACCCCCAACATCGCCATACCTTTGCGGATGTGCCTCCAACACTTCGCATTCCCAGCTCAGGACCGTTTCACCCAACCTCACAAGAAAATATGGTATGGGCTATATCTAGCAGAGACTGGAAGCTTGCCCATTAAGATGCCTGTATGGATCTTGGACCAAGTGTATGAGGCAGGCAAACGGGGAGTGAGGAAGCCTACTCTGCATGGCTGTTGTGCGCTGACAAGAATTATCTATAGATGTCTTGCATATGATGTGCCGGTTGCCAGAGCCCTAAAGTATGCACAACTGGAGTTGTTCAAAGGGCGGAAGTCAGGGAGCCAGCCTGCAAAACGAATGCGTGGATCACTCTCCCAGGTAACGATCCCTCAAGAAGCCACGACCGAAGCCTCTCCCCGACCAGAAGCTCAGGTCACACCTTTCACGATCCATCTTCAAGGAGCTCAAGCTGGGGAGGTGGTACAACCCGTTCCATCCGCCCCTCCACTACCTACCGATGCAGAGTTTGCATCTATGGCCACCTTCACAGAAGATCCAAACTTCGATTTTGAAAGATTCCTACAGACGGTCCCCCTATCAGACAGTGAAGATTCCCCTGACAATGTTGATCCGGGTGCATCAGTCCAAAGAGAACAGCCACGGGGCGAGACGAGCAGAGTACATGGGGAAGAAGTTGCACAACATCCTCATGACCCAAACACACAAGTTCAGGAAAGTGCACAAAGAAATAACCCAGAAGACAGTGAAGAGGAGGCCCCTGCCTACACAGCACAACTCAGACGGCTGTACAAGACAATCAAGCAGGTACAGAGAAGACATAAGATGACAGAAGAGGCGAATAGAGCTCTAGTGAACCAGATGCTTCAAACCGAGAATGTCGACTCACACTTTGAGGAATCATTGAATCTATTGGCAGAGACATGTGGGATCGGGGAAGCATTGAGGACAATGGTCTATCAGGAAAACCCTATCTATGATCAACGAAGGATTGATACACGGCCACGACGAGGGAAAATGATTCAAATGGAAGTCTCTACTGCCTTGCCTACCATAATTTCAGAGGATGTTCACATGACGAGCCCAAGTCCCACTGACGAACAAAATGTAATTACTCAGGTACCATCTCCACCTTCACCTTCCATTCAACCCTCTTAACCCTTCTCCACTAGCTTTTCTGAACAACCGATATCCACCCATCATGAAACCATTTTACACACCTCTGTTTTTACATCCTTCCCTTTACCCACATCCATCACTTCCACCCAAAATTTTGAGCCTCACACCGGTCATCCGGCCACCGATCAAACCATAATAGGTCACCCCTCCTATCTCCCCGCCCTTGGACAACCACTTGCCACTAGCCAGACCTCACCCCATCCTTTTCCATTCACCCACACCCAAACACTATCCACCACTTCCCTGGTAACTGCCTCATCCTCAACCCAAATCACCCAACCTTCATTCTGGACGAACCTTGTAAATATACTCCAGCAGGTGGATAATTATAATAAAAAGTCCCTTTCCCAACCCCACTCCCCCACATTCACTGCCACCACTATCACACCACCCACCATTCCTGTATTCACAGTTCACGAATCACACACCCTCACGTCCGATCCCATGGACATATCACCATCCACAGGATCACCCACCACCACTGTTATTCCAACATCACCACGTGTCATTTCACTCACGTCGCCATTTCCAAACACTGTAGGCACAACTTCCACTTTTCCCTTTCCCATCTCCCGACCCCTTGCATCTTCCACCCTCACCCCTGCACCCACCTCATTTAGTCATGCACTCAACACCATGCTCGAAGCTGCTGCCCAACTTAAACAGGAATACAGGTTATTAGAAGAAAACAATAAAGAGCTATGTACTTTGTCAGCCCATCTCCAGGCACGTGTCACTGCCTTGGAGTTGTCTAATACGGAATTACAGCAGGAGGTGACCACCCTCCAACAATATCAGGTGGAGCTCGAGTCCACACATACAAAGAACAGTAGGGCAACGGAAGAACAACTTAGAGATCAGCTAGCCCGTAACGCTAGACTACAACGAAACATGGCTCTACTTCGACGCCATTTAGCGGCTGCCCAAGAAGAAAACAAAAGACTACAGCAACAAAATCAAGACAATCTCGAAGCAGCCATGGAAAATACTCCAGGGGCACCCATCGACCCTGCCAAATTTCAAGCCATCCCCTCAGAGAATATACAACAAATATTAGAAACCTATGCCACTCTCTTAGAAGCTCATGATCAACTTGCTGACCAAGTCAAAGACCTACAGAAAGCCCAAGTGTCTGCACCACACCAACAAGAACCTAAAGAGATGGCCAACGCTGCAACCTCACCAGAGCTAGAATTATCAGTAACCAATGAGGTACTTGAGCTACGGCAACAGGTGGCAGAACTAAAAATTAAATTGTTACAGTATGAACGACCTCCCTCTCCACCTGATCAAACCATAGAAGAAGACACAGTAGTCATTCCAGTGGAGGAGACATTTGAAGACAATTACGAACCTCAACCCCTTCCAGGAGGCAGAATTACGGAGGAAGGCCAGGATACATATGAGGAACCCCCGTCAGCATGGATGAAGCAGGTAGAGGAGATGGGCCACACTCACGAGGAGCGCGTAGCAACTCAGATGCTAGCAATGAAGGCCATTGAAGAAACCATACTTCAATCTGAGTATTTCAGGCACCTTGCTCCTAGACGACTCATCACGAGCTCAGAATTACAATATAAGCCATATTTTGTATTGTTGGCCGACTACAACGCAGAGATCAAAAGAGTCACCAACAAGTGCCCTACCTTCGCCACCCAGTTCGAACCAGAGGACATCCCAGACGCAGCCAAAAAAGGGGCCATATTCCAGCCCATATGGAGGCAAAAGTTACTGGAAACCTATCCAGAAATGCTACGAACATGGAATCATGCTCCCATGCATCTGAAATATAACCCATGCTTCGGACCAGTACAAAGAAGACGCTCTTGGAAAGCATTCGCCATCAAGGTCCAGAACAACGTGAATTGCAAACAGTGGCTGAACTACCCCAAAATCGCACCACCGATAGGCCCACCTACAATAGCGTACATGATGGCTACCATTCGATATTGGCTTCCACACCTCCGCCCCATGCCAGATGTTGCTGCTCAGATGATGCTCAAGATATTCGATATGATGCAGGTGGTGCTCAAAACTTTCTGCAATGTATGCCATATTCACCCTCCGATTCCCGGTTTCATCAATGGTAATTATGACCTCCTGTATGATATGAGCACAACCCCAAGCATACGAATTGCTTATGCATGGCATGCACGCATCAGATATCTCCCTGCCTGCTATAAGCAAACTTTCGACGATATGTTTACCACGGGGTTCTGGGAGTCACACTCAGAAGTGTTCGCACCACGCCCAACCCACCTGCTACATCTATTCGCGTGTCAACAAACCATGCACTCAGAACTCTACACAACGCCACAACCGGACATACCTGGTGCAGTCAATTGGGAGACCCTCCAGAGAGACTTGGTTCGGGGACTACGCATCAAGGAACAAGAAGTGGCAACCGACCTCCTGCAAGAGTACATTGATCAAACACTGGAGCAGAGGTCTGTCAGAGGCGACAGACGCTAGGGGGGGGAGAGTGTTGGCAGTATACGAGAAGAGGCAAGTACGAGCATACAAGCAGATCTAGCACTAAGGCAACCCTTTATTTTTTTCAAAACCCTTACACCATTTAAAAGTGATTCTCATCACTAAAAACCCCTGTAAATACCATTTTCACCTTTTTGTAGCTCCATTTTGTACAAGCCGAGGAGTCCTCGAGCTTGAGGAGCCTTAGAAGTAGTTGCCTACCAATTTTCGTATTTTTTAGATCTCGTTTGAGCCCTCAAATAAGCCCTGGAACCTAATTTTTAACTAGGCCGGACACTAGGTCTGGACAGGGCCAAAGCTAGTCAAAAACTATAAATAGAGCTAGAGAGCTCATTTTTAGGGGAGCCTCTTGTAGTTTTGAGGAGCTTGTATGAGAACTTTGCTGCAATAGAAGTGATTCCATTGTCTTACTCTCTTTGTTCTTGCCGTGTGTGCGCGTGTGCGTGTATGTGTGTGCATGCTTGTGTGCTTCTCACTCACGCACTTGTGCTTCCACTTGCTCGTGGTCTTCATACCATCCTCACGTCTTCCCGGATTGACATTAAAGGAGGTGCTACTCATCACTGAGCTACAGTGTGTTTGCTAGGAAGCACATGAGCTAGTGCATAGACAAAGGAAGTATCAACCGAGAGATAATTGTGGCCTCCATGTAATCTAAGTGGACCGATTCCGAGGGGTTTGAGCAAAATAAAGGCTTGTATAATCATCTTTCCCTTGGGCATTAGGACTAATCAAGGGCCAAGCATAGCATACCTTGAGAGACAATGTCGTGCTCATGTCATGAACGAGGTCCAAGTTCCCATATTCAAAGCTTGGTGTATTGGAGCCTTGACGTGTCGAAAGGTCTTGAATACAATGTGCATCATATCAAAAATCTTTACTGTCATTTGAGCAACGATATCTATCATTTTGTGTAAACAAGGCAACCAATGACGAATGGTGGCCATCATAAAGCCAATAGTCAGAGTATTACTCGTGGGAGGTGCGAAGCAGGGATAATTGAGCCAATCTTTGCATTGACGATTATTCTAAACCTTAATAGAAAATGCCTTCCAAATATGTCTGCGCAGAACTAGTCCATAACACGGGTTGTACTTCAAGTGTGTCGGTGTGTGCATCATCTATGCATCATTTCCGCATACTTTTGTAGTAACTTTGCACACCAGGTGGTTTGATAGATGTGACCTCGCTCGGCTTCTGGTGGAACATTCTCGGGCTTGAATTGCATAGTGTGCATGGGGCATTTCTTAGTCTCTTTCTCGACTTGAAAATTATATTCCTCTAGAAAAAGGAAATATGGCTTGTATTGTAATTCACTAGACATGATATGTTTGCAAGAGGCAATGGCGGCAAAATAAGGCAGTAAAATAAGGCGACTTCAAAATAACTTCTTCGAGATTTGCCATTGTGTGGAGTTGTGCATCTACACAAGCAGAGTGTGTCTTACCCAATTGTTTGATGGTTTTTAATCAAGCTGGCAGTGGTAGTTCGTAGGTGTCCTGTCCTTCAGGGTATGAGGGGCTGCCAACAACCAGTAAAGGTACATATTCTTCTTCGAATGCTTCCTCGGCAGGGATAGGTATCGTTTCTTCCGGTTTCGATAGATCAGGTGGTGACTCTGGTCAAGGGGTTCTGTCATATTAGATACTTGAGTCTATAACTCTTGTACTTTCATATGTAGCGCGGTCAACTATTCCAAGAGAGCCGGTGATGCCACTTCCTGTACGATAGTGGGTCCCAAAGAATCTTTAAGCAACAAAGATTTATTGGTTTCCTTGAGAGTTCATCATTCTTCCTGTAAATGTCCATAGTCCTCAAGCACACATGCATGGTCTTCCAATAATATCTGCATCGATTCGGGGGGGAACAACCTAAAAGCGGGATGGACTTAGTGGTGTATCTGGGTTGTCCAATGTAGCTTCAAAATTCTCAGGATTCTGCTATTGCAGACGTTGATTTTCCTCCTTTGCCGTGTTAAGGTGTCGGCAAAGAAGTGCCATGTTGCATGACAATTGGACATTTCGCATCAAATGAACATCTAATTATGATTCAGCTTCTTTCATCCGTTCTTGTGTTTGAGCTTCAGGATTTTTCTACTGTGACTGATATTCGGTTTCCAAGTTTTGATGTCTTTGGTTAAGCTCCTCATTTTCTAGGGTGAGTGCATCTAAACGTACCTGTAATTCTTGTGTAATCCATTGTAGGGTGGAATGTTGTTGCCCGAGCGATGAATTTTCAACATTAATTTGTTGCATACACTATCATTTGCTACAGAGCTCCATGAACAGTGGATGACGAAGAAGATGCAAGGGTGGGGAATGTGACATGCGGGGTGGTGTGTAATGCAATGGGAGCGGGAGTAGGGGTAGGGACAATGGATGCAGTGGCAGTGATGGGTGTGACATGCGAATAGGTGACGTGTGAGATGTGGTATGTGGTGTGATGGATGCATGTAATTTTGCATCTCGTGAAGCGGTGGGTGAGATGTCCATGTCACTAGTGGAACTTTCAGTGATTGCCACGTGAAAGAGTGATGTCGGTGCTATGGTGTGTGGTGGTGGGTGCAAGTGTGTGGTGAGAGGTGAGTGAGAAGGTGTGCTTGGTGGCCAAAGAAAGGGAACTTGTGGGCGAACTTCCTGCGAGGGTCTCACAAAACGAAAAGGTGGAGATCAAGGTTGTAAAAAGGATGTGAAATAAGTATAGAAAGAGGTTGGCTGTGTGGAGACCAAAAATAAGTATAATGGATTAGTGGTATATGAGGGAAAGTGAGGGGGTGGAGAGATGATAGTTGGTGTCATAATAGGTGGAATGGAAACTGGGGGAGTGGAAGTTGTAGTCAGGATGTGGCTAGATTCAGGGGGCCAAACAGAAACGAGGGACAGAATGCGAACCTCAGGGCTATCTACAACATCAAGGGAGGTCGGGGTTGGGGCCCAGTGAGAAGGGAGGGTGCCGCCAAGGATATATACAAGGGAAGTGTCTTCCTTGGTCAAGTCAATTGTGGAGGATCCCATGGGGGGTGCTGAAGTGATGGGACCAGTAGGGACGCGAATGTATGTACCTGAGCATCTAAGAATGCGAACCCATCGAGGGTTTGGTAAGGGCTTCCATAACAAAAAGTATAACGCTTCTGGCGTGCTAACATATTTTACCAACTCTTGCATAGCCGAGATAAAAGTCTCTTCAAAACCTCTGTTGATCAGCTCATGTTGTAAGATGGCTTCGCTTTGTTCTTCCATCAATCTGGTTCGTGCCCAAACTTTATGCATGTTATTGTAGAGTCGTCAGATGGCGATGGTGTAAGCTGCTACCTTGGCCATTTCTTCTTCGTACGTGCTAGCTTCTCTTGAAATTTCAGCATGTGCTTCTGATCGACGTACTTCTTCCTCACTAGCTTTAGTATCAACGTCACCTTCGTCGGTCATTGTGCGGTCATCATCTTCCTAGTCAGAATCAGCATTCGCACCCTTTGATGGTGTAGTGGGGTAAGCCAGGTGTTCAAATTCTTGAGAGACAACATGGGTATCTAAAAATCACTAGACAATATATCGGAGATCTCAAAATCAAATGTAGTATTGATGTCTTCTGTGCCCAAGCTAGTAACTGGAAAGGTGAAGGAATGAGAGATGATTATAGAAGCTACTACAGGAGCTTCTTCAGTCGTGGTGGCCGTAGTTGTAATGGTAGTGGGCACGATGGTCTTTGCTTGTGAAAATTCATCGAGTGTGGTTGAGCGGCTCAGATTAACACGGAGAGAGGGAATCCGTTGTTGCGGTTGAACTGGAGATTGTTGGGGTGAGGTTTAAGGAATAGGCTGAGGGGATGGTGGTCCCTGCACTTGTAGGCATGGAATGGTGCCACGCATGCGCTTGACTCGACGAGGTTTGGGGGGTCTCGTGGTCTTCTTGGAACCTTTATATTGTTTCAATTGTGCAGCCGGTAGAGCTCTCTCCAGAGTAATATCATAGTCCAGACACATGTATATGATGAGTGTGAGAGCACAACATCCATGAACGACCTTCTTCTTCTCCCACCGATGTCCGGCCAATAAGAGCTGATCCTGTATGTAAGTGGCGATATCAATTGTCAGAGGTCTGGTGGTGGCCAAATACAACCCAAACCAAAGACGCTTGTGTGGGATCGTGAATCATTCCTATGCAGGGAAGGCAAAGTGTTGTAGATAGATTCTGAACGGAGTGGTTAACTGAGGGGTGATGGGGGAAATGGCAGGCCATTTATCAACATCGCTTCGCTTCATTGGTTTTGGGATGAGACGCTCCTTCTCTATGGGCGTATGAGTGCCATGAATCTTGATTGCAGTCGTGATTAAGTCCAGAGACAATGTAAACTTCTTGAAAGGTGGTTCATTCACCAATGATGGTAAGATGAAGACAGGGTCCAATTCCTTGCGCTCTTGCTCTCTAATAGAAGCCACTAAATAATAACACCTATAAAAATCTAGTTTAGGGAGTCTGCACTAAAATAATTTGTAAATCCTGCCCTTTTCCATATAGGTTGGAGGTCTTCCCTATTCTGGAGATTCTTGAACTCTCATGAAAAGAATTGCTAGCATCTTCACATGTTTGCACCATACATCAAATTAGCTTCATATATGAATTCTACCTCTCCCAAGGGCCTTGCAAGACCTTGGAACTAGTGTGCCTTGTCGCTTACCCTTTTTGTCTGTCCTTGAGGAGGATCTTCAATGGGCATCAGTCCAGTAAAACCCTAGAACTCCTCCGAGATAGCTTTAGAAAAACTCTCAAGTGGAAGAGTCGAAAATTCCACAGCTGGTCACCTGAGCATCACGCTGGTAGATCCTTCTGCTTGCATGATGGGAAGCTGGTGTCGCAGAACTAAGCTGAAGTGAAGAGGAAAACACATTAGTCATGGACAATAATTAAGATCCCAAGAAGATGAGACCTCCATTCCTTTCCACCACCAACATGCTTCCTGTGCAGTGCGTGATTTTATCAATGTCAGAAGTGAATTATCACAGATGCGTGATTTGAGTGGGAGTGTGTAAGGTGTGTGGCCTTACAATTCATTTTAAACAAGTACTACCTACAGGGTTATTGTATGTTACAAGGAGAGTGGTGAGATGAAGTTTTCTAAACTCGGTCTTCATGCAGTGGTTAATAAGAGTGTTAGTTTCACTAACTCGATCGTCAGGATGAGCTGGGTCGAGAGTCATCGTGATTATAGAAGGCTTAGGGATCCATTTCTGTGTCACTCTGGGGGTTAGAAGGGATGAAGTGTAATTTACAAAAGAAGTCGTGTAGGTTTTCCTAGTGGTCTCAGAGAAGGTCTTCGTAGAGCTAACTGAGGTTGAAGTATGAACTAATCACTTTTTAGGTACCCAGAGCTGGCAGAGCCTTCGTGAAAAGGTGTGCAATGTTCTCCTGCATGGGCACATATGCCAAGCTGATCTCCCCAGCAGAGAACCTCTCCCTGACATAGTGATAATGCACCTCAATGTGCTTAGTGCGAGCATGGAACACAGGGTTCCTCGCAACTGCCAATGCGCTCTCACTGTCAGTGAAGATGGTGGTGGCAAAAGACTGGCCAACACCCAAATCAGCCATAAGGCGTCTGAGCCACACACACTCAACAATCGTTGTGAAAGCTGCCCTATACTCAGCCTCACAACTGGAAGTGGTCACAGTAGGCTGCTTCTTGCTCAACCAAGATATACATGAGCTACCAAGCATGAAGCAAAAACCACTGGTGGACACACGAGTGTCATAGCAACCAGCCCAATCTGAGTCAGAAAAAGCATGCAAATCTGGCGGTAGTGATCCCCCTTGGGATAAAACAACCCAAGTAGCCGAGTACCACTCAAGTAGCGAAAGATGCACTTAACCGCCTTCCAAATGCATGATTCCTGGGCAATGCATAAACCTGCTCATCTGTGAGACAGCAAACTCAATATCTGGTCGAGTAATGCATAAGTAAATCAAGCATCCAACAGCCTGCTCATAGAGAACAGCATCAAATGCATCTCCAACATCATGAAGACTCAATCGTAAACCTGTCTCCATAGGAGTGGCAATAGGCTTATATTCTTCAAGGCCAAAACGCTGCAATAATGTGTCAATATATTTCGTTTGACACAAAGCCATTCCACCATCAACTTGCATAAAGTGAATGCCCAAATAGTGATGCAAATGCCCCAAATAAGACATCTCAAATGAGGCATGCAAATCAGCCTTGAAATCAGTGATATGCTTCTCAATAGGACCAGTGAGCAGCATGTCATCAACATAGACAACAATGATCAGAAGCACATCATTAGCACGCTTGACATATAAGGTGCTTTCAGTTGGACTGTTCACAAAACCATGTGCAACCAGATAGGCATGTATCTTCTCATACCAAGCACGTGGTGCTTGCTTTAAACCATATAATGCCTTCTTTAACCTGCACACTTGGTTTTCATGCCCTTTCTGCACAAAGCCACGGGGCTGAAAAACATACACTTCTTCATGCAAGTCACCATTCAGAAATGTTGTTTTAATGTCCAACTGATGTACATTCCAACCATGATGGGTTGCAATTGCACAAATGCTCCGAACAGTAGTCATACGGCATGTAGGTGCAAAGGTCTCATCAAAATCAATGCCTCTTTCCTGCGCATAACCCTTTGCAACAAGCCTAGCCTTATACCTGTCAACTGTACCATCAGGTTTACGCTTCAGCTTGTATACCCACTTAGTGCCAATGGCCTTCTTGCCAAGAGGCAAGTCACATAAAGACAATGTACCATTCTTCATTATAGCATCATATTCAGATTGCATGGAAGCCATCCAATTTTTTGAATTCTGTGCTTTATCAAAAGAAACAGGCTCATTCTCATCACAGAGACTAGACGCAGCCATAGCATAGCAATCTGATGCAAAGGAGGCACTATGAGAGCCTGAACGAGTATGATATGACAAAGGTGCATCTAATTTATTGTCACGCAAAGTCTGCACCAGTCATTTTGGCATAGTTTTTGCCTGCTCAATATCAGCTCTCTCATCAACATGTGCATCATGTAAATCTGCATCAGAAATAGAATGATCTGCATCATCATATGAAACCTACAAAGGCTGAGAAGTTGTCTCATTAGGACCAGCACTAGCTGTCCACCTGTAAAAACAGGCATCAATGTATCATACATGTCTTTGGAGCTAACAGAATGTCTCCTTAGTACATGAAAGCAATGGCTGAATAGCATCTTCCACAAAGACAACATCACGGCTAACCAGAATGTGTTTAGTCTGTGGATGATACAGACGATAGCGCTTACTTTCAGAACTGTACCCAACAAAAATACATTTTACTGCCTTATCATCCAATTTTCTGCGATGTTGTTCAGGCACTAATGCATATGCCAAACAACCAAAAACACGCAGATGAGCAACAGATGGCTTGCGGTCATGCCAAGCCTCATATGGAGTGATAGACTGCAGCGCTTTAGTGGGACACCTGTTCAGTACATATGCTGCACACATGACAGCCTCAAGCCAGAAACTATGTGGTAAAGCCTGACTCTTGACCATGCACCTCGCCATCTCCATGAGTGACCTGTTCTTTCGTTCAGCAACTCCATTCTGTTGAGGTGTATATGGCACTGTACACTAGTGTTTTATCCCATGTTCAGCCAGAAATGCATTAAAATCAGAAGACATATATTCCCCCCCTCGATCAGAACGGAGGGTGCCCATTTTACATGCTGACAGATTTTCAACCAAAACCAAAAACTGTTTAAAGCACATGAACACTTCGGACTTTGCTTTGAGTGGATATACCCATGCATGCCTGGAAAAATCATCAATGAAAGTCACGAAGTAAAGGTAATTCCCAAAAGAGGGTGTCTGCATAGGACCACAGACATCACTATGTACAAGCTGCAATTTCTGCGTAGCCCGAACTGAACCATCTTTTGGAAAGGAGGAACGCTGCATTTTGCCCAAAATACAGCCTTCACATACATGTTTTCCAGGTGCCTCAAGCTTGGGCAAAGAAGACACCATATCAGATTTCTGCAGGCGTAGCAAACTAGCAAAATTCAGATGACCAAAGTGTGCATGCCAAAGCTTTGCATCTGACATAGCTTGAGAATCATGAACTGCACATGCCGAATCATTCATAGATCTTTCATAGTCTATGAGCTTATACAGCCCAGGACATAAAATGCCAGAAGCAATAATCACATCGCCATTTGATAGATCATGAACTGTACACCTGTCATCAACGAATTTCACAACCAAGCCAATCTTGGCTAATGCAGAAACTGATAACAGATTCTTCTTGATCCCTGGCACAAATAAAGCATCTGACAAGGTGAAAGAACTACCATCAGTAGTAGTCAGAATGATCTTACCAACTCCCATAACAGGATAAGAGGAGTTGTTGGCGCATGTGACAATATTCCCTGTAGGGGCAGGCTCGAGTGAAGAGAAGAAACTACGCTGCGAGGTAATATGTTTGGTCGCCCCACTGTCAAAGTACCAAACATCTGAGTCCACTGCAGACATGCACTGCTCATGAGAAGATGGGTCAAAACTGCAAACAGTAGTAAATGCCCATTCTTCTTCCTGCACAAGATTAGCAGACTCTGTTTTTGGTGTAGAGGCTTCTGCAACAACCATTCGAGCCTCCTTTTTCTTTGCCTCTTTTGCAGCCAGTTTTGGACAGTTCTTTATGATATGATCATTCCCTTTACAATACTTGCAAAACAATTTTTGCTTTTCTGATTTCTTCTCATCTTTATCGTGATTCTTCGAATGTGCAGCATTTGCAGATTTTTGCTTACTAGTAGAAGAGCTCCAGTTTCCTTTGCCCTTTTGACTAGCCAGGAAAGCTTGATCTGCAACACGCATAATGGACCTGTTCTGCCTAGACTGATCTTCCTGCAACAGAACAGAGACTAACTCCTCAAATGATAAGGCATTCGGATTGCCTTTCATCATCAACCGAAGAGTAGAAGCAAAACTCTAGTATGAATCAGGAAGACCATTCAGAACGGTCTGCACAAGTGAGCTATCTAGTATAACCTCATCAGCAGAAATCAATTGTTCCTTCAAATCTTTGATCTTCATTAGGAAACTGTCCATAGAATCACCTTCATTCATGTGCTCACTCTCCAACTATTTTCGGAGGTAAGCAACACGAGCCTCATTCCTAGCTTGGTACAATGTGATAAGTGTATCCCAAGCATCCCTAGCTGTTCTGCAAGAGCGAATATGAGGAATCATGGCACGTTTGACAGACAAAGCTATCAATGCATATTGTTGGAGCAAGTCTATGACAAGCCTAAGTATTGGCTTGAGTCTCACAAAGTCTTAGAAGAAGCCTTAAAAAGAAGACTATGTAAAGTTCACTTGTGAACTACCTCTTGTAACTTTTGAAGAGTTTACTTAATGTAAAAGTGAAAGAATCTTAAGTGGTTGAGTCCACTTGATCAAGAATGGAAAGAGGAGCCACAAATTCGTGATTTGTGGTAGGTAGAGAATAAAATCAATCATTGATTGATTGGAGAGTGATTGAGGGAAGTTAGCCTCCCAAACTCAACTATAAATAGATGGCAGTTTTAGTCGTGGTTAGAGAGACCTGTGTGAAGACCTCCAAGAGCTTAGCTTTATGCCATATCAAGGTGTGATTACAAGGCACACATATGTATCAGTAAGTCATTGTATTATACAAGCAATATACTTTCATTTTCATGATTATTTGAGTTCATCTTTCCATGTTCTTGTGAAGTGTACTACTCACCGTCATTACTCTCAGTTTTCTCAGTCAGCTTGCAGAGATGTTTTCTCTGAGCTTGGTGCATCATTTTCAGTGATTTAACTTGGTAAAGTTAGCTCTATAAGTCTACTATATGCTCACAAATTTTCATGTCATTTGGATGTTGCAATCTTCAGTTATTTCATTTGAAGTCAACAGGGTCTGTTCATCTTCACTTCTCTGTCAGGTACCCGACTTTTTCACTCATCTTGTCAGAGGTGTTTCTCAGTGGTTACTTATCCAAATTCAGTGATTTAAAGCTTGTTGGATTCAGCTTACTGTCTAGTATAACCATAAAAAGTTTCATAATCATTTGATTCCTACATTTTGAGTTATGTTGATGTTTCTGCTCACTGGTCTCAAACTATAGCAGCCCGTGAAAATTGGGATGATGTCATCACTTGTTAAAACTCATTCTCAGTGTGTGGTTTATTATTTTTTATGAGATTACTCTTGAAAGTTAGCTCTTTAAACTACCTAGACTTCCCCAAGAGGAATTAAGCTAATTGCTGTTGTGCTCAGAGAATTATGTAAAACACTAGACAGGTGTATGAACCAAGAATAGCAAGTTTTCACCTCTGAGCTAACTCCAACTTATCTGTTTTGATCTATCTTTTTGAGAGTGATCTTCCAAGGTATATAGGGTGTCTAATACATCCATTGGCAAGCTAAAAGGGCCCACCATATACTCCTGGAGTTCATTTGGCTGGTGTAGATCAAGGATTTTGCAACACCTCTTCATCTTCAAGCACATACCTATCCCAGGCATATGCATTGACAGACAAAGCTATCAATGCATATGCCTGGGCATCTCTGCCATACCAATGAATTTTCTCTGCAATAGGTGCAATAGAAACAGCAGCACGAATAGGAATCTGTGGAATATCATCTTCGACATCATCTTCATCAGCTCCAGCACCTGTATTTGCAGTACCTGTTATTGCAAGTGTAAAAGAACATCTTTCAACACCCTGCACAATGTTCCACAATCCTTTTGCAACCAAAACATGTCACACCATATAAGCCCATAATGGGTAGTTGGTACCATCCAACTTATCCTCAAAAGCCAATATACGGAATACATCACTGCTTTCAGCCATGGCCAGTGACTAAAATACCTTGATGCAAAAAATTGACTGTATCTCAAAAAGTTGAACAGAACTGCCCAGACGAGTTCTGCTAGACCTGTAGCAGACTTTGAGACGCTTAAATTGGCAAACAGAAACTGGTGTATACCTTTGGCACAAAAAGACAAAATAGCCTGCACAAGCGCTGTGATAGTGCATTCGGAGGCCAAAACGAGCTCAGATCGCGATTTCGGCACCACAAAACGATGCTGTTTTGATCTCGGAAACACGCTGAGTATGCTCACCAAAATTCGTGCGATTCTGAGACTGCAAATGGAGGAGTGTCAACGGTGCCCTAGATGAAGCGACGACCTGCTATGATACCAATTGTTGGAGATAGACGTGTGCGGAAGCACGCAAACTGCACAAGGAAGAAGAAGAAGCTTGGAGCACAAACATACAATACTGAATGTATTACTAGAGAATGTACAAAGATAAGTAGCCCATTAGGGCAATAGGCATATATACAAGTCGGGGGAAAAAAACCTCCTAAAGAGGGAAAAAAGTGCCCCGGCGGTCCTAGTGTGTTCACACACATCACTACCTAAATATATCAACATTTGTGTCGACTCTAGAGGGGCAGTTCATGATATCGTCTTGCAAGTTCCAACTAAAGCACACTTCTGCAAAGATTTAAACTCACCAGGTAATGGCATAACCATTCTTGGCCTAGGATCATAGGTTCCATCAATTCATCATCATGACAAACCAACAATTTTACTATCAGGGTCACGTTCTCTATGGAGATGGGTAGCTCGGCCTTGCCTATGCAAGGGGTTTCTAATCCACCTAGTCCGATGAGATAAACTTCAAGAGGCTTAATTTCATACTCCCTACAAAGAGAGAGTCGAATTGCATTCGTGGCTGCACCTGAGTCAATTAAAGCCTTACATTGCATGTGCATGGGTTCTTGGCCTAGAGTGATATTAATGAATGGTCTCCTATCAATGATATTGGGGACATCTCTTCCTCCAAGTTGGCACATTGCTACAGGGTATCGTGGGGCATCCACTGATTGAGGTTCTCTATCTAGTCCTCTCCTTCGTAGTCTCATTAGCTTAATGTGTTCCAACGCTTCTGCTTGAGCCTAGCTCTGATTCGTTCCTCTTCTTCCTTCCGATTCTTGGCAAGAGTTAGTCGTTTAAGCATGTCTATGGTTAAAGGTTTCTGATATAGCTTAACTCGGCATCCGCTAATATAATTAGGCAACAATACTTCTCCCTCAAGAGTTGCTAACTAAACTGCACAGCTAGTTGATATCCTATTCATGATCATGGGTCTGTAACCTCGTTTCTATAACTTGCAATCATGTTGTTTCAAGATGTAAACTAGCACCAAATCTCCTACTCATAATCCCTTGTCTTTAATATGAGCATCAAAGTAAGCTTTCTATCTCTTCTTAGCAGCATAAATTCCTGCTGCTGCACGTACTCTTGTCTCTCCCAAATGTTGTAAGTCAAGTATTCTTGAGGAAAGCTCATGACCTGTCCATTCGTACTCTTGAGCGACCTTTAGTGTGGGAATCAAGAAGTCTAAAGGCAACACGGCATTCTGACCAAAAACCATTTGGAATGGTGTAGCATTAAGCACTATTTTATAGGCTACACAATAAGCCCACAAAGCGTGGTGTAATTGTTGATCTCAATCTGAATGTTGATTGATCACAACTTTGGTGAGAATGTTGCACAAAATCTTATTAGTACTCTCAGCCTGTCCATTAGTTTGTGGATGATACGGTGCCAATTTCTTGTGTACAACCAGAAAGTCTTGTAATAGATATTCAATAACCTCGTTTAAGAAGTGAGTACCCCTATTTCTTACAAGCTCGATAGGAAGTCCATATCTTGTGAAGAAATTCTCGAACAAGAACTTAGCAGTGGTGGGTGCATCGTTTTTCCCGGTGGTCTTAGCTTCTACCCATTTCGTAAGATAATTAGTGGCAATTATGATGTACTCAGCATGGGAATTCCTTCCAAGGGGATTAATAGGTCCATGAAAACTATTCCCCATTTTGAGAAAATGCGCCCTCCCATCATGGGTCGTAGGGGCATCTCATCCCTGGGAATTGGATACTGAGTCCTTTGGCACACATCACATAGTTTTACGTAGATTTGGGCATCAATATGCAGAGTGGGCCACCATAATCCTAAAAATAATATGGCTTTGATAACGTGATCGGGTCCAAAATGGCCTCCTGCTGCACCCTGGTGTGCAGCTTCCAATAGGTTAAGGTATTTGCTTTCGTGCACACATATCCTCAAATAACCATCTTTTCCTTGCTTATACAAACTATCACCAATGAGTTTGTATTCTAAGGCCTCTTGTTCCAAGTTGTGTCTGCGCGCTACACTCATGTCCCTTGGAAAGGTCTGTGTCCCTAGCTAAGTCACTAAAGGCTCACTCCAATTTGGCATTAGGTTCACTTGGTATAGAGTGGCATGTTCTATTGGGGGTCTATTACCACACTTAGGGCATTCGTCACACAGTTGTCGAACATCTTTTTCCATTGATGGCCAATACACACCTAACTTTTTTAAGTTTGATAGCATCGCTTGTTTAGAATAGTGTTGCTCCAATGCACCTACATGTGCTAATCTTCCACCGGCCATCCTCACTGTCTCCTGAGGGGTTTGTTTGAATGTGTGTATCAAAAAAGATTGTTGTTTCTGATTCCACTCTTGGAAAAGTTTGTAATGAAGGACTCCATCATATGGTGTATGTCTCTAAATTGGTGTTGGTGCAATGGTCGGAACCAATCCAATGCATCACCCTTTAGACTGAGTCCAAAGGCATTAAACTATGTAAACATGTCTTCCACTTGTTCAGCCTGTAGCACCTATTTGAATTCTGCTACGTGCTCGTAGGGGTCTCCCGATCCGTCAAAAAAATTCTTCATGGCCTTCACTAATTGAGTAGGCCTCAAGGTTCTAGGGTGGTCTCTTGGTCTAGGTAGTGGAAATCCGTCCCCACCCTTGTGAGCCCTATGATCCCTAAGAGGTTCTCTTTCAAACCTTCCACTTTTGGTGGGAATCCTCTCCCTTCCTATGCGATGGATGAAACTACTCTCTGCTCCTTCCTTGTTCTAGTCTCTTTGTCCTTGAGATGGGCCATCACCCAAACTATCCTTAGGTGCTTGTGATTTCACTAGAGGGAAAACTAATTCTCATCTCCATGTATATGCATGTCGTCCATGTTCTATGATTGTATACATTCATTCTGATGTGTCATCTAAGTATACTACTGTTGAGAGCAGTATGGGCACCCAAGGACTGAGGAGAGAAGGAAGCCAGCGGAGAGAGTCAGAGCAAGGCGAAGGATTAAGTAGACAAAGCAGTCGATGCAGATCTGGCAGATAGGCCTTCAAATTTTTCCAAATCAACATCTTTATAACAGTGATTTTTATCACTAACCATCATTGTAAATACCATTTCATATTTTTGTAGCTCCATTTTGTGCAAGCCAAGGAGTCCTTGAGCTTGAGGAGCTTTAGAAGTACCTACATATCAATTTTCGTATTTTTTAGACTCCGTTTAAGCCCTCAAATAGGCCCTGGAACCTAATTTTTAGCTAGGCCGGACACTAGGTCTAGACAGGGCCAAAACCTAGTCAAAGACTATAAATAGAGCTAGAGAGCTCATTTTTGGGGGTAGCTTGTAATTGAATTGAACTTGTATGAGCTTTTTGAAAGTAATCCAAGAACTCCATTGCTTCTAACTCTTTGTCTTGTCGTGTGTGCGCGTGTGTGTGTATGTGTGTGCATGTTAGAGTGCTTCTCACTCACGCACTTGTGCCTCCACTTGCTCGAGATCTTCATACCATCCTCACGTCTTCCCGGATTGACATTAAAGGAGGTGCTACTCATCACTAAGCTACACCAAATTTTGGCGCCGTTGCCGGGGATCGAGCTTTGAGGACGAGTGTGTGATGGTAAGACGTAGAGTTGTGATGTTGGCGTTGTAGGTAATTTCTTTACTTTTCCTTATTTTTCTCGTCCTTACTTCATCATCATCATCATCATCATCTTCCACCTCCATCTCCATCATCGCAAAAAATTTCAGTTTTTTGACTATATCTCCTTCCTCCTTTCATTTCCCTCATTTCACTTGTGAGAGAGAGTGAGAGAGCGAACTGTTGTGTGCTATTTTTTGCATATTTCTGGAGTTTGCTTGCAGGTATTGGCTATCCCATCATCTCCAGCATGCTCCGTAGGTACGAAAATGTGCAGAACTGTCTCTGTGTCGCAAGTTTCTGTCAATCGCGATTGACAGAAAACTTAATCATTTGGTAAAACTGAGTGCACCACAGTAGACTAGAGACCTTGCACATCACAAATCCACAAAAATTTCAAAAAAAATTGCATTTTCTTTGTCCATTGCGATTGATAGCATCAATCGCGATTGACACTATCCATCGCGACTGTCTGACCCCGACGGACACCCCTGTCCATCGCGACCGACAGAAAAATCGCGACTGACACCTGTCCATCGTGACTGATACCTGTCCATCACGACTGATACCTGTCCATCGTGACTGATACCTGTCCATCGCGATGCGCAGGTACAGAAATGTGCAGAACTATCTCTGTGTCGCAAGTTTTTGTCAATCGTGATTGACAGAAAACTTAATCATTTGGTAAAACTGAGTGCACCACAGTAGACTAGAGACCTTGCACTTCACAAATCCACAAAAATTTCAAAAAATTTTGCATTTTCTCTGTCCATTGCGATTGATAGCATCAATCGCGATCGACACTGTCCATCGCGACGGACACCAGTCCATCGCAATTGATACCAGTCCATAGCGATTGATACCAGTCCATCGCGATTGACACCAATCCATCGCGATTGACACCTGTCCATCGCGATTAACAGCCAAGTCGATCGCGATTGACAGCCAATTTCGGCCAATTTTTTAGGGTTTTTTAATTTGAAGATTTTGGCTAATTTTGGACATGGATCATGGACTCTAGAGTACATAAGGAGGCTATAGGCAAATAACCCGAGGAAAACCTGTTGCCCTGTTGGCCTGTTTGAACCCTGTTTTAATCCCTGAAGCTTGAACTGACATAACTTTCTCATACAAAATCCGTTTGTTGTGATTCTTGTTTTGTTGGAAAGCTCGTGGGGAGTACAACCAAAACTTCCATTGGTTATGTGAAAATTAATATCAGGATTATTAGATAGGGTATTTTGAAGTTGACCATACCCCGAGGTAGGAAAACTGAGGGATCCTTGGGATTGTTTTCCATAAAAGCAAAGGATAATTTGGTTTGTGAGTTACATGCATGAAAGTGGTCTATTGTATCATTTGAATCTAAGTCTTGAGCTAACCATGGGACTTTTACAGGTCCAGTAAGAGCACTTGAGGGCATTCTAAGCAAGAGTAAGTGCAAGCTTGGGAACACGCGTCCTGGGCACACCAGGGCAACAACACAAGGAAAGAAACTCAAGGCTGAAAAATCCTCAACACCCTCTATCAATTCGTAGCTTAGGCTAAGTGCGGGAAGTGCTAGGAGTAAGTCAGGGCAACGATAGGCATCAATCAAGTTGAAGACTACCTATGCACTCAAGTTCAAGATTAAACATAATCTCTTTGTGATGCGATAACCTTAAAGGAAAGAATCTAACGTGGAACGATCAACTTACAGTGCGAAAATTAACTCAAATATTCCTGACAACGTGATTTCTGACAAGAGCATAAACACGGTAACCACTAAAAAGAATCAAGTAACTGATACAAAAGAACTCAGCAACGAGGTTGTACTTGGGAAAATTTGGGCTATTCAATTAGGCTTATGAACCTTAGATCAGGGCGACATCTAGGGAGAGATAGACAAAGTCTTAGGTCTTCAGAGGCTAGTGTCAACCACACTGCTAGGTCTTGGGCCCAGCAGTTGAGCCACCACTCATACTACCCTAGCTCTGAGACTAGTGAATCAAAGATGTCTCAAGGCATGGACCGACCTACGGGAAGTTCAGGAGTGCCATACTTGCACAGGGTAGAAGGCCCGTACAAGATGCAGCTGGAATACCTTAGGACCAACCGATTAGGTGCTAGCATCTATGAGGACGGCCTAGGAAGATCCGTGGTCCAAATCAAAAACCCAGACCAATCTATTGGGCTAGAGCACCCTGCTGTCAAGTTTGAAAATGGTGCATACCTTGATAAAGAGGGAACCATATACGTGATCACTAGTCACCCGGAGAGGACAGATGAATTCGAGAATGTGATCCTTGAGACAGACATAGATGACCTAGAACAAGGGAACGTAGGAGGGGAGCCCAGGACCCCTCGAGGGAAATCTGTTCTTACTAGAATCCTCAATCCCAAGTGGGTTCCCCAGGACAACAAGAGCATATATCTGCTTCTAAACCGAGAGACTGACGAAGCCTTTTGGAGTTATAAATCTGATCGGGCAACTGATATAGGAACAATCATGATCTATGAGTTTAAAGATCCAGATAGCCCAGGCAGAGTGACCTATCTAGATCACGCTTCAGAAAGGATCTTTGTGGTTACAGAACATGATAGACATGCTTACACTAGGATGGATGAGTTTATTTTCCCCCAACCAAAATCTAACGTGACCTCTGGCCACCCGAGAGCTGGAACGTCCCATGCTCATGGAGTTCAGAGAGACATAAAGAGAGACAGACCTGAGGTAAGCTTTGCCAACTCCTTGGGAAGAGGAAGAACGAGAACGGAAACAAATAGAGTGGAACTTGAGGGACATAGAGCCCCAGGGAACCGAAGAAATGCGGATGAATTCCCTCTACCAAGACCAAGAGAGCACACGAGGACCCTGAGACCGACCCAACTAGTTAAGTCCATGAAAAACTACTTCGATGGCACTGGAGATCCCTACGATCATGTGGCTGAGTTCAGGCAAGTCTTGAGAGCTGAACAAGTGGAGGATCTATTCACGCAGTACAATGCCTTTGGTCTAACCCTTAGGAACACAACCCTTACGTGGTTTCAACCATTGAATGAGAGACAATTCAGGAGTATAGACCAACTCCTAGAGGCTTTCATTATTGAATTCTCTAAGAGTGGCATAAGACATAATACCTCCTCATTGATTCACAGCTTCAAGCAAACCCCTCAAGAGACTGTGAGACTTGCAGGAAGAAGATTTAGGCAATACCTTGAAAGATGCCCTATTTTGGAGCTACCCACACCAGCTAAGCAAGTGGCTTTATTCTTGGATGGATTGCTAAGTACCAAATTGAGGTCATATGTGTATCTGAAGGACCCTAGGACTATAAAAGAGTGTGTACGCATGTGCATTGACATCGAGGATAACCTAGGGGAGGAGTTAGAGCTTTCCAAAATATACAAAGATTCAGATACTGCCTCTAGCCTCTCTTCCATGAAATCCACATCAATTGAGGAACTCGCTGAGAAAGTGGCACAAAAACTAGGTGTCTCTAGCAAACAAATCCCAAGGTTTGCCCTAGTAAAGAGGTGTTATACTTGCGGTGGTGACCATATGGCGAACGTGTGTCCCATTAAGGCTCAACCCCAAGTAAATCCGAGTAGCCAATACTGTACCATAGAACGGAGATACACAAATCACACAGCACAAGACTGTCCATACAATAAGCAAGTGGTTAGGCAAACCTACCCTCAGCCATATCAACATGGAAGATATTAGAACCAATATCCACCACAGCAGTATGCTAGGCCCCAACAAACCTACCAACCACAATATCAAGCCCAGCAAAGGCCTCAGCCTGTGTTAGCCCAACAACCTCCAGCTCCATCCAACGTGATCCCTGTAAAGTATGCAGCTGCACAAGAAAACCTGAATAGGGCCATAGTGCCAGTAACCCCATTACTATCAGAAAGTGACCCCAATGACCATAGTTTCGATTCTACACATGTTGATAGCCCCAAGGCCTACTACATGAAGTCTCCTGAACATGGTGAGTCCTACTATAGTGAAGAGCCAAATGAACCTAGTTGGGAGTCAGATTACACAAATGTCATGTATGCAAACCCCAACCCTAGACCTCAACCTAGACAAGTAAGACCCCCATTCCCTAGAGGACCATGCTACAGATGTCAGGGAGATCACCTCATTCGTGATTGCCCCATGCCTGCACCTACCCAAACCCAATCAGTGACGATCCAGGGATTTTGCCAAGAGTGTGGAAAGGAGCATCTCTTACGAGACTGCCCTAAGAATCCTAATAATATGCCAAAAATCACTCCTATTAACGTTATTGGGTTAGTGGTAGATTCCACAGGAAGTGTCACTTCCACTGCACCCGTACAGGTAGTCACTAGAGCTCAAGCATTGCAGCAAAACCAAGGGGTAGGCCAGAAAAAGAGCCTAGAGGCTAGTGAAACTGAGAGCATAACCAAGAAGAGGACTAGAGCTTGGAGAGATATTCGTGAAAGAATGAAAAGACAATGGGCAAAGAAAATGAGTGAACTTGAGGAAAGCCTAAGAGAAACCAAAGCCAGGATAACCGAACTCACAACTCAAACTCCCTCTCACAGTGCCCCACCTCCATCACCGCCACCATTCCCATCTCCATCCAACCCGCCTCACCTAAGCCCACCACCCCCTAGAGTAGGATCAGTCCTAGCAGATCCCACTCTCGAGGACCTTAATATGATGCTTAAAGCCTATCAGGCCAGAATCCAAGAAGGGCCAAACGTAACTGATCATGAAAAGTGTTACCCTAGAGCAGAACTAGAGCTAGAACGAACCAAAATTTGTGCTAAGATGGTGGAATTGGCTCAGACCATGTTTGAAGCCAGTCGCCTATTTAACATCTCTAGTTCAGTGAAGACACAGTTGCACTTTGATGGACTGTTAGAAAGAATAGAGAAGCTAATTGCACAATCAGAAAAGGAACCCTCCTCTCAACACAAGGACAAGGCAAGTGAAAGGGCAGGTCTTCCTGCCCAGGAAGCCTATGTGCCTAACTCTACGAAACCAGACACATCATCTTCTATGAATCGGTTCACACCAGAATTCCTACGAGAGATTCAAGAAGACAAATGGGCTAAGGAAAGTGAAGTCCCTCCTCCCATTGAACTTGTGGATGATGCACATGGCCAATTCCCACAAGACATCCCATCCATTTATGAGGAGCAGGAGAGCACCCACTCTCAGGAAAGATTAAACTTTGAGTCTAACTCCCTACAAGAATTACCCCACTTCACAGGCCCATGGGAAGCTAAGTCTACTTGTATGAGAGCACCCACGGTCATGGTACGAAATGAGGACTCAGTCATACCTAGGAACACAGAGGTAGTGAAAAACACTAAAGTACAATGCAACCTCACCTTAGAAGAGCTACTCAAAGTAAGGCCAGAGCTATGGAAACATGTAGCCAAACAAGTACCAGAGATAGCAAAACCTCGTTCCCAGGTAGGATCCTAGAGAACAGTGCCAGAAATACCATTGGATAAGATAGGAGACATGAGTGAGGGCGAAGAGGGAAACACATTTCTTCCTATCACCCATCAAGGATACACCACCAAGGCCATTCTCGACTCAGGCGCAGGTGTTGCAATTGCTACCACTTCCCTATGGAAGCGTTGGGGCAAGCCAGCACTCAAGCCCACAAGGATGAAATTGCAAATGGCCGATGGTCACATAGAGAGACCCCTAGGGTTGTTAGAAGGAATAACTCTCACCACCTGTGGTGTTGAGTTTGAGCACACATTTGCTATATGTGATTTTAGCAAAAATCATGCCTATGAGATGATTTCGGGAAGACCTTTATGCGACAGTTGCAAGTGGTACAGGATTGGGGAACCAATTCTTTGTACCTGCAACACTCAGGTGTTACGACCAAAGTGAATCTCAAAGATTACTCTCATAGAGATGTCCCTCCTATCCAATGGAATCCCATCCATAGAGCCAAAGATGATACAGAATCGGTGCATTCCATAGGGTCAGGATCCTCATGGATGCATGAAGACACCCACTTATGGATGTGCAAAGTAGCAGTAGAAGAAGAGAAGAGAGAAGAAGCCAGAGAGATAGGTGCAAAAGAAACACATAGATCAATTCAAGACCTAGCCTATGCGCCTGTAGTCTTTCCTAACGAAGAATTTGAACCCCACGGCTGGGCAAAAATCTTAGCAACAATGGATGTATCCATCAATGAGGAATAATGGACACCCCACTGTGATGAGGATGGTGTTGAGAGCAGTATGGGCACCTAAGAACTGACTAGACAAGGAAGCCAGCGGAGAGAGTCAGAGCGAGGTGAAGGATTAAGTAGACAAAGCAGTCAACGCAAATCTGGCAGATAGGCGCTTCAAATTTTTCCAAATCAACATCTTTATAACAGTGATTCTTATCACTAACAATCATTGTAAATACCATTTCATATTTTTGTAGCTCCATTTTGCGCAAGCCAAGGAGTCCTTGAGCTTGAGGAGCCTTAGAAGTACCTACATATCAATTTTCGTATTTTTTAGACTCCGTTTGAGCCCTCAAATTGGCCCTGGAACCTAATTTTTAACTAGGCCGGACACTAGGTCTGGACAGGGCCAAAACCTAGTCAAAAACTATAAATAGAGCTAGAGAGCTCATTTTTGAGGTTAGCTTGTAATTGATATGAACTTGTAAGAGCTTTTTGGAAGTAATCTAAGAACTCCATTGCTTCTCACTCTTTGTCTTGCCGTGTGTGCGCGTGTGTGTGTATGTGTGTGCATGTTTGTATGCTTCTCACTCACACACTTGTGCCTTCACTTGCTCGAGGTCTTCATACCATCCTCTTGTCTTCCTGGATTGACATTAAAGGAGGTGCTACTCATCATTGAGCTACACCAAATTTTGGCACCGTTGCCGGGGATCGAGCTTTCAGGACAAGCGTGTGATGGTAAGACGTAGAGTTGTGATGTTGGCGTTGTAGGTAATTTCTTTACTTTTCCTTACTTTTCTCATCCTTACTTCATTATCATCATCACCATCATCATCCCCATCATCTTCCACCTCCATCTCCATCATCGCAAAAATTTCAGTTTTTTGACTATATCTCCTTCCCCTTTCATTTCTCTCATTTCACTTGTGAGAGAGAGCGAGAGAGCGATCTTGTGTGCACTATTTTTGCATGTTTTTGAGTTTGCTTGCAGATATTGGCCATCCCATCATCTCCAGCACGTCGTGCAGGTACGAAAATGTGCAGAACTATCTCTGTGTCGCAAGCTTCTGTCCATCGCGATTGACAGAAAATTTCATCTATTAGTAAAATTAAGTGCACCACAGTAGACTAGAGACCTTGCACATCACAAATCCACAAAACTTTTTGGAAAATTTGCATTTTTTCAGTCCATCGCGATTGATAGCATCAATCGCGATTGACACTGTCCATCGCGATGGTCAGCCAGTCCATCGCGATTGAGGGACCCCGACGGACACGTGTCCATCGCGACGGACTCCCCTGTCCATCGCGACCGACAGAAAAATCACGATTGACACCCCCTTTCGCCGAGATTCTTGTCCATCGCGACATATAGAGCCCCGATTGACACAAATTCACAGAAAACACCGAAAATTTCAGTCCATCGCGATTGACACCAGTCCATCGCGATTGACACCAGTCCATCGCGATTGACACCAGTCCATCGCGATTGACACCAGTCCATCGCGATTGACACCAGTCCATCGCGATTGACAGCCCAGTCCATCGCGATTGACACCAGTCCATCGCGATTGACACCAGTCCATCGCGATTGATAGCCCAGTCCATCGCGATTGACAGCATTTTTGGCTATTTTTTAGGGTTTATTAAATTGAGGAATTTGGCTAATTTTGGGCATAACTATTGGGCTATAGGACATATAGGGAGGCTATAAACAAGCAATTTGAGGAAAACCTATTGCCCTATTGGCCTATTTGGACCCTGTTTTAATCCCTGAAGCCTGAACTGACATAACTTTCTCATACGAAATCCGTTTGTTGTGATTCTTGTTTTGTTGGAAAGCTCGTGGGGAGTACAACCAAAACTTCCACTGTTTATGTGAAAATTAATATCAGGATTATTAGATAGGGTTTTTTGAAGTTGACCATACCCCGAGGTAGGAAAATTGAGGGATCCTTGGGATTGTTTTCCATAAAAGCAAAGGATAATTTGGTTTGTGAGTTACTTGCATGAAAGTGGTCTATTGTGTCATTTGAATTTAAGTCGTGAGCTAATTTTGGGACTTTCACAGGTCCAGTGAGAGCAATTGAGAGCATCCAAAGCAAGGGTTTCTTTGCAAGCTTGAGACTTGGGTTCTTGAGCATCATAAAGCAAGGGATCAACAAGAAAGGTCGGAATATTCTCAACTCCCTTTGTCAATTCCTAGCTTAGGCTAAGTTCGAGTAGTGCTAGGAGTAAGTCAGGACACGATAGGCACGAGACAAGTCAAGACTATAAAAAAAAATCAAGTTCAAGACAAGGGCTAACTTGTGTGTGATCGATAACTTTAAAGGAAAAGAATTTAACGTGGAACGATCAACTTAAAGTACGAAAAATACTCAAGTATTCCTGACGACGCGAGATCAGACAAGATCATAAACACGATAACACACTAAAAAAGAATCAAGTGACTGACACCAATTGATCGGCAACGAGGTTGTACTTTGGGCTAAAATTGGGCTATTTAAATAGGCACATGAACCTTAGATCAGGATGGCATCTAGTAAGGGATAGACAAAGCCTTAGGTCTTCAGAGGCTAGTGTCAATCATACTGCTAGGTCTTGGGCCCAGCAGTTGAGCCACCACTCGCATTACCCTAGCTCTGAGACTAGTGAATCAGAGATGTCTCAAGGGATGGACAGACCTACAGGAAGTTCAGGTGTGCCATATCTGTATAGGGTGGAAGGCCCCTACAAGACGCAATTGGAATACATTAGGACCAACCGATTAGGTGCTAGCATCTATGAGGATGGCCTAGGAAGATCCGTGGTCCAGATTAAAAACCTTGACCAATCCATTGGACTAGAGCACCCAGCTGTCAAGTTTGAAAACGAAGCATACCTAGACAAAGAAGGGACAATATATGTAGTCACCAGTCACCCAGATAGGACAGATGAATTTGGGAATGTGATCTCAGAAGCGGATTTAGGTGACCTCGAGCAAGGAAACATGGGTGTAGAACCTAGAACCCCCCGAGGAAAATCTGTTCTCACTAGGATTATCACACCAGAGTGGATTCCCCAAGACAATAAGAGCATAGATCTACTCCTGAACCGAGATACTGACGAAGCCTTTTGGAGGTATAAATCGGATCGGCCAAATGATATAGGAACAATCATGATCTATGAGTTTAAAGATCCAGATAGCCCAGGCAGAGTGACCTACTTAGATCACGCTTCAGAGAGGATCTTTGTGGTTACAGAACATGATAGGCATGCTTACACTTGGAAAGGTGAATTCGTTTTCCCCCAATCAAGATCGAACGTGTCCTATGGCCACCCGAGAGTTGGAACGTCCCATGCTCATGGAGCTCAAAGAGACAGACATAGAGATAGACCTGAGGTAAGCTTTGCCAACCTAGGGGGCAGAGAAAGAACGAGGACGGAAACAAATAGAGTAGAACCTGAGGTACTTAGAGCTCCCAGGAATCAAAGACATGCGGATGAATTCCCTCTACCAAGACCAAGAGAGCACATGAGGACCCTGAGACCGACCCAACTAGTTAAGTCCATGAAGAACTACTTTGATGGCACTGGAGATCCATACGATCATGTGGCTGAGTTTAGGCAAGTCTTGAGAGCAGAACAAGTGGAGGATCTATTCACGCAGTACAATGCCTTTGGTCTAACCCTTAGGAACACAGCCCTTACGTGGTTTCAGTCGTTGAATGAGAGACAATTCAGGAGTATAGACCAACTTCTAGAGGCATTCATTATCGAATTCTCTAAGAGTGGCATAAGACATAATACCTCCTCATTGATTCACAGCTTCAAGCAAACCCCTCAAGAGACTGTGAGACTTGCAGGAAGAAGATTTAGGCAATACCTTGAAAGATGCCCTGTTTTGGAGCTACCCACACCAGCTAAGCAAGTGGCTTTATTCTTGGATGGATTGCTAAGTACCAAATTGAGATCATATGTGTACTTGAAGGACCCTAGGACCATAGAAGAGTGTGTACGCATGTGCATTGACATCGAGGATAACCTAGGGGAGGAGTTAGAGCTTTCCAAGATATACAAAGATTCAGATAGTGCCTCTAGCCTCTCTTCCACACAATCCACATCAATTGAGGAACTTGCAGAGAAAGTAGCTAAAAAATTAGGTGTCACTAGCAAACAGATCCCAAGATTTGCCCCTATGAAAAGCTGCTATACTTGTGGAGGCGACCACATGGCAAATGTATGTCCCATTATGGCTCAACCCCAAGTAAATCCTAGTAGCCAGTACTGCACCATAGAACGGTGTGTTGGAAGCAGCCAGAGGCACAGACGACACGGAAGCATGTAACGACAAAGCAGGGAGCCAGTCGAATCGTTTTTCAAAGAATTATGTTTTCAAATACTTTCCAAAAACCTCCAACGGTGATTTTTATCACTATTGTACCATATGTAACATAGAAAACCCCATTTTGTAATCCATAGCTCCATTTTGTGCAAGCCGAGGAGTCCTCGAGCTTGAGGAGCTTAGGTAGAATGCGCGTACCAATTTTCGTTATTTTTAGACATCGTTTACCCTTCCAAATAGCATCTAGGACCTAATTTTTAACTATGCCGGTCACTAGATGTGAAACCGGTCAAAACTAGTCTAGAAACTATAAAAAGAGCTAGAGAGCTCATTTTTGAGGTTGGCTAGTGTGAGCTTAGAGCTATTTTGAGCTTGTAATAGTGTTCTTGAGTAATAGAGTTGATTTCTCACCTTCCATTGTGTCTTGCTTGTCTCTTCGTAGTGTGTGTGCATGTGTGTGTGCATTTCTATGCTTCTCACCTTCACTCTCACTTCATCTCACATTCACGATCTTCATATCACTCCTATCTCTTCCGCGGATTGACATTAAGGAGGTGGAGCTTCTTAACGTGGTTCTCACCATTGTGCTAGAGCAACACCAAATTTGGCGCCGTTGCCGGGGATCGAGTCTAGGACGAATGTGTGATGGTAAGAGTATAGCAAGAAGTGGCGTTGGAAGGTAAAAATTTCAGTTTTTGTTGTTGTTTTTACTTAGTTTTTAGTGTTTTTCACCTCCCCCACACTCCATCTTCATCACCGCATCATCATCTTCATCTCCAAAAAAATCAGAAAATTCACCATATCCACCCATTCTCCTCATTTCCCCCCATTTGTGCATGCGAGAGAGTGAGAGAGAGCTTTTGTGCTTGTGTGTACTTTTGTTTTCTTGAGTTTTCTTGCAGGTACAGAGCTCCAGTGCATCAGGAAGGCTACAAAAAGGTAAGAAAATCATCTTCTGTCAGAAATTTCCGAGTGTGTCAGACCATCGCGATGGTCTGCAACCTTCGGCATTTTTGGTAAGCGACCACACCAGCGTGTAGGCGACACCAGCGCCTCTACGAATCCACAGCTGCATTGCAAAAATTCATAGTTTGGTGGACCATCGCGACGGTCTCTGACCATCGCGATTGTGTCACACCATCGCGATTGGCTCACGCCATCGCGACGGCTTGGCCGGACCATCGCGACGGTCTCTGACCATCGCGATTGTGTCACGCCATCGCGATTGGCCCATGCCATCGCGCCGACGGTGCCACGTGGCAATCTAGACCATCGCGACGGTGCACTTCAGACCATCGCGACGACACCCTCACACCATTGCGACACTTCAAAAATTCAGACCATCGCGATTGGCTCACGCCATCGCGCTCAGACCATCGCGACGGTTCACTTTGGACCATCGCGATTGTGCACGTTGACCGTTGACTGACGCCATCGCGACGGTGCACTTTCACGCCATCGCGACGGTGCACTTTCACGCCATCGTGATTGTCCAAGTTCATGCCATCACGACGGTCCAAGTTCACGCCATCGCGATTGTGCAAATTCAGACCATCGCGATTGTGCAATTTCACGCCATCGCGACGGTGCACCCTCACGCAATCGCGACGGTCCCAGACCATCGCGATTGTCTCAGACCATCGCGATTGTGCACCCCCATCGCAAAATTTAGGGTTTCATTTTTTGGCCAATATTGGGGCTATTTTTGGGAAATTTTTGGGTGATTAGACTCATAGGAGACCCCTTAGCTCATATTTGGAGAAAAACCTGTTTGTCAGTTTTTACCCCCCAGGGCCTGAACGGTCATAACTATTTCATCCGAAGTCCGTTTTTTGAGCTTAATAGCTCATTAGAAAGCTCTTGACGAGTACTACGTGACCTCAACTGTTTTTTTCTTAAAGGATACGTCTATTTTTAGATAAGCTATTTTGAGGTTGACCTAGTTTGGGACTTGACAGCCAGGGGGCAAGCATTAAAAATTTGGGCAAAAGGGAAGGGACGTAAAAGGTGTACATACTTAAGTGCTTGATCATCCAACTGTGAATTGGTCTAATATTGGATTCTTCCAGGTCTAGCAAGGGCAATCAAAGGCAACCAAGGCAAGGCAGTGAAGGGCATAAAGCTTGGGAAGCGCGGCTTCTTGGGCATCAGAGCAACCAGAAAAGCTGACTCGAGGTTGGAAGATTACTCAACCCCCTCAGTCAATTCTTAGCTTAGGATAAACGTTAGCATTGTGGATTAAGACGATAGGAACGCCTCAAGTTCAAGAGAGTTAAATTTATCAAGTCTGAGACTAAAGTAAAGGTGTGTGTGACGAAAACCTAAAGGAAAGAGCCTAAGTCTGACGGAACGAGAACTCAAAATTATAACGGAAAGTCGAATGCCTGACGCATACATTAAGACAAGAATCTAAAGAAATCTAAAAAGAATCAAGACAGTGATAACAAAGAATCTGTGACGATCTGAGCGTGTACTGAGTGTGCAAGGAAGAAAATTAATGAACCTTAGATCGGGCAAACATATAGGTAAGTCAGACCGACGAAGCCTTAGATCATCAGAGGCAAGTGTAAGAACTACTGCACGATCGTGGGCTCAACAATTGAACACTAGTTATCCCTACGAGAGCTCAGATACTAGCGAATCAGAAATGGCATTTAGCACAGACAGACCAGAAGGAGGGTCGAATGTAGCCTACTTAGAAAAACCAGAAGGACCCTATAGAACGCAACTAGAGTTTCTCCAAACCAACCGATTAGGTGCTCGCATCTATGAGGATGGTTTGCGAAGGCAAGTGGTGCAAATGCACAACCCCGATCAACCCATTGGATTGGAACGTCCAGTGGTGAAATTCGAGAGAGACGCGTACATAGAAAAGGAAGGAACGATGTACATCTTAAGTACGCAGCCAAACAATACCAACGAGTTTGGCGTGATTCAACCAGAGACGGAAGCAAAATCTCAAGGAAAAGAACCATTAGAAGAGCCTAGAACACCTAGAGGGAAATCTGTATTAACACGAGTACTAATCCCAGACTGGATCCCTCAGGACAACAGAAGCATAGAGTTGTTTGTAAATAAAGAAACTGATGAAGCCTTTTGGAGATACAAGACCGAAATACTTAGTGAGGTAGGAATCATCACTATATACGAGTTCAAGGACCCGGATACACCTGGAAAGGTCGTATACCTAGATGAGACTTCAGAAAGAGTCTTTGTGGTGCCTCACCACGCTAAAAACACATACACATGGAGAGGTGAATTGGTATTCCCTCCATCTAGGACGAACATGAACACAAGTCAACAAGGGGCAGGAACATCCTCAGCCCATGGAAATCAAAGAGAGGGAAATAAAGAGAGACCGGAAGTAAGCTTCACTCATCCCATAGGGAGAGATAGAACAACCACGGACACTAATAGAGCAGATAGACAAAGAGATCATGGAATACTAGGTGGTAGAGATGATTTTCCTCTACCTAGACCACGTGAACACGCAAGAATACTGAGACCCACACAGTTAGTAAAATCAATGAAAAATTACTTTGATGGGACAGGAGATCCCTATGACCACGTCGCAGAATTCAAGCAAGTACTAAGAGCCGAACAAGTCGAAGACATGTTCACGCTATACAACGCATTTGGACTAACGTTAAAGAATACAGCTTTAACTTGGTTCCAACCTTTGCAACAAAGGCAATTTAGAGACATCCATCACTTTTTAGAGTCATTCATCACCGAATTCTCTTAAAGTGGGATTAGACATGACACGTCTTCGTTGATTCATAGCTTTAAACAAACCCCTCAAGAAACAGTAAGACTGGCAGGACGTAGGTTTAGACAATATGTTGAACGATGTCCAATGCAAGAGCTACCCTCACAAGCCAAGCAAGTGTCATTGTTTCTAGATGGCTTGTTGAGCTCTAAACTACGCTCCTACGTGTACCTAAAAGAACCCAGAACGCTAAAGCAATGTGTAAGAATATGCATAGACATTGAGTACAACTTGGGAGACGAGTTGGAACTCTCAAAGGTCTATAAGGACTCTGACTGTTCATCTCTAGCATCCACAAAATTGTCTAGCTCAATAGAAGACCTAGCAGAAAAAGTGGCCCAGAAACTAGGAGTTTCTAGCAAACCTAGGGTACTAATGAACAAGCGTTGCTACACCTGTGGTGGTGACCATATGGCAAATGTGTGCCCCAATGCACCACAACCACAAGCCAACCCTAGTGGCCAATACTGTACAATTGAGAGAAGATACACGAATCATACGGCTCAGGACTGCCCGTACAACAAACAAACCGTGAGACAGAACTACCCGCAAGCATACCCACAGCCAGGTAGGTATCAAGGCCAATACAATGCTCAGCCTTATTACTATAGGCCTCCTCAGAACTACCCATACCAGGCTCAACAGAGACCTCAACCTGTCTTAGCTCAGCAGCCACCCCCACCAGCGAATGTCATCTCAGTCAAATACGCTGCTGCAGAAGAGAACCTAAGTAGGGCTTTAGTGCCTTCTTCACCTTTGATCACAGAGAGTGACCCACACTCAAACAGTTTTGACTCTACGCATGTAGATAGTCCACCCGCTTATTACACAGAGTCACCAGAACACGTGGAGACATATCATTACGATAGTCCACCAGTGGAACCTAGTTGGGAGCCCGACTACGCTCATGTGATGTACACAAACCCAAATCCACGGCCCCAATTGAGACAACAAAGACCACAGGGCCCTAGAGGACCATGCTTTAGGTGCCAAGGAGATCATTTCATAAAGGATTATCCACATCCCCCGATAGCAGGACAATCACAGTACTATAACATACAAGGCTTTTGTGCCGATTGTGGCAAAGAGCACATAATCAAAGATTGTCCTAAGAATCCAGTTAACGCTTCGAATGTGACACCGATCAATGTGATAGGTATTGTAAATAACGCAGATGGATCCAACCCTACATACATGCCTATCCAAGCTATAACAAGAGCCCAGGCGCTCTTACAGAACCAACAACTTAATCAGGAGAAAGTAGCCGGAACCAGTGAAGTTGCAGAATCTAGCAGTAAAAAGACAAAATCTTGGAAAGATTCTAGAGAAAGAATTAAGAGAAAGTGGAGTAAAAAGATAACGGAGTTGGAAGGAAGTTTGAAGGAATCTAGAGCCAAAATCCAAGAATTAACTTCACAGGAATTGAATCAAGAGAATCCAGCTCAGAAATCAGGATCAGTTTTAGCGGAACCCATACCAGAAAATCTAGACATGATGTTTCGTGCATATCAGGCTAGATTAAAAGAGGGACCTCAAGTAGCTGAAATGAGCAAAAACTACCCTCGAGCTGATCTAGAAATTGAGAGAACAAAACTTTGCATAAAGATGGTAGAACTAGCACAAGCTTTGTTTGAAGCCTCTAGATACCTTAATTGGAATAACATGGCAAAACTGGAATTACACTTTCAAGGACTAATGGAGAGGCTAGAATATTTGATAGAGAGCAAAGAGAAAAAGGATCAGCCTAGGCACCCTATTGTCCCAGAGACACAGGAAAGGAATGCACCATCCCTGTCTCAAGTACCCAACTCAGAAAGTCAAGACAATTTGTCTTCCATACATAGGTACTCACATGAATTTTTGAGAGAAATCCAAGAAGAGAAATGGAGAAAGGAACAAGGAACCCATCCTCCTATTCAAGAAATAGATGACTTGCAGGAACAATTTCCCCAAGACATCCCCTCTATATACGATGATGTAGAGGAAGAACAACTGAGTGAACACACAAGATTTGAATCTAATTCTTTACAAGAATTACCTCAGTTCACAGGACCTTGGGAAGCAAAGTCTATTAGTATGAGAGCACCCACGATAATAGTGAGGAATGAAGAATCAGTAATCCCTAGAAACACGGAAGTGATCAAGAATACCAAAGTACAATGTAACCTTACTCTGGAGGAGTTATTGAAGGTAAAACCAGGATTGTGGAAGCATGTAGCAAATCAATTCCCCGAGCTTGCTACTACTCCCTCACCAATAGGATCACAAGATAAGGTACCAGAGATACCCATAGAAAAGATTGGAGATGTGAGCGAAGGAGAGGAAGGTAACACTTATCTTCCGATAACCCATCAGGGCTACACCACAAAAGCCATCTTAGATTCAGGAGCCGGAGTAGCCATAGCTACCACCGCTTTATGGAAACGTTGGGGTAAGCCAGCATTGAGACCCACCAGGATGAAGCTACAAATGGCTGATGGACACATAGAAAAACCATTAGGCTTACTAGAAGGCATATCTCTCACCACTTGTGGTGTAGAATTTGAGCATACTTTTGCCATTTGTGACTTTGCAAAAAACCATGCTTATGAGATGATATTGGGACGACCATTCATGCGTCAGTTGCAAATTGTACAAGATTGGGGAACTAATTCGTTGTACTTGCAACATTTAGGAGTGACTACCAAAGTCAATCTTAAAGACTATTCACATCGAGATGTACCCCCAATACAATGGAATACCATTCATAAGACACCAGTAGAGACGGAATCCGTGCACTCATTAGAATCAGATCCTTCTTGGTTGCATGAGGATACTCACTTATGGATGTGTAAAGTAGCCAAACAAGAGGAAGAAAGGTTAGAAGCCAGGACCTTAGGTGCAGAACAACATCCACGAACCCTTCAGGATCCAGCTTACGCACCTGTAGTATTCCCAGACGAAGAGTTTGAACCCCATGGTTGGGCAGAAATACTAGCAACCATGGATGTAGCCATCAATGAAGAACAATGGACACCCCACTGTGACGAGGATGGCTATGACATTTCAGTTTTCACGATAGAGCCAATCATGTGCGATGCAATTTTAGAAGAGTGTGAACCTAACACTGATGCATTTGAGGATGCAAGCGATTTTGATTTAGAATCAATTATCATGGACCCACCCTTTGCATCAGAGGAAGAATATTTTTTCGAGGTAGAAACTCACACTCAGAGACACGAGGAAATTACGAATGAGGTGAGGTTAGCCACTCAAGTGACTACTAAGAGTGAAGGTAAGAAAAGAAAGAAGAAAGCAACCATGTCAGAAAAAGAAGAATCCTTGTTTGAAGTACCCGAGAATTTCAAGAAATATGAAATCGAAGATAGAAGAATCATGGTACGAATGCCCAATAGAAAGGCGAATGACAGACAAGTATATGATAACCGAGAGAAAACCAAGAAAATAATAGTTGCCATAGAAGGAGAAGAAGAAAAATGTACATACATAGGGCATGATTTGACGAAGGAAGAAGAAGAAGAATTAGTTGCCTTATTGCGCGAATATCGAGATGTTTTTGCTTGGAGTTATAAAGATTTGAAAGGAGTAGATCCAGATATATGTTCTCATAGAATCCCTATGACTCCAAATGCAAAACCGACCAAACAGAAACCGTACACGTATAATGATAACTACGCTGCGAAGATTAAAGAGGAGATAGATCGCTTGATAGAAGCAGGATTCATTTACGAAATTGAGCATACCGAATGGGTATCCCCCATTGTGGTTGTGCCCAAGAAGAATGGGAAATTGCGTGTGTGTATTAACCTTAAAAAAGTTAATGCCGCAACGATTCGGGATAGTTATCCTCTTCCTATCACGGAACATCTATTGGAAAGAGTTGCGGGCAAGGAAGTTTACAGCTTTCTTGATGGATTTTCAGGCTATAATCAAGTAGCCATTGCTCCAGAAGATCAACACAAGACGGCATTTGCCACTGAATGGGGCATATTTGCATTTCGTGTGATGCCATTTGGCTTAACAAATGCACCCGCCACTTTCCAGCGACTCATGTGTCATGTTTTTAAGGAATTCTTACGCAAGAGTTTAGAAGTTTATGTCGATGACTTATGTGCTCATTCAAATGTAAGACAGACGCATATCCCAGAGTTAAGGCAAATATTTGACAAATGTCGAGAATATCAGGTTTGTTTGAACCCAGAAAAGTGCGTTTTCATGGTCAGACAAGGCAAAATTCTAGGACACATTGTGTCAAAAAATGGAATCTCCACGGATGAAGAAAAGGTGAAGGTAATTGCAGAATTACCTAGACCAACTAATGTGAAAGAGGTACAGGCATTTATGGGCCATTGCGGTTATTATAGGAGATTCATACACATGTATGCAATCATAGCCAAGCCTTTGTACTCTCTTTTAACCAATTTTGAATGGACAGATGAATGTGAGAATTCATTCAACGAACTTAAAAGATGTTTGTGCTCAGCACCTATATTGACTACCCCAGATTGGAGTAAGCCATTCCATGTACATGTGGATGCATCCAATTACGCCATAGGATGTGTGTTAGCACAACCCACGAATGAAGGTAACATAGATCTCCCCATAGCTTACGCTAGTAGACAATTGAACGCAGCAGAAAGAAATTACACCACGACGGAACGAGAAGGATTAGGGATGATCTACGGAGTAAAGAAGTTTAGGCACTATTTGTTGGCAAACAAATTCAAGTTCTTTACAGATCATCAAGCCCTATTGTACTTAGTCAACAAGCCATGTAACACAGGACGACTGATACGTTGGTTTCTATTACTCATGGAGTATGATTTTGAAGTAGTAGTCAGGAAAGGAAAGACACATCTTAGAGCTGACCACCTTTCGAGATTAACCTCAGGAGAAGCTCCTCAAGGAGTAGCGGATGATCTACCAGATGCATACTTGTTTAATCTTGAGATAGCACCAGAATGGGCTAAGCCTATAGTCCCTATTCTCACATATGGACCCAAGAATCCTAGGATAAAGATCAAAGAAGGAGAGATTACCAAATCTCAGAGATATCAAATCATGGCAGGAAGCATATATAAACAGGATAATCAAAAGATTCTTGCTTGTTGTGTAGATGAATCAGAACATGTGAATTGGTTGCAATTAGCACATGTAGGTTTCAAGTAAAGTCAACCACTCATCCTAACATAGTGGACAGGAGACCATTCATTACAGTCAGGTTAGAGCACGACAACCCTTGCCAAGAGCCCAAGGCTTTAATTGACTCAGGTGCTGCGACTAGTGCAATTAGATGGTCCCACTATAAGGATTCAGGAATAGAAATGCGGTCAATTGAGGCATACCTCATAGGCCTAGGAGGCATGGAAACCCCTTGCATGGGTGAGGTGGACCTTCCTATCCTCATTAAGGATGTGACCATGACAGCGAAGCTACTAGTGTGCCATGATGACGACCTGATAGAACCCCTAATCCTTGGCCAAGATTGGCTATACGATCACTCAGTGGACCTAAATCTTAGACAAGGCTCCTTACAGATTGGAACCATAGAACAGAAGCGAGTGATACCGCTTGACTTCCCGAACGGCATTCCGATTGAGGTTTGTAACCCTAGACCCTATGAAACGCATGCGACGGAAGACCGGAAGATCTTGGGTCAGACCAGTCACGTTACGTCTGCACCAACCCACTCGGGCTTGGCTCTGGACAGTTGTCAATCAGAAGGACGACAGGAGATCTTCCCTAGGGCTTCCTGCAAACTAGAAGGGGCAGCTACCCAACTGCTAGGGCAGATGAATACAATCAGCGGTCAGGTGGGTTGCATCAGTGGCCAAATGAGCACAACACCCTGCGGTGCTCATCCTTCCAAACTTGCTGCGGACTGGCCTAGATTAAAGATAAAGAACGGATCACTTCCTAATGGGCAGGTCACGCAAGTGTTGGATCTCCCTTCTTTTCCAAAGCAGAGCGTCCAATGGACCTCTCAAACCCAATCACGAACAAGTCAACCACAACAGAGGAACCCAGACCGACGACATCACCAGACAAGGCAAGGAAAGCAACAGTATCAACATCACAGAACAAGTGGCACGAAACAAATATGGGTGCCAAAAGGACAGCAACCACAGGCTATTGGCAACACTGCAGACGAGAACAGGATAAAGTTGCAACAGAAGCAGAGTTCGCATCCAAAGTCCCCTCGATCTTCTTCTACACGTACCAGTACTCGACAGATTTGGATCGCCAAGAAATATCTTATCCATAGACCCACACCCATGCAGATTTGGGTACCCAAACAATGTATTATATCCCAACCCGCAAGCCATGTAATATATACCCCTCAGAAACCTTTTCATCCTTCAATACCACCAAACCCGATACCACTTTTTGTACCTCAGCAGAAACATACCACCCACTCAAAGACTCTTAGGAAATGGATACCGCAACGTATCCAGACGTCTTCTTGTACCCCATTATCTAACAATTTTCCCACCCCGTTTAAACTCCACCCTTGTACTAATTCACCCTCAACCAAACCTTGTATAAATTCATACACCCAAACCCCACATCATGCATAATAACGGCTCATCAAGAAATGTATGCATAATCTGACCATGTAGGTGTCTAGAGACCTGCATTAGTTTTGCAAATAATCATTGGATTAATCACTTCACGACACTTGGCTACACGGGTTACACATCGGTTATGGAAAGGGATTGCGGTCTCACCTTAATGGGATCATAATTAATTTCCATACTAATGTGTTAATCTTTTGTAGCAGATCTTTTCCATTAACTCATCAGTCATCATGCAAACCGAAGCAGGACCATCGGAAGCAGGCCCCAACGTCGTTGCGGTGCCCCTCAATGTTTTACGCGCAGAATCCCATCCGACCGCTCCACCGCCAGAGTTCCAAGGATTTTCGGGACCCATGCCAATCGATAACCCACCTATGGGATACACAGAGAAGATACACCATAACTCTCACTGGTTCCAAGGCCTAGCAGGACCATTAGCTGATGCTGACTTCATTTTTGAAGCAAATATGACATTTGATGACCGCACATGGGGCAAGTATCAATTCTTCTCAAGAGAATTCGAAGGCCTACAGAACACCCAGGACTTAACTCATGTTTGGGCTAGAGCCGGCTTCACGGAGTATTTCAGTGATCCTCTGCCCAAACCTGACTTTTGTAGGTGTCATTACTTAATCACCACTTTGCTGGCCTCAGAGAATAAGGACATCCCAGGAACCTTTATTTTGCCTTCTTTAGTGGATGATCCACCTTACAAAAGATTTTATCTTTCGAAGGATTTAATCAAAGCGGCCATCAAAATTCATGGAACACACACTCCAACGGAGAAAGAACAGCTAGTCCCAGAGCAGATGAAGCGTGGTGACGTAACTAAGTGGGAGGATATTTCTGCTATAACACCTGAGCTCTCTAAGCCATTACAGATATGCATGCAGCACTTTGCTTTCCCAGCTCAGGATCGTTTTACCATGCCCCACAAGAGAATCTAGTTTGGATTATACTTAGCATGTACTGGACCGCAAACAGTTGATCTAGCCAGCTGGATCATTGATTAGCTCTATTTGGCACAACATAGATGGGAGCGAAAGAAGGTAATCAATGGGTGCTGCGCCCTCACCAGGATCATATATATGTGCTTGGCATATGATTTACCCGTAGAGCATGCCATGACCAGTGAGGAACTGAAAGCATTTAAAGGCACCACTAGAAGGCTAGAAAGTCTAGCAAAGGCAGAGCCGGAAAGCAGATGAGAGGTACTATCCCGTGCCTACAAGTCCCAGAATCACCCTCTCCACAACCATCTCCAACGCAGTCACCAACAGCAGCCACTCCCACAGTACAACCTATTCGCATAAGGTTATCTAGACCAGTGGTAACGGAGGGCACCACCAGTACTGTCGCACCTCAAGCAGCCACAACCACAGAACCTATCACCACAACAGCTGAACTTCCCACCACTATCGGTGCGGAAGCTTTCTCTTTTCCCATACCCCATTTAGAACCAGGAAGCAGAGCCACTGGACCAAACTTTTGATTTTGAAATGCCCGATGCATTCTCAAATGAGTTCCAGTTTTCAGAAGGACAATTGTTTTCTCAAGAATTTGAAAGGCCTAGCTACCCTACCACACCCAGGGATCAGCCACAAGGACAGGTCGTGTCCAGCTCTGATGACGAAAGAACAGCAACCGATGACGACGAAGGAGACGACGAAGCTAGCCAGGGAACACAGGAATCCCAAGAGCATGAACAGACAGACGGCCAAGGCCAACAAACAGACACACATGCTGATACAAGTACCCATGAAGATGAAACTTACGAGGCAGCAGCTTACACACTAGCTATTAAGAAGCTGTATAGAACTATGGAAAAAGTTTGGGCACGCAAGAAGCTGACAGAGGAAGAGAGCCAAAAAATAATAGAACAAGAACTTGTCACAGGCGGATTCGAAGACGCATACATCAAAGGATTCAAAGAATTAGTCAAATCAGTAGGCTCCAACGAGGCACTCAGGTACTTGCAAAGAAAGCCACTACCACAGTTTGACCCCCGCAGAGTACGACTACTTTCAAAGGCCGGCGAATACATTCGTGTACCAACCGGAGCACAATCTTCAGAACAAGCCAGGGAGGCACGCCTCGTCCCCGAACGTTCATTGGCCGTAGAAACCATCATTGTAGATTCCCCACCCCGCGCTACAACTGTACCTACCTCAGTAGTCACTGAAGTACCGACCACCCCAACCGCTCCTCTCTCACCACCCGTCCATCCAGCCTCCCCTCTTCACCCTCCTTCCCCCAGACCCACATCTTCATTCGCCGGTGGTGTTGCAGAAACCGTCTTTACGACCACTCACCCCACAATTCCCACGCCCATTAGCCCTAATCTACCCCTTCCCACACCCACCTTTCTATCCAACCCATTCCTTCATCAATCTTTTCCATCCTTCCCCACACCTCCAAGACCCCTTTTCCCATTCCCCCCGCCATTAACCTTCTCCCCCGTCTCACCTCCCCGACCCACTGTAACCCCTCTTTCCCCTTTCCACCAAGCTGCTCCAGCCAGCCCCCCTGTAAATTACCCCTCAACATTTGTAAATCCCGTATTTACACCAGCACGCGCACCCACGATCACACCCATATTCACGGTCACCGCACTAGATACGTCCACTGACATGGACATCTCACCACCCACTGCACCATCACTACCTTCACTCACGGCACAAACATTTTTAGGCACATCCCAATTTTCAACAATCACTACATCATCCACCTTCCCATCCCCATTCCCCGTTCCCGTTGCATCTACACCAACTGCATCTTCATTTAGCACCCCGTTAATACTATCACCCACTGTAGATAATGCATTCCGACAGATGTTCATGTGTATGACACAAGTCAGAGATGAGTTCACATCTCTTGGTGATAATTATCAGCAGCTGCAGAGGACAACCAATGACTTACAGTCGCAGCTTAATTTATTGTCCATTGATAATGCCTCTCTGAACACCCGCTACCAAGAATTACGCGAGGCTTATCACAAATTGGAACTAGAAAGTGAAGAAAAGACCAAGGAAGCCACTACTGACCTGGATAATTTATTAAGAGCCCAGACAGTCCGCAATGCAACGCTAACACGAAATATGGGCTTACTACAAAGACACCTAGCAGCTGCCAAGGAAGAAAACCAGCGCTTACAGGATCAAAACCGAGAAAACTTAGAAGCAGCGCTCGACCACCCAGACCAACCGCTCAGTCCTAGCAGGTTCAAAGCCATTCCTTCAGACTCGATGAGGATGCTGCTAGACGATCATGTAAGATTACTAGAGGAATACGACCGCATGAACGAGGAGTTACAGAAACTCAAAGAAGATCACAAATTACTCCAGTTACGAGAACCGGCACACCAAGACATACCAGCACCTGTGGACCCCTCTCCTGACCTCCTAGAGGAACTCAACTCATTACGGGCCCAGGTATCGACCCTTGAATCAAGAATTGCAGTATATGAAGCGCCACCAAGGCCAGATTCCCCACCTGAGCTTCCAGCTGAGGAAGAAACGGTCACCATCCCGGTGGAGGAAACGTTTGAAGAAGCGTACGAGCCACAACCCATCCCAGGCGGACGCGTCATGGCCGAAGGACAGATGACGTACGAACTTCCGACCCCCGCGTGGATGAAGACTATTGAGGAGATTGGAACAACGCACTCAGCGAGAGTAGAGGCACAATTACACGCCATGGCGATGATAGAAGAACGAATATTACAGTCTCCATTCTTTGCTCATTTGGCCCCTCGACGATACATATCTGGGCATGAGCTACAATATAAACCGTATTTCATGTTAATGGCCGAATACCAATTAGCCATTGAGAAAGAGACAGGTAAGAAACCATCACATGCAACTCAATTCGAGGAGGACGATTTGCCACTAGATGCGCAGCAAGGAGAGATCTATCAACCAGAGTGGCGCAAAGATTTACTACAGAAGTATCCAGAAATGATGAGTACATGGGTAAAGGCACCTTTGCACCTGAAGTATAACCCGTGTTGGGGACCAGTGCCACGACGCCGCTCCTGGACTGCCTTTGCTATTAAGGTACAAAACAATAAGCAGTGCCAAGACTGGTTGAATTACCCCTATTTTAAGCCACCCATTGAGTTACCAACTGTTGGCTACATGATGGCTACAATTCGCCACTGGCTCCCTAGATTAAAGCATATGGACGATATAGCGGCGCATATGACTGTCAAAATCTTTGACATGATGCAAATGATTTTTAAAGTCTTCCGACGCGTCAAGGCACCACATGTCAACACCCCGGGCTTTGAGCATGGCAATTTTGATCTGGTATATGATATGAGTACAACGCCATCGCTACAGGTGTGTTATGCCTGGCACTGCAGAATAAAGTACCTACCGGCGTGCTACAAGCAGACGTACGAAGAGATGTTCACAACCGGCTTCTGGGAATACCATTCAGAGGTATTCATAAGCAGGCCTACATATTTATTACAATTATTTGCCTGTGAACGAATGGTCTATTCCACACACTATCAGCTCCCGCCACCGGAAGAACCGCAACCAATCGACTGGGAGAAACTCGAGGCAGACCTGTCCCGAGGCATTCGTATCTCCGAGCACACCCTCGCTCAAGACCTCCTACAGAACTATATCTGGCAGACCTCACAGCAAGGTTCTGTCAGGGACGACAGAAGCAAGAGGGAGGGGGGTGTTGGAAGCAGCCAGAGGCACAGACGACACGGAAGCATGTAACGACAAAGCAGGGAGCCAGTCGAATCGTTTTTCAAAGAATTATGTTTTCAAATACTTTCCAAAAACCTCCAACAGTGATTTTTATCACTATTGTAACATATGTAACATAGAAAACCCCATTTTGTAATCCATAGCTCCATTTTGTGCAAGCCGAGGAGTCCTCGAGCTTGAGGAGCTTAGGTAGAATGTGCGTACCAATTTTCGTTATTTTTAGACATCGTTTACCCTTCCAAATAGCATCTAGGACCTAATTTTTAACTATGCCGGTCACTAGATGTGAAACCGGTCAAAACTAGTCTAGAAACTATAAAAAGAGCTAGAGAGCTCATTTTTGAGGTTGGCTAGTGTGAGCTTAGAGCTATTTTGAGCTTGTAATAGTGTTCTTGAGTAATAGAGTTGATTTCTCACCTTCCATTGTGTCTTGCTTGTCTCTTCGTAGTGTGTGTGCATGTGTGTGTGCATTTCTATGCTTCTCACCTTCACTCTCACTTCATCTCACATTCACGATCTTCATATCACTCCTATCTCTTCCGCGGATTGACATTAAGGAGGTGGAGCTTCTTAACGTGGTTCTCACCATTGTGCTAGAGCAACACGGTGGTACACCAACCACACCGCGCAAGATTGCCCCTACAATAAGCAAGCTGTTAGGCAGATGTACCCACAACCATACCCTCAACAAGGCAGATACCAGAGTCAATACCCACCACAACAGTATGCTAGGCCTCAACAAACCTACCAACCCTACCAAAACCAACAAAGGCCTCAGCCTGTGTTAGCACAACAACCCCCTGCTCCAGCTAATGTAATTCCGGTAAAGTATACAGCTGCAGAAGAGAACCTGAATAGAGCTATAGTCCCAGTTACACCATTAATCTCAGAAAGTGATCCCAGTGACCATAGCTTTGATTCTACGCATGTTGATAGTCCCAAGGCCTACTACATGCAGTCTCCTGAACATGGTGAGTCCTACTATAGTGAAGAGCCAAATGAACCTAGTTGGGAGTCAGATTACACAAACGTCATGTACGCAAACCCCAACCCTAGACCTCAACCTAGGCAAGTAAGACCCCCATTCCCTAGAGGACCATGCTACAGATGTCAGGGAGATCATCTCATTCGTGATTGTCCCGTGCCTCCACCTACACAACCCCAATCAGTGACGATCCAGGGCTATTGCCAAGAGTGTGGAAAGGAGCATCTCTTACGAGATTGTCCAAAGAATCCCAGCAATATGCCAAAAATCACTCCCATTAACGTCATCGGGCTAGTAGTAGACTCTACAGGAAGCGTGACGTCCACTGCACCAGTACAGGTAGTCACTAGAGCTCAAGCATTGCAGCAAAACCAAGGGGTAGGCCAAGAAAAGAGCCTAGAGGCTAGTGAAACTGAGAGCATAACCAAGAAGAGGACTAGAGCTTGGAGAGATAGTCGTGAAAGAATGAAAAGACAATGGGCAAAGAAAATGAGTGAACTTGAGAAAAGCCTAAGAGAAACCAAAGCCAGGATAACCGAACTCACAGCTCAAACTCCCTCTCACACTACTCCACCTCCATCACCTCCACCATTCCCATCTCCATCCAACCCGCCTCATCTAAGCCCACCACCCCCTAGAGTAGGATCAGTCCTAGCAGATCCCACTCCCGAGGACCTTAATATGATGCTTAAAGCCTATCAGGCCAGAATCCAAGAAGGGCCAAACGTAACTGATCATGAAAAGTATTACCCTAGAGCAGAACTAGAGCTAGAACGAACCAAAATTTGTGCTAAGATGGTGGAATTGGCTCAGACCATGTTTGAAGCCAGTCGGCTATTTAACATCTCTAGTTCAGCGAAGACATAGTTGCACTTTGATGGACTGTTAGAAAGAATAGAGAGGCTGATTGCACAATCAGAAAAGGAACCCGCCTCTCAACACAAGGACAAGGCAAGTGAAAGAGTAAGTCTTCCTGCCCAGGAAGCCTATGTGCCTAACTCTACGGAACCAGACACATCATCTTCTAGGAATCGGTTCACACCAGAATTCCTACGAGAGATTCAAGAAGACAAATGGGCTAAGGAAAGTGAAGTCCCTCCTCCCATTGAACTTGTGGATGATGCACATGATCAATTTCCGCAAGATATTCCATCCATTTATGAGGAGCAGGAGAGCACCCACTCTCAGGAAAGATTAGACTTTGAGTCTAACTCTCTACAAGAACTACCCCACTTCACAGGCCCATGGGAAGCTAAGTCTACTTGTATGAGAGCACCCACGGTCATGGTACGAAATGAGGACTCAGTTCTACCTAGGAACATAGAGGTAGTGAAAAACACTAAAGTAAAATGCAACCTCACCTTAGAAGAGCTACTCAAAGTAAGGCCAGAGCTATGGAAACATATAGCCAAACAAGTACCAGAGATAGCAAAACCTCGTTCCCACGTAGGATCCCAAAGAACAGTGCCAGAAATACCATTGGACAAGATAGGAGACATGAGTGAGGGCGAAGAGGGAAACACATATCTTCCTATCACCCATCAAGGATACACCAACAAGGCCATTCTAGATTCAGGTGCAGGTGTTGCAATTGCTACCACTTCCCTATGGAAGTGTTGGGGCAAGCCAGCACTCAGGCCCACGAGGATGAAATTGCAGATGGCCGACGGTCACATTGAGAGACCCCTAGGGTTGTTAGAAGGAATAACTCTCACCACCTGTGGTGTTGAGTTTGAGCATACATTTGCTATATGTGATTTTAGCAAAAATCATGCCTATGAAATGATTTTGGGAAGACCCTTTATGCGACAGTTGCAAGTGGTACAGGATTGGGGAACCAATTCTTTGTACCTGCAACACTTAGGTGTTACGACCAAAGTGAATCTCAAGGATTACTCTCATAGAGATGTCCCTCCTATCCAATGGAATCCCATCCATAGAGCCAAGGATGATACAGAATCGGTGCACTCCATAGGATCAGGATCCTCATGGATGCATGAAGACACCCACTTATGGATGTGCAAACTAGCAGTAGAAGAAGAGAAGAGAGAAGAAGCCAAAGAGATAGGTGCAAAAGAAACACATAGATCAATTCAAGACCCAGCCTATGCGCCTGTAGTCTTTCCTAACGAAGAATTTGAACCCCACGGCTGGGCAGAAATCTGAGCAACAATGGATGTAGCCATCAATGAGGAACAATGGACACCCCACTGTGATGAGGATGGCTATGACATTTCAGTCTTCTCCATAGAGCCAATCATGGGAGAGGCAGTGTTGGAAGAGTGTGAACCTAGCCCTGATGCATTTGAGGATGCAAGTGACTCCGATCTAGAGTCAATCATTATGGACCCACCTTTTGCATCAGATGAAGAATACTTCTATGAAGTAGAATTTCAACCCCAGAGGCACGGAGAGCTTACAAATGATGTAAGGCTAGCCACACATGTGACCCCGAAGGAGGAAGGAAAGAAAAGAAAGAAGAGAGCAGTCACACCAGAAGAGGAAGAATCTTTGTTTGAAGTCCCTGAAAACTTTAAAAAGTATGAGATAGACAATAGGAGAGTCATGATAAGAATGCCTAAACGTGAGGCACAATCAGGAGAGGCCTATGATAACAAAGAAACCACCAAAAAAATAGTAGTGGCCCTAGAAGAAGGAGAGGAGAGATGCACGTACATAGGCCATGACCTGAAAGCAGACGAAGAGCACGAATTGATAGCCTTGCTAAGAGAATACAGAGATTTGTTCGCTTGGAGTTACAAGGATTTGAAGGGTGTTGATCCAGACATATGCTCACACACTATCCCCATGACCTCAGATGCTAGGCCCTCTAAGCAAAAGCCATACACATACAATGACAACTATGCGGCCAAGATCAAGGAAGAGATAGATAGACTGGTTGAAGCTGGATTCATCTATGAAATTGAGCATACTGAGTCCATCGTAGTGGTGCCCAAGAAAAATGGAAAGCTGCGTGTATGCATTAACTTGAAGAAGGTCAATGCAGCCACAATTTGAGATAACTATCCCCTTCCTATCACAGAACATCTCTTAGAAAGAGTAGCAGGCAAGGAAGTGTACAGCTTCCTTGATGGATTTTCGGGCTACAATCAAGTAGCCATAGCTCCAGAAGATCAGCATAAGACAGCTTTTGCCACAGAATGGGGCATATATTGCCTTTAGAGTAATGCCATTTGGGCTTACCAATGCACCAGCAACCTTCCAGAGGCTGATGTGCCATGTATTTAAAGAGTTCCTGAGGAAGAACTTAGAAGTCTATGTTGATGATCTTTGTGCTCATTCCAACATCAGACAAACCCATAATCCTGAACTCAGACAAATCTTTGACAAATGTAGAGAATATCAAGTCTGCTTGAACCCAGAAAAATGTGTTTTCATGGTCAGGCAAGGCAAAATTTTAGGACACATAGTGTCTAAGAACGGCATATCCACTGACGATGAGAAAGTGAGAGCCATCGCAGAACTACCTAGGCCAAAGAACGTCAAGGAAGTACAGGCTTTCATGGGGCATTGTGGTTACTACCGCCGGTTCATTCACATGTATGCGGTCATTGCAAAGCCCATGTATGGACTTTTGACTAACTTTGAGTGGACTGATGAGTGTGAAAATTCCTTCAATGAGCTTAAACGGCGATTATGTTCAGCACCAATCTTGACCACTCCAGATTGGAATAAGCCTTTCCATGTTCATGTGGATGCATCCAATTATGCTATTGGGTGTGTACTCGCGCAGCCTACCGGTGAAGGTAATATGGACCTTCCAATTGCCTATGCTAGTAGACAGTTGAATGCAGCTGAACAAAACTATACCACCACTGAGCGAGAGGGATTAGGTATGGTATATGCAGTTAAGAAGTTTAGACATTATTTGCTTGCAAATAAGTTTAAATTTTTTACTGACCATCAGGCACTGCTATATCTCGTAAACAAGCCATGCAATACAGGAAGATTAGTAAGATGGTTTCTCTTGCTAATGGAATATGACTTTGAGGTAGTAGTGAGGAAAGGCAGGACTCACTTGAGAGCAGACCATCTCTCTAGACTCACATCTGGAGAAGCTCCACAAGGAGTGTCAGATGACCTTCCTGATGCTTACTTGTTTAATTTGGAAGTTGTGCTGCAGTGGGCTAAGCCACTAGTGCCAGTATTGACATACGGGCCTAACCATCCAGTAATAAACACACAGGATAGAGAGGTAGTAAAAGCCCAAAAGTATCACATCATGGCAGGAAGTATGTACAAGCACACAGATCAAGGGATCTTGGCTTGTTGTGTGGAAGAGGATGAGTACGCTAAATGGTTGCAATTAGCACATGTAGGTGCATTAGAGCAACACTACTCAAAGCAACGAACCCTACAGACACTAAGGAGACTCGGAGTGCATTGGCCTACTATGGAGGCTGATGTCCAAAAGTTGTGCAAGGAATGCCCAATCTGTTGCACTAAACCACCTGTGAAACATGCCACTCTTTATCAGGTGTCCATAGTGCCAGATTGGAGTGAACCACTAGTATTCTTCCTGAGGACGAAAACATTCCCTCCAGACATGACTCTGGCTAGGAAAAGGAGTTTAGAGCAAGAAGCCTTGGATTACTCACTCATTGGTGACAATCTATACAAACGTGGTAAAGATGGTTACCTCAGACTATGTGTCCATGAGAGTGAATATCTCAAAATCTTAGAAACTGCTCACCAAGGTGTAGCAGGAGGACATGTTGGACCAGATCGGGTGATCAAGGCAATACTATTTGCGTGCTTCTAGTGGCCAACCCTTCACATGGATGCACATACCTATGTGAAACGGTGTGATGTGTGTCAGAGAACTCAGTATCCTATACGCAAAGATGAGATGCCCCTGAAACCTATGATGGGTGGACGTGCATTCTCTAAGTGGGGAATCGACTTTGTTGGTCCTATTAATCCCCCAGCTAAGGGTTCACATGCTGAATACATTATTGTTGCGACAGACTATCTGACTAAGTGGGTAGAGGTAAAAGCCACAACAAAGAACGATGCTCAAACAACAGCCAAGTTCTTATTCGAGAATGTGTTCACCAGATATGGGTCACCTATAGAGCTAGTCAGTGACAGAGGCACTCACTTCTTGAATGAAGTCATTGAAAATCTGCTCCAAGAGTTCTTGGTAGTACATAAGAAGTCTGCCCCCTATCACCCTCAAGCTAATGGCCAGGCTGAGAGCACAAATAAGATCTTATGCAGTGTACTGACGAAATTAGTGAACAATAAACGCTCTGATTGGGACAAACAGCTACACCATGCTGTTTGGGCATATCGAGTGGCCTATAAAACGGTACTCCAAGCCACCCCCTTTCAGATGGTATTTGGCCAAAATGCAGTGCTACCATTGGACTTCTTAATACCTACATTGAAGGTAGCACAAGAGCACGAATGGACGGGTCATGAACTCTCCTCTAGACTTTTTGACCTTGAACGATTAGGAGAAACAAGACTGAAAGCAGCGGCAGGGATATATGCATCTAAGAAGAGACAGAAGGCATACTTTGATGCCCATGTGAAGGATAAGGGCTTGAAAGCAGGAGATCTAGTTTTAGTCTACACATTGAAACAACACGCAAGGAAGCTAGAAAAGAGAGGCTACGGACCTATGATCATAAACAGGATCTCCACAAGTGGAGCAGTACAACTAGCCACTTTAGAGGGTGATGCTCTCCCGAGCTACATTAGCGGATGCAGAGTCAAGTTATATCAGGAACCTCTGACGGAAGAGATGCTAAGTCGACTCAACACTGCTAAGAAACGCAAAGAAGAAGAAAAACAAATTCGCGAAGAAGCTCAAGCAGAAGCCTTAGAGCGCATACGGAGAATGAAATTAAGAAGACAAGGTAGAGAGCAACCTAGGCCAGATGCCGATGCAGATCAAGGATATCACATGGCTATGTGTGAAGTTTCAGGTATCAGCTCCCATAGGATAATTGATCGACGTCCTTTTATAACCTTAGAGATAGGACAAGGAAAGGGTGCAAGGACTGTAAGAGCCTTGATTGACTCAGGTGCAGCCACTAGTGCTGTTAAATTGTCTTACTGTCAAGAGTTGAAATTAACTGTTAATCCTATAGAAGCCTATCTCATAGGATTGGGAGGTGTGGAAACCCCTTGCATGGGCGAGGTGGAACTTCCCCTCCATGTTCAAGACGAAGTAATGACAGTCAAGGTACTAGTGTGTGAAGATGAGGACCTCACTGAGCCTCTTGTCTTGGGTCAGGACTGGATCTATGATCATGCAGTCAACCTAAACCTAAGAAGTGGACTTCTTCAGGTATGGGTAAATCATAGTCGAATTACAATTGAATTGAAAAATGATGCACTCGAAGAATTAGGTAAGACACGAACTCCTGGTCCTTCCAGGTGTGCACATGAAGTTGACCATGCTATTCTTGTCCAAAACAGTGTGATGCAGAAAGAGGACTGTCTCAACAACGGAGTCAAGGATAAGAAGGCACTCCCTTCTGTTCCAAAGACCAGAGGGATGCAGCAACCAAAGGCAGATCGAATACAGAAGAAGCAGAACACTACCTATATTGGAGGCCAAAAAAAGGAGCAAAGCAGATTGTTTCAGCCGATGAAACAAGTATGGAGGCGAAAAGGCGAACACCCTGTTCCGACCAGGCCAACACCACGGCCAAAACCTCTTATTAGTAATCAACAACACGACACTAATAAGAAGTCCTTCATAAATTCTACTGCGAAAGTGAAGTCTATTTGGGTACCCAAGAAGTCAATGAAGGCCAGCCCACAATCACGACAAATTTGGGTGTCTAAGGCTTGCTTGCGGGCTCAAATAGCTACACCAAGGCCAAACCCTGTACAACATGTTTCACTCACACGAACATCTGAGGCCCACTCTTACACATCACGCACTAACACGTATTCTTCCATGAGCACAAGTAGAATCACTTGTAAATGGGTCCCTAAAAAGCCCCATTTTTCAAGTAAATACCCTATCACACTCTCCAGAGTCTCCACAAAGTCAAGATCAAAACCTATCCATTGCATTTGGCAACCTAAAACTTGTAATAAACCCCCGGACCCCAGTTGTAAATCCATGTCCACCTACTAACTACTTCACTCTCACACTACATCATTCCGCTTAGCTCTTAGGTCTACCCAATTCCTAACTACACACACAAGCACCTTTCTTCGGCACAATAACCATAGAAGAAAGCCACCTGGAATGTTCTACTGGCACAATTATACCTGCTTCTTCTAATTTTGTAATCTCTGCTTTTACCGCCTCTGCATACTTTGGATTGAGTCGATATGGCCTACTTCTTACAGGTGCAGCTCCCTCAACCAAGGGTATCCGATGTAATCCAAGCTCTTCTGGTATTCCTGTTAGATCTTTGTAGGACCATGCAAAGACACTTTTGTAAGTAAAGAGCAAAGAAGTTACCTTCTGTAGTAAATTAGGATAATGCCACAACCAGGATGCCAAATGGACTACTTGAGGGTTCTCTTCATCCCCTAAATTTACTTCTTGAACCAATGTTTCAGGACTGGCCTTGTTTGATAAATCATCTCCACTATATGCAGGAGTGGAGTTTAATTTATATTCTGCAACATGTTCTTTCATCCAACCTTGAGGTATATCTGCAAAAGGGAGATCTTCTCTGCTCTTAGGTTCATAATTTTCCCTCTCTGATACTTTTATCTGGGCTGCTTCCTCAAGGCTTGTGCTTTCCTGCAATTGCTCATTCTCCAACACCTTGTGGTCTTCATTGCCCTTTCCTGTAATTACCTTATCTGCAACTTCTTCCTCAATTTCATTAATCTCTACTGTGCAACCCTCTGCACTTCCCATCATCCAATTTAACAATGTATCCTCTTCTTGGGGTAGAGAGGGCATTACCTGAGTGTCCACAGTATATCCAGTAGTTTTTCCTGAGTCGAATCCTTCTTCCAAATGTAGTTGCAGTTGGCTATTGGTATTTGTTGAAATCCATAGTTTATTTTTTCCCCAATCTTGCAAAGCTTTTGCTTGTCTCAGCCAAGGTCTCCCCAGGAGTAGAGGGTAAGAAGTCTCCTGTGGAAGTGCAATAACAACAAAATCTAAAACAAAATGGCAGCCCTGTACTATCATCAGTACCTTCTCAATAATGCCCAGTGGCGCAACCCGATGTTGATCTGCCAATGTAACCGTGAATGGTGCCAACATGGTGGGGTTCAATTTCAGCTTCTTCATTGTAAAATTTGGCATTAAATTGATACCAGAGCCTCCATCTATGATCACACCTGTGAGAGCTTCATCCTTTATACAAACAGATAATCTTGAGCTTTGGTAGTCTGCTAAGGGTGCAGGGGGAAAATCAACCATGAAACCATCTATACTAGGTGATTGGACCAAGTGAGCAGAGTGTATAATCTTCAGTAAGTCACTTCTTATTTTTGAATCCATCCTTATAAGTTCATATAGACTAACCTTGTGATGAATACCTTTCAAGATCTGTTCAATGTTTACCTCCTGAGTGTTTTCTTGCAGACTGGTTGGTTGGCCCTTTAGAGAAGTAGTCATCTTATCATAAGCTCCTTCAATTTCTGCTTGGTCCTTCCATCCTGACTCCTTTTCTTCCTCTTTATCCTGAAATCCTTGTTGTTCATCTCTGTGGGTTGTAGCTGCTTGCCTAGCTCTAGTCATCATGGGCATTGCAGAGGATGAAACAGCATAAGTCTGAGTGGTTTTTCCTTCTTCCTGTGGAGAGACTGCAATCATGTGGATTGGAGCAGGACGACTTCTCGGACAATCTTTGGTATAATGATCCTTGGCCTCTGGACAATGTTGACAAGGAGGTGCATCTTCTGGGAGGGAACACCTATTTTGCATGTGACCATATTCACCACAACGATAGCACATTAAGGGTCTATTATATCTAGGCTTTGCAGGCCTATTCTCCTCTCTGTTAGGTGTATTCGAAGTACTAGCATAGTATGAATCCAAAGTTTGAGGGTTACCTCTCTGTTGTGTGCCCTTGAAGTAGTAGCAATCTCTGGCTTCATGCCCATCCTTCCCACAAAATTGACAGCTTACCTTATTGGGACAATTAGCATTGGAATGTCCATTGTTGTTACAGATCGTGCACCAAATTTGTCTCCTTATATCCTGAGTGGTCCTCAAATCTTCTAACTCACGGCGAAGTTGAGCTACTTCATCATCAGTGCGTCACAGTGGTGGCAAGACCTTCTCTTCTTGTTGATTTTGTTGCATTTTCAATGCTTCCAGTTCCCTCCTTAGTTGCTCAATAGGATCCAGATTTGCAGCATACTTTGAGTGTGTATCTCCTTCAAAATGTTGCCTTGCTTCTTCAATGCGTGATGCCGCTGCAACAAAATCATTGAGGGTGGCATCCAATCTAAGAGACTCACGAAGCTTCTGCTGAGATGACCTGGGCAGAGCCTTCTCTATCCACTTTTTAACCAAAAAGTCACCTGGAGCATGTGGCAGACTTGCAACAAGTGCTTTTGTTCTAGTGTGAAGTTCATGAAAAGATTCACCTGGTCTTAGCTTCAAATTCTCTAGTTGATCTAGAGCTCTTTCTGAAGAATCACTCGGTCTGAATGTTTGTGAGAAAGCCGCCTTCAAAGCCTCCCATGTAGTGAAATGGCCATCTGCATACTGACTGTACCATTTATCTGCAAGACCCTCCAATGTGGATGGAAAAAGTGCTAGCATTGCATCTTCCCTATTCTGCAGACCTCGCCCACGGCATAAAGAGATGAATCTTCTCACATGATCATCAGCATCCTCATATGCATGTCCCTTGAAGGTAGGGAACTTGATGTTGAGCCTGGAGAGAAAATGAGAAAGATCCTCCATTTGGACCGGTGTCTCTTCTGACGTATCTGAGGAGAAATCTAGAGTTCTCCTATACCCTTCTTTTGACAATGGTGTCGCTCCCAAGTCAATGGACAAATTTAGGGAAGATAGAGGGGAGGTAGACTCACTATTTGTGGTTATAGCTAACTTGTTAAGGCTCCTCCGAACACGCAGACTCCTTATCTGCCCGTGTATGGGTCATGTACCTACTTGCAAATGTAATAGGGCAAAAATACCTCTCACAGAAATGCAAAGGTCCCACCGGGCGTGCCAAACTGTAGAGGAGGTACTGGGGTATCCGCTTTTAACAAAGGTAGAGAATAAAAATTAAACACGTCCAGTACGTCACCTACTCAAGGGAGGTTCTCTTTAGGGAAGTATACCCTTTAACATTTCTACGAGCAGGCAGACAACAAGAATTGTACATAATGGTAAATGCTTCAGAAAATATGGACAACAAATGACCAAGGAAGACCATACACTTCTTGATTCGAATCAGATGATTACAAGGTTGGGCAGAGAACTCAGAACAATACAAATGGTAGTATTTCTCAAGAGGATAGAGATTAATCAACACACTGACTCACAGAAAAATAACCCCAAGCTACTCTCTTACACTATAGTGCTCATAGCCCTTCACTGAGTCACAGAAAAATAACCCCAAGCTACTCTCTTACACTATAGTGCTCATAGCCCTTCACTGTGAAGCCTACCCTCTGTAGACACGACAGAGTAGCTCCCACAGTAGACTTGAAACCACCAAGTGCAAGAGAGGTCTTTTGCACGTATACACGAACCACGGTATCTCTAAAATTGTTGTGTGAACATGTACCCCTCCGTGTACCCCAGTGAGCACAAATCCCTTGATTTTATAGGTCTCAATAGGCCAAGAGAGCCTTGCCGAATCCTCACGTTCACTGATCACGCGCCGGTTGATCACCCAAAATTGGGGGGTAGGTCAAATAGTCCACTTGATTTGAATTAGATCCACAAAAATAGGTAGTCGTGATGAATGGTTGGTAGCAATAGTATTTTCTCTGCTTCCAATTTTTAACATGCGCACTTTTTATCACACACCCTTTTGTAGTCAAATTGAGATCTTTACTTTATATTGCCGATGATTTAGAAACACCCCTTGAGTATGAGAAAGGGAGGGTAGATATTGCTTGTAACTTCACCAATCCTAGAGCCCCAAGAAATACCTCCATTGGAAAGATCATCTCCCTCATGCTTCTGCTGTAGCCATCTTTCAGGTGCTTCAGAGAAGAACCATAGGAACCTTCGCCTTGCCCCCAGATACTCGGAGATGGGGGCCTCCAAACACTGTCTCCATCCCGCCCAGCATCAATTTTATATGCTTCCTGGAGAGCCATATTTTCCATCATCTTTGTGGGGCCCAATCCATTTCTCCTGCCGAACCTCATAATCTTCATCTTCTGGATCTTGATCTTCTTCCCGTGTGTGTGTGTTGTGAGGATGTGGGTGTGTATGTGTGTGGGTGTGCATGTGTGTGTGTGTGAGTGCATGCATGTGTTTGTGTATGTGTGGGAGTGGGTGTGTATGTGTGAGTGAGTATATGTGTATGTATGTGAGAATGTGCTCATGTGTGCATGTATGGGTGCATGTGGGTGAGTGCTGCATTGTGTGTGTGTGCTGCTTATGCGTGCGTGTGAGAGAAGTATGTGTGTGTTAATGTGTGTATGCTGATGTGTGTGTGTGGGATGTGTATGTGTGTGTAAGTGAGATTGTGTGTGCGTAAGTGTGTGTGTGTATGTGTGCGTGAGTGTGCATGCATGTGTGAACGCTTGTGCATGCGGGAGAGGTAGAGAGTGAGGGGGAATGTGTGGGAGTGAGCGGGTGGCGGGGGAAGGGGGCAGCGGGGGGGGGCGGGTGAGGAGAGCTGCGGGGGGCGGGTGAGGGGGTTGCGGGGGGCGGGTGAGGAGGCTGCGGGGGGCGGGTGAGGGGGCTGCGGAGGGCGGGTGAGGAGGCTGCGGGGGCGGGTGAGGGGGCTGCGGAGGGCGGGTGAGGGGGCTGCGGAGGGCGGGTGAGGGGGCTGCGGAGGGCGGGTGAGGGGGCTGCGGAGGGCGGGTGAGGGGGCTGCGGAGGGCGGGTGAGGGGGCTGCGGAGGGCGGGTGAGGGAGCTGCGGAGGGCGGGTGAGGGGGCTGCGGAGGGCGGGTGAGGGGGCTGCGGAGGGCGGGTGAGGGAGCTGCAGAGGGCGGGTGAGGGGAGAAGGCAGCGGGGCGGGGGAGGAGAGAGAAGGAGGGGGGAAAGAGAGAGAGAGAGAGAGAGAGAGAGAGAGAGAGAGAGAGAGAGAGAGGGGTTCACTCGGGGTGGCAGAGAAGAGAGAGAAAAAGAGAGAGAGAGGGAGAGAGAGAGAGAAAGAGAGAGAGAGAGAGAGAGAGAGAGAGGGGTTCACTCGGGGTGGCGGAGAAGAGAGAGAAAAAGAGAGAGAGGGGTTCACTCAGGGTGGCGGAGAAGAGAGAGAAAAAGAGAGAGAGAGGGAGAGAGAGAGAAAGAGAGAGAGAGAGAGAGAGGGGTTCACTCGAGGTGGCAGAGAGGAGAGAGAAAAAGAGAGAGATCGAGAGAATAAGATAAAACGAGAGATAAACAATCAACTGAAATGAAAGCAACCATCCGCCCGAAATACCGAAAGCACCAACTTCAATCTGAAAGCACCAACTGCCCAGACATAATTATGTTCAAGAAATAGATCGGAACATTCCCTGAAGCTGCATCTGAGAGCTTTCCTCCACATCAGAATGTCAAGGAGCTCTGACCTCTACACACCCTAACACCAGACGTCACCCCTCCACCCCGAAGAGTCCGACCATTCACACTCCGACTTCCAAGACGCAGCACCGATGGTCCTAACTTGATATTCCCTCCCATCCCAACCGATCTTGAATTTCCCAGTGGTGCACCTTTGGAAGAACTCACGAATGAAGACTTTGAACAATTATTACAAGATGTAGAGCTGGAGGCAGAAGAGGCACAACAAGTGGAGAACGTGCAAACGCAGGCAAAAACCTCCCAAGTACCTATCACCACAGTTGAAGTGGATGAAGAGGATGATGAAGATGAAGAACAGGAAGAAGATGAGGAGGATTATGATCAAGAGCATCAAGATGAGCAACAAGAAGTGCCAGAACTTGTACGTGCACGTGCATATACAGCTCAACTACAAAGGTTATACGACACAATCAAAGCAGTACAAGAAAGGCATCAACTCTCTCTTGTGTCAGGTCAAGCTTTGATGCAAGAAATGCTATCAGATGATGGGGTGGATCAACATTTCATTGACACCCTCAAATTAGTGTCAGAATCTTTAGGAGTTCCGGAGGCTATCCACACAGCAGTCCGCCAATCCGTGAGGTATGACAAACGCAGAGTTGACACATTACCACGAGCAGGTAAAACTATCAGGATACCCGTCACAGAACAAGAAGTACCCATTGAAACCACAGCTACCCCCACCACCACCATTGACCTCTCTGCTGAAACCTTCGTTCAGACATCACCCATCTCACCCCAGCATCCCCCATCACCACCTTCTCCACCCCCACCACCAGCTCCCACCATGGAAGAAACGACAGTCATCACCTCTACCTTCACTTATAACCCATCCTCATTCACATCATTCTCATTTCGAGAACCCACCTCACAAGACACCCTCTTCTCTTTCATCACCAATCCCTTGTACACTTCAACCCTTCTATCCTCCGAACCCATAACTGGCCATCCCATAATCCCAAGTGTGGTTGGAAACCCAGCACCCACAGAAGGCACTCTGTGTTTCCCAGCCTATCCCCCAATACGGGTACCTCCATTCCATGACACTCACTTCCCATCTGGCCCCTACACCTCTTTCAACCTGACCTCACCACCCCAATACCCGTCCTTTGTGGAGCAGTTGGGCAATCTCATAATGTAAATAGCACGTTCAATACATTACTTCAGTGTGCACATTAACTACAACAAGAATACCATCAATTGGAAGAACGCACTGCTGCCCTCCAGGCAGAATCTCAGCGTCTGCAAGCTAGAGTCAACAATCTTGAAGCTGATTACCAAACGCTCCTAACCGAGCATACCACCTTACAGCAGGCTCACTCCGAATTGGAATCAAAGACATCGACAGTAGATGATCAAGCAATCAAGGAACTAGAAAAAGTGCTCCAAGCGCAAATGATATCTAATGCTACACTCAGACGCAACCTTGGGCTATTAAGGAAGCATATGGCAGCAGCACTAGAAGAGAACAAGAGGCTTCAACAACAAAACCAAGACAACTTTGAAGCGGCTATGGAAGGAACTGCAGGAGCAACCATTAGCCCTACCAAGTATAGAGCAGTCCCATCGGAAGACATTCGTATCTTACTTGAGGAGCATGCAAATTTCTTGGAGTCATATGAAAAGTTAGAGACTGAATGTGCAGACCTAAAGAAATAGATAGCCAGTGTCCCCACAGCTCAACAGGAGCCGATAATCTTGCAACACTCTACAGAAGAAGTAGAGACCCTCCGGAAACAGGTGGCAGAACTCCAAGCACGCCTCTTACCATATGAAAGGCCACCCTCGCCCAATGAAGAACCAGAACCTGAAACAGTAGTGGAAATCCCCGTCGATGACAGCTATGAAGAGCCGTACGAGCCAATGCCAACACGTGGTGGTCGGACTATAGAGGAAGCACAAGATACTTTAGAAATTCAAGTTCCAGATTGGGTCAAAAGGGTCGAGAAAGTGGGTAAGACACATGATGATCGCGTTGTTGTGCAAATGCAATCTCTCACAAATCTGGAAGAAACTGTCCTCCGGTCTTCTTACTTTCAGAACCTATCCCACCAACGGTTAATTACAACATCAGAGTCACAATACATGCCTTATTTTGTCTTGCTACATGATTATAATGAAGAAGTTAAAAGACATACAGGGAAGGAGCCCACATTTGCCACTCAATTTGAGCCAGAGGACTTACCGACAGATGCACGTGCTGGCTCGATCTTCCAGCCTAATTGGCGTGCACGTCTACTAACCGATTACCCTGAGATGATGAGCACCTGGGCAACCATGCTATTGTATATCAAGTATAATCCATGTTATTGCCCAATGGTACGTCGCAGATCATGGCAAGCATTTGCGATCAAGGTACGCAACAATAAAGAATGCTCGGCTTGGGTTAACTATCCATATTTTGCTCCACCTCGAGGGACCCCAACCGTAGCCTACATGATATCAACAATTCGGCACTGGTCTACACATCTAAATAATGTACCCGACATAGCAGAGAAAATGTGTATGAAAATATTCGAGCTCATGAACATTGTCTTCAAAACCTTTCGGATGGTACAAGCTCCATACATCTCTGCCCCTGGATTCTCTCAAGGTAACAAGGATTTAGTCTACGACATGAGCCAGACTCCCTCGGTCACTATAATCTTTGCCTGGCATGCACGAATAAAGTACTTACCCACATGCTTCAAGCAGACATTTGAGGAAATGTTCTCTACGGGATTCTGGGAATATCATTCAGAAATTTTCATTCCCAGACCCACACATTTGCTACATCTATTCGCAGTAGAACAAGTGATCCATGCAGATCAGTTACGTCTGCCACATCCGGACATTCCAGGACCAATTGATTGGGATCGTATGATGACAGACTTGGCCAGAGGACTACGCATACAAGAACATCAGCTTGCCACTCAGGTTGTGGAATATTACATCCAACACTCCCAGCAACAAGGGTCTGTTAGGGACGACAGACGCGAGAGAGGGGGGGGGTGTTGAGAGCAGTATGGGCACCCAAGGACTGACTAGACAAGGAAGCCAGCGGAGAGAGTCAGAGCGAGGTGAAGGATTAAGTAGACAAAGCAGTCGACGCAAATCTGGCAGATAGGCCCTTCAAATTTTTCCAAATCAACATCTTTATAACAGTGATTCTTATCACTAACAATCATTGTAAATACCATTTCATATTTTTGTAGCTCCATTTTGTGCAAGCCAAGGAGTCCTTGAGCTTGAGGAGCCTTAGAAGTACCTACATATCAATTTTCGTATTTTTTAGACTCCGTTTGAGCCCTCAAATTGGCCCTGGAACCTAATTTTTAACTAGGCCGGACACTAGGTCTGGACAGGGCCAAAACCTAGTCAAAAACTATAAATAGAGCTAGAGAGCTCATTTTTGAGGTTAGCTTGTAATTGATATGAACTTGTAAGAGCTTTTTGAAAGTAATCTAAGAACTCCATTGATTCTCACTCTTTGTCTTGCCGTGTGTGCACATGTGTGTGTATGTGTGTGCATGTTCGTATGCTTCTCACTCACGCACTTATGCCTTCACTTGCTCGAGGTCTTCATACCATCCTCTTGTCTTCCTGGATTGACATTAAAGGAGGTGCTACTTATCACTGAGCTACAGATGGCTATGACATTTCCGTCTTCTCCATAGAGCCAATCATGGGAGAGGTAGTGTTAGAAGAGTGTGAACCTAGCCCTGATGCATTTGAGGATGCAAGTGACTCCGATCTAGAGTCAATCATTATGGACCCACCTTTTGCATCAGATGAAGAATACTTCTATGAAGTAAAATTTCAACCCCAGAGGCACGGAGAGCTTACAAATGATGTAAGGCTAGCCACACATGTGACCCCGAAGGAAGAAGGAAAGAAAAGAAAGAAGAGAGCAGTCACACCAGAAGAGGAAGAATCTTTGTTTGAGGTCCCTGAAAACTTTAAAAAGTATGAGATAGACGATAGGAGAGTCATGATAAGAATGCCTAAACGAGAGGCACAATCAAGAGAGGGCTATGATAACAAAGAAACCACCAAAAAAAAGTAGTGGCCCTAGAAGAAGGAGAGGAGAGATGCACGTACATAGGCCATGACCTGACGGAAGACGAAGAGCATGAATTGATAGCCTTGCTAAGAGAATACAGAGATGTATTCGCTTGGAGTTACAAGGATTTGAAGGGTGTGGATCCAGACATATGCTCACACACTATCCCCATGACTTCAGAGGCTAGGCCCTCTAAGCAAAATCCATACACATACAATGACAACTATGCGGCCAAGATCAAGGAAGAGATAGATCGCTTGGTTGAAGCGGGATTTATCTATGAAATTGAGCACACTGAGTGGGTATCCCCCATCGTAGTGGTGCCCAATAAAAATGGAAAGCTGCGTGTATGCATTAACTTAAAGAAGGTTAATGCAGCCACAATTCGAGATAACTATCCGCTTCCTATCATAGAGCATCTCTTAGAAAGAGTAGCAGGCAAAGAAGTGTACAGCTTCCTCGATGGATTTTCGGGCTACAATCAAGTAGCCATAGCTCCAGAAGATCAGCATAAGACGGCATTTGCCACTGAATGGGGCATATTTGCCTTTAGAGTAATGCCATTTGGGCTTACTAATGCACCAACAACCTTCTAGAGGCTGATGTGCCATGTATTTGAAGAGTTCTTGAGGAAGAACTTAGAAGTCTATGTTGATGATCTTTGTGCTCATTCCAACATCAGACAAACCCATATTCCTGAACTCAGACAAATCTTTGACAAATGTAGAGAATATCAAGTCTGCCTGAACCCAGAAAAGTGTGTTTTTATGTCAGGCAAGGCAAGATTCTAGGACACATAGTGTCAAAGAATGGCATATCCACTGATGAAGGGAAAGTGAGAGCTATAGCCGAGTTACCTAGGCCTAAGAATGTCAAGGAAGTACAAGCTTTCATGGGGCATTGTGGTTATTACCGACGGTTCATTCACATGTATGCTGTCATTGCAAAGCCCATGTACGGACTTTTGACTAACTTTGAGTGGATTGATGAATGTGAGAATTCCTTCAATGAGCGTAAACGGCGATTATGTTCAGCACCAATCTTAACCACACCAGATTGGAATAAGCCTTTCCATGTTCATGTGGACGCATCCTAATATGCTATTGGGTGTGTACTCGCGCAACCTACTGGTGAAGGTAATATGGATCTTCCAATTGCCTATGCTAGTAGACAATTGAATCCAGCTGAACAAAATTATACAACCACCGAACGAGAAGGATTAGGCATGGTATATGCAGTTAAAAAGTTTAGACATTATTTGCTTGCAAATAACTTTTTACTGACCATCAGGCATTGTTATATCTCGTGAACAAGCCATGCAATACATGTAGATTAGTAAGATGGTTTCTCTTACTAATGGAATACGACTTCGAGGTTGTGGTAAGGAAAGGTAGGACTCACTTGAGAGCAGACCATCTCTCTAAACTCACATCTGGAGAAGCTCCACAAGGAGTGTCAGATGACCTTCCTAATGCTTACTTGTTTAATTTGGAAGTGGTGCCGCAGTGGGCTAAGTCATTAGTGTCAGTATTGACATACAGACCTAACCACCCAGTAATAAACACACAGGATAGAGAGGTAGTAAAAGCCCAAAAGTATCACATCATGGCAGGTAGTATGTACAAGCACACAGATCAAGGGATCTTGGCTTGTTGTGTGGAAGAGGATGAGTACGCTAAATGGTTGCAATTAGCACATGTAGGTGCATTAGAGCAACACTACTCAAAACAACGAACCCTACAGACACTAAGGATACTCGGAGTGCAATGGCCTACTATGGAGTTTGATGTCCAAAAGTTGTGCAAGGAATGACCAATCTGTTGCACTAAACCACCTGTGGAACAACCACTCTTTATCAAGTGTCCATAGTGTCAGATTGGAGTGAACCACTAGTATCCTTCCTGAGGACGAAAACATTCCCTCCAGACATGACTCTGGCTAGGAAAAGGAGTTTAGAACAAGAAGCCCTGGATTACTCACTCATTGGTGATAATCTATACAAGCGTGGTAAAGATGGTTACCTGCGACTATGTGTCCATGAGAGTGAATATCTCAAGATCTTGGAAACTCCTCACCAAGGTGTAGCAGGAGGACACTTTGGACCAGAGCGGGTGATCAAGGCAATACTATTTGCGGGCTTCTGGTGGCCGACCCTTCACATGGATGCACATACCTATGTGAAACGGTGTGATGTGTGTTAGAGAACTCAGTATCCTATACGCAAAGATGAGATGCCACTGAAACCTATGATGGGTGGACGTGCATTCTCTAAGTGGGGAATAGACTTCGTAGGTCCTATTAATCCCCCAGCTAAGGGTTCCCATTCAGAATATATCATTGTTGCGACAGACTATCTAACAAAGTGGGTAGAGGTAAAAGCCACAACGAAGAACGATGCTCAAACAACAGCTAAGTTTTTATTTGAGAATGTGTTCACTAGATACGGGCTACCTATAGAGCTAGTTAGTGATAGAGGCACTCACTTCTTGAATGAAGTTATTGAAAATCTGCTCCAAGAATTCTTGGTAGTACATAAGAAGTCTGCCCCCTATCACCCTCAAGCAAATGGCCAGGCTGAGAGCACCAATAAAATCCTATGCAATGTACTGACGAAATTAGTGAACAATAAACGCTCTGATTGGGACAAACAGCTACACCACGCTGTTTGGGCATACCGAGTCGCCTACAAAACGGTACTCCAAGCCACCCCCTTTCATATGGTATTTGGCCAAAATGTAGTGCTACCGTTGGACTTCTTAATACCTACATTGAAAGTAGCACAAGAGCATGAATGTATGGGTCATGAACTCTCCTCTAAACTTTTTGACCTTGAACGATTAGGAGAAACAAGACTGAGAGCGGCTGCAGGGATATATGCTGCTAAGAAACGACAGAAGGCATACTTTGATGCCCACGTTAAGGATAAAGGTTTGAAGGCAGGCGACCTAGTACTAGTATACACGTAGAAACAACATGCGAGGAAACTGGAGAAGAGAGGCTACGGACCCATGATCATTAATAGAATCTCAACAAGTGGAGCAGTGCAACTAGCCACATTAGAAGGCGATGTTCTCCCAAGCTACATAAGCGGATGCAGGGTCAAGTTATATCAGGAACCTCTCACAGAGGAAATGCTAAGTCGACTCAATATTGCTAAGAAACGCAAAGAAGAAGAAAAGCGAATTCGAGAAGAAGCTCAAGCAGAAGCTTTAGAGCGCATACGGAGAATGAAATTAAGAAGACAAGGCAGAGAGCAACCTAGGCTAGGTGCATATGCAGATCAAGGATATCACGTGGCTATGTGTGAAGTTTCAGGTATCAGCTCTCATAGGATTATTGATCGACGTCCTTTTATAACCTTAGATATAGGACAAGGAAAGGGTGCAAGGACTGTAAGAGCCTTGATTGACTCAGGTGCAGCCACTAGTGCTGTTAAATTGTCTTACTGTCAAGAGTTGAAATTAACGGTCAATCCTATAGAAGCATATCTCATAGGATTGGGAGGTGTGGAAACCCCTTGCATGGGCAAGGTGGAACTTCCCCTCTACATTCAAGACGAAGTAATGACAGTCAAAGTACTAGTGTGTCAAGATGAGGACCTCACTGAGCCTCTTGTCTTGGGTCAGGACTGGATCTATGATCATGCAGTCAACCTAAACCTAAGAAGTGGACTTCTTCAGGTATGGGTAAATCATAGTCGAATTACAGTTGAATTGGAAAATGAGGCACTCAAGGAACTAAGTAAGGCACGAACTCCTGGTCCTTCCAGGGGCACACATGAAGTTGACAATGCTATTCTTGTCCAAAACTGTATGATGCAGAAAGAGGATTGTCTCAACAATGAAATCAAGGATAAGATGGCACTCCCTTCTTTTCCAAAGGCCAGAGGGATGCAGCAACCAAAGGCAGATCAAATACAGAACAAGCAGAGTACTATCTCTACTGGAGGCCAAAAACACGTGCAAAGCAGAATGTCTCGATCGTTGAAACAAGTGTGGGTGCGGAAAGGCGAACACCCTGTTGTAACCACGCCAACCCCACGGCCCAAGCCTCTTATTAGTAATCAACAATACAACACTAATAAGAAGTCTCTCATCAATTCTTCTGTGAAAGTAAAGTTCATTTGGGTACCCAAGAAGTCGATGAAGGCCGGCCCACCATCACGACAAATCTGGGTGCCTAAGGCTTGCTTGCGGGCTCAAATAGCTACATCGAGGCCACATCCGGTACAACATGTTTCACTCACTCGAACATCCGATGCCCATTCTTATACATCACGCACAGACACATGTTCTTCCATGAGCACAAGTAGAATCACTTGTAAATGGGTCCCTAAAAAGCCTCATTTTCAAGCAGATACTCCTATCAAACTCTCCAGATCCACAAAATCAAGATCAAAACCCATCCACTACATTTGGCAGCCTAAAACTTGTAATAAACCCCCGGACCCCAGGTGTACATCCATGCCCACCTACTAACTACATCACTCTCACACTACATCATTCCACTTAGCTCCTAGGTCTACCCAATTCCTAACTACGCACACAAGCACCATGCACTCACTGACTGACTGACTTATCACTAAAAGCTCATGTTAATGTTGTAACGAGGACACAGTGTCATTTTTGTGTCCATTGCAATGTTAACATTTATTCATATATTCTCACAGAACCGGTTGCGAATTTTTCAACATGGCTGAGGCGGCAGGAACTAGCTCTCAAACAGAAACGAGCCAGCAAGTGGTGGACTTAGACAGTTTACCCGTTTTGCCTGAGACAAATGAAAGACCAGAAGAATTGCAAGCCATCAAAATCATACCTATAGTGGACCCTCCCAGTGGCCACACCATGCCCGTAGGAAAAACTTCCCACTGGTTTAGCGAAGTGGCAGGACCCTTGGGAGAGGGATCATACCTATGGGAATCGGAGTTGGACTTCAATGGGAAGCAAGGTAAATACCATTTCTTTACAAGAGAATTCGAGAAGTTACAAAATGTAGAAGGCTACGTTCGGTATGGGAGAAGGCAGGATTGGATGCATATTTCAGTGCACGGCTCCCAAAGCCTAACTTCATGCGATGCTACTATCTCATCAACACCTTGACTCCAAACAAGAACCCAAAAGGTGCAAGCTCATTTGTGATCCCATCTCTAACAAAGGAAATGAGCTCAAGAGGTTTAGGTTGTTACCGTTAGTGTCCATGTGAAAGGCCAAATGGCCACCGGACACTTCTTTGTATATGTTCTTTAATAAAACATATAGTGGCCTGGTCAGTCACAGACTGTAAGTTCGACCACATTTGTAAAACCTAAGAAGTCTGTCTTCGTACTCCCTGTGTACTGCGTTTTCTGCGTATTCTGCAACATCTGTGCGTAGTACTGTGTGTGGCGACCGGAGCTCGGTTTTGTACTTTGAGCATATCGTCGAGGAGCTCTCAAGAAGGAGAGTCCAGTGTGGTGCACGCCATCGAATTACTTCACTGGTATCAGAGCAGTTCGAGGCAAAAAGCTTTGTACCGTTTGTCATCCGAGTCACCGAAGTCACCGTTGGCGCCGTTGGCTGCACGCGAGGGAGGACCTCAACGATCAAGGAATATAGAGGTTCCCGGTACTTCCCGGGAGGTCACCCATCCCAGTACTATTCCCCCCAGAGCTCGCTTAACCGCGGCAATCTCTTGCCACTAAGCTACACTCTTGTGGTGTTTGAAGAAGGGGAAAGACTAAGGTTGGCATTACCTTGAACAAGTTTTGGTCCCTCAAAGCTTCTTTTTTGCTTTTAAAGCCTATTTCTGAAGCAATTTTGGGGTGTTTTTGGAGCCATTTTGGAGTACTTTCGCACGTAGTTCTCTTCACACAGGTCCAAGAACATCAAGAAGAGTGTTCCTTGTACTTCTCAGACAATAAATATCAACCTTTGGGGCTGTATTTTCAGCCACACTCGTAAAACTACAGGTTTCTCGAGGGGCTTTCAGTTTTGGTGGGAGCAGTCACTGCAAATTTATGCAAGTTTTTAAAGCCTAAAACATCAGAGTTGACAGACACTTGCAGGTGTTATTGGCTAGTTTTTTGGGCTGTGTATTCAGCCTTTCAGTGTCATTTTACTGCATATATTGAGCACATACACACCATGTACGCTTCTGTGGATACCGCTTATGTACGTCCATGTGGGCATTGATATAGCGGTTACGTTCTTTGCATAAAGCCTTTTACGTTTGATAAAGAGGGTCGTGGTGAGGTTTTCTTAACTGGGAGACACCCAGATGTCGGGGTCTCTTCGGTGATGCAGGTGGAAGACTTACCCAGCCTCGCCATAGGAGATGTATGATAGTTGTTCATAGGTGCTCGATAAGCCTAGTTGGCTTCTATTGGGTAACTGATTATATGCAGTGGAGTCAGTGATTCACTATGCAGGTAGACATGTTAGTACTTGCAGTTTTATGATACTTTGACACTGGTCATATGCTAATTTTGCAGAGGATACTCTGGCAAAATTTTTCCAGATTTCTGGTTTAGTCAACTATATAGTGGTCGATTTACTCCTTGATACACTTATTTGTTGGTGTTTGGACTCTTCTAGCTCCATTATCATTCTATTCAGTTCTCTACGATCATGGCATCAGAGGTCTCAGGCACATCCGGTGGATCAGGGTCTAGTGCTAGCGTTCCGAGGAGGAGCTATAACTTGCAGGGCAAAGACCATTTTGAGATCCGAAAATTTGATGGCACAAACTTTGCTCTATGGAAGAATCAGATTAAAGATGTGCTGATTCAAAGAAGGCAATGGAAGCCAGTAAATGGGATTTCAAAGAAGCCTGCTGACATGGATGAAGATGATTGGGATGAGTTAGATGAAATGGTCAGGTCTACCATTCGCTTGCACCTAGCAGATAATGTTTACTTTACAGTATTAGACTGTGAAAGTGCAGAGGAGCTTTGGAAGAAGTTATGCAATACATATGAAAAAGAGACGGCATCAAATAAAGTATATCTGATGAGAAAATTATACGACCTTCGTATGAAGGACACAGATAGTGTTGCTGCTCATCTAAATGAGTTTGATGCCATATTCTCCCAGTTACAGGCTCAGAAAATGGATATGGACAATGAAATGAAAGCAGTATTGCTGTTATGCACCCTGCCATCATCATGGGATACATTTTGCACAGCTATTAGCAATAGTGCACCAGGTGGTAAACTCGTCTATGATGACATATGTGGAGCACTCTTGAGTGAGGAGATTCGTAGAAAATCTATGGTTGGCACTCAGAGTGGAGATGCATATAATGTTCGTGATTCTTACCAAGGAAAGAATCAACAACGTGGCAGGAGCAAGAACAAGGAAAAGAATGGTCAACGGAATAAGAGCAGAAGTAAATCAAGGAAGAGGGATATTGAATGCCATTATTGTCATAAGAAAGGACACATGAAGAAAGACTGTTATGCATTAAAGAATGCTAAAGGTAAAGGACAGAATGTTGATGGGCATGTTAAACAGTTACCTGCACCATCTACTTCGACTGTGAAGATTGAAGAAATTAATGCTATTTCTGATGATGCTGATGTGTTGACACTTGATAGTACTGTGCCATCTGAGGCACTTATGGCTGATTCTCTTTCCCACACCTGGCTGCTAGATTCTGGTGCTTCTTTCCATGTGACACCACATAGAGAATGGTTCTCTAATTATGCAGCAAAGTCTCTTGGTACCGTGAGACTTGGTGACTCTTACCAGTGTGATGTTGTGGGGATTGGAGATGTGGTTGTGCAGTTCATTGACGGTTCAAAATTTACTATGCATAATGTACGCCATGTACCTCAGTTATCACGCAGTTTGATGTCAGTTGGTCAACTTGATGACCTTGGTTACAAGGTGGTCTTCTATGCTCAGTCCTTTCGTATATCAAAGGGCAATATGGTTATTGCAAAAGGAAGGAAAGTTGGCTCACTTTACCCTTTATTTGTATCACAGAAAGAACACTTGTTAGCTGTTACTGAACAGCCTATGGCTTGTATTTGGCATGGTCGTTTGGGCCATATATCTCGTAGTGGAATGGAAAATCTTTCTCGTTCTGGCTACTTACCTGTGTTATCTTTCTCTGATTTTTCATTTTGTGAGCATTGTCAATATGGAAAGCAAACCAGAAATGTGCATAAAACGCACATTGACTCTTCAATTCAGCCTTTAGATCTTGTTCATACAGATGTGTGTGGTCCTATGCCCACTAGGTCCTTAGGTGGTTCTCTTTACTTTGTTACTTTCATAGATGATGCTACTAGAAAAGTCTGGGTATATCCTATCAAATCGAAGGATGATGTATTCCCTACTTTCAGAAAATGGCTTGCTTCAGTTGAGACTGAAAAAGGAAGTAAGCTTAAGGCTTTACGTTCAGATAATGGGGGTGAGTATACCTCACATGAATTCAGCCTTTTCTGTCAGTGTAGAGGGATTCGTAGAGAGTTTACAGCTCCTTATACCCCAGTACAGAATGGTGTAGCTGAGAGGATGAATAGAACTATTCAAGATAGAGTAGTCTCTATGTTGCATCATGCAAACCTCTCACAAGGTTTTTGGGCAGAAGCAGTATTGACTGCAGTTCATGTGATTAACCTTTCACCTAGTACTGCCAAAGGTCTGAAAGTGGCACAAGAGTTATGGACAGGGAAACCACCATATTATGATCATCTTCGAGTTTTTGGGTGTGAAGCATATGTTCATATACCCAAGAATCTTAGACAGAAGTTGGACCATAAGTCAAAGAAATGCATTTTTCTTGGATATGGTCGAGAAGGACAATTTGGATATCGCTTATGGGATCCTGAAACACGGTCAGTGATCAGAAGTAGTGATGTCATTTTTAATGAGTCTAAGATGCATAAACAGTCGATTAAGGAGGTTGAAGTGAGAAGAGTGGTGTTTGAGGATACTAGTCCTCCGGTTAGCATGCATAAAAATGCTGCACATAGGGATGTTCAAGAGAATGTCCATTCAGATCAGTCTGCACATGTTCCTGTTCAGCAACCATTGAGACGTTATGCACGTGTCTCATATCCACCTGATAGATATGTTCCAGGTTTAGATTTTGTTATGCTAACAGATGCCGGTGAGCCCTCTTGCTACAAAGAGGCTATGCAGACAGAGGATCATGTCAAGTGGGAGTGTGCCATGAAGAGTGAGTTGGATTCTATTCACAAGAATGGTACTTGGGACTTAGTACCTTTGCCAAAGGGAAGGAAAGCTTTACCATGTAAATGGGTATATAAGTTGAAATTCACATCAGATAGTGCTTCTCCAAAATATAAAGCACGACTTGTTGCAAAGGGTTTTAAGCAACAACATGGTGTTGATTTTGAGGAAATCTTCTCCCCAGTGGTCAAGATGACTACTTTGCGCATGTTGCTTGGATTCGTTGCAATGGAGGACTTAGAGCTAGTCCAAATGGATGTGAAAAAAGCTTTCTTGCATGGAGATCTTACAGATGAGATCTATATGGAACAACCAGAGGGTTATGTAGTTCCTGGCAAGGAAAGTCTAGTTTGTAAGCTCAAGAAGAGCTTGTATGGACTTAAACAGTCTCCTAGACAATGGTACCAAAAGTTTGATGCTTTTATGAAGTCCCAAGGCTATTCTCGGAGCAATGAGGATCATTGTCTCTACACAAAGAGATGTTCTGATGGCAGCTTGATATGCTTGATACTTTACGTCGATGATATGTTGATTGCTGGGAAGTCCTCTTATGATTTGTCAATTCTCAAAAAGAAGTTGAGTCAGACATTTGATATGAAGGATTTGGGGGATGCCAAACATATTCTTGGCATGCGCATTACTCGTGATAGGAGTAAAAGATGCATATACTTGTCTCAAAGTGAGTACATATCCAAAGTACTTCATCGATTCAATATGCAGGGTGGAAAGGCATTGAGTACACCTTTACCCACATATGTGAAATTGAGCAAGGATGACTGCCCCAAATCAGATGAGGAAAAGGAATTCATGACCAAAATTCCCTATCAGTCTGCTGTTGGTAGTCTCATGTATGCTATGGTAGCTACGAGACCAGACATTGCATTTGCAGTGGGAGTTGTGAGCAGATATATGTCTAATCCTGGCAAGAAACATTGGGAAGCGGTCAAAATGATTTTGAGATATCTGAGTGGCACTAAGGACAAGTGTCTATGCTTAGGTAGAGGGAAAGCATCCATTATTGGTTACACAGATTCTGACTATGCTGGTTGTGTAGACAATCGTAAGTCTACATCAGGGTACATTTTTCATTTTGCTGGAGGTGCTATCTCTTGGAGATCTCGTCTTCAAGAATGTACAGCTGTTTCCACCACAGAAGCAGAGTATGTTGCAGCAAGTGAGGCATGTAAGGAAGCATTGTGGCTTTCTCGTCTTGCTTGTGATATGGGTTTGCCTCAGCATGTACCTCACTTGCTCAGTGATAGTCAGAGTGCCATTGCTTTGGCTAAGAATCCGGTCTATCATGCAAAGACCAAGCACATTGAGGTGAGGTATCACTTCATTAGAGATTGCTTAGCCACTGAGAGCATTATTCTTGAGAAGGTTCACACTCGAGATAATGCTGCAGATGCTTTGACTAAAGCTCTACCACAGGATAGCTTTCGACACTGTTGTCACTTGATGGGGGTTACTTGATTCTTGATCTTACGCAGTCACTTGTATACTGTGTAACATGCCCATCAGGTGGGAGGTATAGTTTGTATACTTACACTCAGGTATTCTTTATCATTCTTTCTTTTTTCTCCCATAGTTACTCTGGCCATATTGGCCTTTAGTGGGAGATTGTTACCGTTAGTGTCCATGTGAAAGGCCAAATGGCCACCGGACACTTCTTTGTATATGTTCTTTAATAAAACATATAGTGGCCTGGTCAGTCACAGACTGTAAGTTCGACCGCATTTGTAAAACCTAAGAAGTCTGTCTTCGTGCTCCCTGTGTACTGCGTTTTCTGCGTATTCTGCAACATCTGTGCGTAGTACTGTGTGTGGCGACCGGAGCTCGGTTTTGTACTTTGAGCATATCCTCGTGGAGCTCTCGAGAAGGAGAGTCCAGTGTGGTGCACGCCATCGAATTACTTCATAGGTTATCCAACAACTTGGTGAGAGAGGCCCTAGATATGCGTGGAATGCATATTCCTACAGAGAAGGAGACCCTAGTGCCTGATTACATGAAGAATCGAAGCCTCGCCAAACTTAAGGACATGGTGTCCATGACGCCTAATATTGCAATACACCTTCGCATGTGCATGCAACACTTTGCTTTTCCTGCCCAAGATAGATTCACCATGCCGCCCAAAAAAATATGGTTTAGTTTGTATTAGGCAGAGACACAGAGCCTCACCATCAACTTACCCCACTGGATAATTGACCAGATACACCTAGCCCACAAACGATGGCCGCGGAACCATGTGTTATATGGATGTTGTGCTCTGACTAGAATCATTTATAGATGTCTGGCTTATGACATCCCTATTCAACGGGCCCTGATGTGGAATCGAGTAGAGCAGTTCAGAGGCAGGACATCCACTGGAGCCCCTTCTAAGAAGATGAGAGGTACTATCCAAGTCCCTTGTGCTCAACCACGTGGAGCCACCCTAACACCAGACGTTACCCCTCCACCCCAAAGAGTCCGACCATTCACACTCCGACTTCCAAGACGCAGCACCGATGGTCCTTGATATTCCCTCCCATCCCAACCGATCTTGAATTTCCCAGTGGTGCACCTTTGGAAGAACTCACGAATGAAGACTTCAAACAATTATTACAAGATGTAGAGCTGGAGGCAGAAGAGGCACAACAAGTGGAGAATGTGCAAACGTAGGCAACAACCTCCCAAGTACCTATCACCACAGTTGAAGTGGATGAAGAGGATGATGAAGATGAAGAACAGGAGGAAGATGAGGAGGATTATGATCAAGAGCATCATGATGAGCAAAAAGAAGTGCCAGAACTTGTAGGTGCACCTGCATATACAGCTCAACTACAAAGGTTATACGACACAAGGAAAGTAGTACAAGAAAGGCATCAACTCTCTCTTGTGTCAGGTCAAGCTTTGATGCAAGAAATGTTGGTGCAGACCAATCACCAATTGAAGATTTGAAGCAAAGAAGATGGATACATTCACAAGAGTGAAGGACATGTACACATATGTACATTAGTTAAGACATAGGTTACATATACTTATGCTTTGATAAAAGTTTGTACATAATTGCCTATAAATACTTTTGGAAAATGTCGGGGTAAGATGAGAAGACAAGGAGAGATTATGTATGAGCATAGGAATAGAGAAATAAGTGGTTGTAAATGTCATTAGACACATGAGAAGTGAGTTGAAGTCTCTCTCTATTTTCAGTTGTAGTCTTCTCCAGAAATGAAAGAAATATTGCACCCGATGTTTCTGTGTTTGCTCCGTCTGTGGTAGATCATTTGTGAAATCCTTTTGAGGATATCTAAGTTCATAGTTAATGAGTCTATGGTTAGAGTTTCAGAGTCTAATTGTAAACATGCTAGGAGAATTGTGCGTAGGAACATTCATATGTGATGAGTGTTCACAGTTCTCTGAAACAGGCGCAGATTTCGAGTCCAAAGAAATGAGTAGTGCTCAATGCACAGTGTAAAGTTTTACACATATGATAGCTCAAAATCTAATTTGAGAGATAAGCTATCTACAGCCAAAAGGATTTGGTAAAACGGGTTCGACATTGTGAGAACCAAAGTTAAGAAGTTAGGGGTGTCAAATCGACTTCTCAGAAGTGCAGATTTAGACATAGGTAGCTTGTGAAGTTGATTTCTCAAGTTATACTAAACCTTTTGAAGAACTTTAACTTGGAGGAGGTGCGCAACTTCTAGGCGACACTCCATACAAAATTTCATAGAAAACTTTACATGTTTGATAGGTCAATGAGAAGAAATTGTGCAGCAGACTTTCTGTGTTTTATCTTCTTCACAGAATTTTTCAACTTTTGATAATTTGGAGGTTGGACCTCTAATTTGGTGAAAGTTTTGACTTACTCTTGATATAGAGTTGTTCTAAATTCAAGAGTAGGTTGTTCTTTTGGGGATTAACACTCTCCATCAGTGGTATCAGAGCAGGAGACATCAAATCAAGGAAAAGAGGATCCCGACTGCTGCAGATTCAAGAAATTCAATAATTGAAGAACTAAAAGGTGAAAGCTTGAAGGCAAAGCTTGAGGAGGAGATCATACGACATCAAGAAGGACAAAAGGAGTCTAATTCGAAGTAAAGGTACATATATTGTTCATAAAGCTTGAAGATTTCAATACACAGGTGGACACAAGATGGGAGATTCTCTACAGATAGAGAAATTGGATAGGGAAAACTATCCTGCTTGGTCAATGAGGATGGAAGCTCATCTTATGAGCAAAGATTTAATAGCCTACATCACAGGAGAAGAAGAGAAGCCAGAGTTCAGAGATCCTAGTGTTCCAACTAGGGAAGAGTTAGCAGATTTGAAAAATTGGATGAAGAAAGATGCTCAAGCTAGGAGCATTATATATATGGCAGTCAATGATTACTTGTTACCTCACATTCGAGGTCTTGAAAGTGCAACTGATATTTGGAATGCTTTGGAGGAGCATTTCCAGAATACTACAAAGTCAAGGAAGGCATCTTTATGGGCAGAATTTACAACTGTTAAATGTAAAATGAATTATGGGTTAAACTGATACCGATTAAGCGTTACTTTACGTTCTATTCAAATGCTCCTCTTTCACTTGGTTCCAAATCTTTAACCGCAATCGTTCTCTTAGCCACGTGGGTTCTTGGGAGTGGTAGGGGTCTGTTAGACAGAGGCCCTGTACTATTTTCCCAACTTTTCACACACTCATAAATACTCCATCACGTCTTAGCGCAGTGGTTGATTCTGACTACTGACAACTATTCGGCATGCGGAAACTTAGGACTTCTGGACTGAATCTGCTATAGTAATGGAGCAGAGGTCCTGTTCTGACTTATAACTAATAGAATACTCAACTTCATTAATTGAATACTACTTAATATGCTGCTTCCATGTGACAGATAGGTATACCGAACAATAATACAACAAACAACTATAATCGAGATTACGCAAACTTATCGTATACCGACTCAAGCCACAAGTTCTTACCACAGTTGACAAACTTACCAATGCTTCTGTTCACGTACAGAACTTTACCGATACAAGTTCTTCCTAAGATCGGAATCCTCAGTGAACGTAGACTATTGTATCGAATCTGGTCACTTAACCGAAAAAATACTAAAATGCAAGTGATTCACTTCGACCTTACACAGTCTCTCGCAGGATAACAAACCACACTATTTCGTGACGAAAAAGATCCAGAACCGTATATAACTTATCACCAAACAGACTCACAACACAAGCCTACTGAATAGAACTCGGCACGAAAAGAAGAATAGCAGAATAGTTAGATGCGAATAGAATAGAACAGAACGCAATATTCTCATCAACACCTCATACATGGTCTCAAACAAGATGCTCGCAATTTCCCAAATGGGATCAATAGAACAGACAGACAGAACACCTATACACACAATGCTATACTTGCAATTTCCAAACACCTCGGTTCGAGACGTAATCAACCCACTCACTACAATACCCAACAGAAGCAGAGGCTCTTCCCAAAAACTGCCGGTCTTTACCGCTTTCCTTTGTGCGCTTTAAATAGAAGTCTGCTACAATGTTTCCGCGAATCCACTTTTTACGGCACCTGTCCGGGTTCATCCGTCCTGGTTCGGCGGCCCTCTAACACTGGCACGCACGGTGGACTCGAACCCGTAGGTGCATTACTGTTGGCAACATCCTTTTGCACTGCCTGTCGGTCCATGCCAGGGTTTGACTCCCCAATCCTTTCTGACCGCACTTGTTCTAGTGGCGGAACAAGTATAGCCAGCCATCTCCTGCGAAAAAGTGTCCAGCTATTTTGAACACGGCTATCCAACTGTTGTTTTAATAAGTCGATGTCCACATTTGTCATCAATGTGGCATTTAGTTCTACGCCCTCATCTTTTAATATCTGCTTTTCGAACTCCTGCAATACTTGTATCCTTGACTGCAAAAATTTCATTTTCGGCTTGCAGGTGAGCATTCAGGGTAGAAAAACTTGACATTTCGGTTTGAATTTGTGTTTGGATAGTTTGCTGCCACTGATTAAAGTCTTGGACACACTTTTTTGCGGTGATCAATTCTGCCATTAGATGCCGGTTGTTACTTTGTAACACCTGTATTAAAGCTTCTTTGTCATCCAATTCTTTTTGCATCTGTGTCATTACTGAATTGGACTTAGTCATCGTGGCCAAAAATAACTCGTTTTTGTGCTGAATCGCTTGTTCTTGTTGCCGTAAATATTGAGAAACCTCTTGGAGTTGGTTTTGCATCCTTATGACAAAATCGGGTTGGGGTTCATCCGGTGCTTGCTCTGGACTGGCAGTTGGCAAGTTGTCTGCCATTCGTCGTTTAATGGACAGCCGAAACGGCGTCCCTACTGTCTGATTCTGTGCGCTGTTACCTGTGTGAAAGAAAGATGCAGACGAGGTGGAGGGTTGAGCTGCTTCCTCAGGCTCTGTGTGGTGTTCAGAATTTATTTGATCATGTTCACCGGGAAAAAAGGGGGGGGACCAGTGTAGCTGCTTATCCTTTACAGATTGGACAAAATTAAATATAGCAGCTAAATAGGCTGCTAGTCTGCTGTTGGTGTGGGATCTTCTCTTATCTCCGACAATGAGTTGTGCATAGAGGTGGTTATAGAGCCAATGTGTCCAGCTAACCGGACCTCCTTCTTTGGCATGCAATAGGGGGGAAAAATTTTCTTTTGACATTAAGTCGAATTTTACTAGTAAACAAAGCTTTTCTAAGTACCATTTAAATTGCTCTCGTTGGTGATAGGTGGCGTTTTTCAACATGTAATACCGTCGGGGGCCTTCACAGTCGCCAAATTCCTTCTTCAGGTCCTCATTTGAACATTTAAGATATCGGGCACCATCATACAGTGGTAGTTTAAATACGGCTGAGACGAGCTGGGGCGAAAATCGTACCTGATTGAGAATGAAGCCGCTGGTTTGTCGCATGCTATGTAATTGGTCCTCTGCATCGTCATTAGCAATCCACTGTTTCCACGGTAATTGGGCAAACTGGAGGAGCCCTATCTTTCGTAGCCAGTCTTCATTCTTTTGCGATTTGATGTCGAGCTCGATTTTAAATTCGGTGGAGAATTTATGCTGAGTCTTTTCTGATGCAGAAGTTACTGCGTCATCTGCTTCATCTTGTAGGGTAGTATCTGTTGTCGTTACCACATGGGTCTGCGTATGGGCGCGCTTTCTGAGTTGCCAACGGAGAATGTCAGATTCCGACATGCTTGGTTAAGGGTTGCTGAGAAGAATATGCTGGAAGTTGCTAACAGGTGCTGAATCTCGAAGAATGCTAATTTAGAAAGCTATACTCTGTAAACGCATTTTATAAACACCGGTGCTTGAACGGCCATTTGCTCTACTGATTGTATGTCAGTAGGACATGACTCTTCCCTTCCTTGATAATATTTGTATCAGAGTAAAAATCATTATGCCGCGTGTTATACTGTAGATTGGTGCTAGACTGAACAAAACTTTTCATGTGCGAAAATGTCAGAAAACCAAAAGTTGATTATCATATTCATACATTATGAATTTGGATGGGCGAATATACTTATTCTTCGATGAGACCTTCGAGATACATAGTCCTAGCCGATCTAAATGTTCGAGCTATCTTTTTCTTAAGAGTTTCTAATAGTTGTTTTAGCGTATCAGGCTCTAGAAGCTGCGCATCTATTCTAGCAGAGCTAAGTGCGATTGCTTCGGTGAGCACATTCTCGGCCTGGGTCTGCACAAAAGCTTCGTGTAGATAAAAATCATTGGATAGTGCGGCGTCCCTGGAAGTCTTCATTTCGTCCAGTTTGGTCTTTAGCTCTGCAATATACTCCTTCTGGTTGCGCACTTGGTTGTCTAGTCGTTCAAACTGCTGAGTTTGGAAATCCAGAGTTTTCTTGAATGCATCTCGATCTTTGCGCATCCTGTCGATATCCTTTAAGTGTTGGCCTTCCCGTATTAGTTGTGTTTTGAGGATACTGTTAACTTCATTTGCGCATTCTTCGGCTCGCCGTAACTGTTCTTGGATTTGTTCGGTTTCTTTCTGTTGATCCTGATTTTTCTGGATGGCTTCCTGCAATTGAGTCTTCGTCTCTGCGATCAATTTTTCGAGGGAGGCGTTGATATCTTCTTTTGCGTGGATGGTGGCCTTCAGGGCTTGGATTTCTTCATGCGCTGCGTTTAGGAGTCAATCTTTGGCTGCAAGTTGCTCGAGGGCTGCATCTCGTTGCTCTACTAGGGTCTGTTCTGCCGAGAATTTGGCTTGGAGCTCTGCTAACTGCGTCTGGAGCTGATGGTTCTCAATCTTTGTGGCTTCGATTTCTTCCTGGAGGGGGGTGATGTCAGCTTCCAGTACGTCGACCTTGTATTGATATTCGGCCTTCAGGTTGTCCGTGGCTTCCTTAAATTGTATGGGCAGTTGGTATGATAACTGCATGAGGAACTGCCCCATGGAGGCTAGTTCCGAAAATACGGTGGGTGGTGGTGGTGGTTGATGAGGCTGAGAGGAGGTATCAGTGAGTAGGTTTTGGGAGTTTGGCGGAGAGTAGTTAGGGGAGGAAGAGGAGGAGGGTGTAGGTTCAGAACCGGGTCGGTGGGATGGTTCCAGTGGGAGGTCGGGGTTGACAGGTGGGGTAGGCAGAGCAGAGTCAATTGTGGTTACCTTTGCAACGGTCTGTTGTTCGGCTTCTGTATGATTGATGGCCGCGATCAGTTCATCCAGTGCTTTTGTGGCGGTTTCCGGTTCGTCCTCTTGATGCTCAGATTCCTTTTCGGTGGACAGTATCTCTGTATCTGCTTGGTTTTGTTGGTCTTGTTGCTCTGTCGAAGTGTCGTTGTGTATTGAAGTGGCGGTGTCGTGGTAAGTTTCTTCTTGCTTATCTTCTTCGGCGTCGTGTTTCTTTCCGGCGGATCCTTGGACTTCACTTTCTGAAGAGCTGATCCTGATTCGCTTCGTGCGGAAGAGTTGATTGATCTCTTCGTCGTCTTCTTCAGTTTCCTCGAGTGGTTGTGCTGATTCTTCGTGCCTAAGTGCTGGGCCTGTGGGTGGGGGTTGTGCGGCGAGAATGGTTGGGAAGAGGAAGGAGATGATGTGGGGAAGGCGAGAGCGCGGAGAGCTACCTTTCTGGAGTTGTTTTACTATAGCGACGGATTCTTTATGGATTCGTTGGAAGAAATAAGAGGCAAAGTTTACGGGTTCGCGGGTGGCTAATTCTAGGGCGGAATAGAAGGGGCGAGAGATGCCGTAGGTTCGTTTTTGAAGGTTGAGGATTGCTACGAGGAACTGTAGGGCGGATCGTTCGGGTTCTGGGCGGCAGAGAATGGCATATTCGTTTGATGAGGAGCCGGGAAAGAGTTCGGTCATGCGAGCGATAGGGATGCTAGGACCATTTTCGCGTCCTTGCGGGGTGAGGCGATAGGCTGCAGTGAAGGCTTGGAAGGTGATGACGGTTCTATATGGGAGGCAAGGGAAGACCCACTGTCGTTCGGTGATGGGGAATTGGGCGATGGCGTGGATGATTTGTGCGGAGAAGGGATGGGCTTCCACTGAGTGCCAGGGCAACTCAGCGAAGTTGGACAATCCTCTGCAGCGCAGGTATTCGCCGACGTCTGTCGGGATACCATCACGGAAAGCAGCGTAGTTGGCTAGTGTTTCCATGGTGTTTACAAGCACACTTACAGGTAACACAGAAGACAAGGATAATACGTATAGTCTCGAGAACACAATAGTGTTTTAGGCACAACCGAGGGGGTTAAATAAGGAGAACACGGTGGGAGGGGGAAGGGGGGTGGGTATCATAGTGCGGTGCGGGAAAGGTACTGTTTGCATGCTGGCGTGTGTGCTTGAGTGACCGGTAGGGAGAGGCGGCTGGTAACATAAAGATTCGTACAAAACACTACTAAAAAGGGAGAAAAGAAAAAAGAAAAACACAAAAATTTATACAAAACGCGGTTCGCCGCCGAATAATTTAATGCGTACTAGTAGTGGGATAATACGGCCGTAGCTTCGACCCATTGATTACCTTTGGAAGTGGATTTCCGGTCAACATAGTCAACCGAAAAGTTGCCGGACCGATTTGTTCTGAGATCTTGAAAGGGCCGAACCATCGTAGTTTGAATTTTCCTTCTGCTCTATCCGATTTTGCGTTATAGAAGAGTACAAGCTAGCCTACCGAAAAGATTGGAGTCTTCAAATATCGATCGTGTGTCTTGGCTTGCCTTAGTTGTACTTCGCGCATAGTTAAAAAACTGATCCATCGGTGCTCATCAAGTTCTCTGAGTGCGTCCATTCTTGCTGTTAGTGAATATTCTGGTAGCATTTTCTGAGTGATTGCTACACGCAGACTTGGGATGACTAATTCCATGGGTGCTATTGCTTCTAAGCCATAAGCTAGTTTGAAAGGTGTCAAGCCTGTTGTTACCTTATACATAGTCCGGTAAGCCCATAATACTGCAGGTAGTAGTTGATCCCATCTTTCCGGTGCTTCCATGATCAATTTTCGGAGGATATTCAAAAGTGATTTGTTTGTACTTTCGGCCAATCTATTGGCACGTGGATAATAAGGAGAGCTAAAATTATGTGTGACCTGGAATGATTGTGTAAGAGCCTTCATTAGATTGTTCACAAAGTGAGTGCCTTGATCTGAGACAATTTCCAGGGGTAAGCCAAATCGTGGGAAGATATCCGTGAGTAGACATTTTGCTACTGTACAGGTTCGTAAAGCCCATGCTTCTGCCCATCTTGTTGCATAGTCTGTACAGGTTAGTATGTATCTGTTGTTACTGAAGATTGCTGGGGGTGTGATTGGACCGATAAAATCTAATCCCCATTTCTGAAATGGTTCGAGTGGTAAGATGGGTTGCAAAGGAAAAAGATGCCTTTGCAAAGGCTGACCAGTTCTTTGACAATTATCACATTGTTTAACAAACTGTGCGACATCTCTATACATCGTTGGCCACCAGAGACCTCCTTGCAGAATTTTCCGTTGAGTTAAGTCTACTGCAAAATGGCCACCAGAAGGAATTGAGTGCGCCAAAGTGATAACTGAATTAACCTCATGAGGTGGAATACAGCGAAGTAAGATTCCGGTATGATCTGCATAATATAGTTCTCCTGCTACTAGCCGGAATCGGCAGCTAAAGACTGCCAATTTCCTTCGAACTGCCTTGGTCGTCTCAGATGGGAAGCATCCTTCGGTGAGAAAAGTTAGAATCTGATCATAGTATGTAGATGGTGCTCGTAGGTTGGCCGTTTCCTTGGATAGTGGTTCAGCATTATAAATCGCAGGAGTCGTGTCATCTATGCCCACCGGAGCTTCACCGGAATCCAGGCGAGATAAGAAATCTGCTAAGGCATGTGCATTTCCGGGTCGGTGAATGACGTCATAGTCGAATTCTTGTAAAAGTAGCACCCATCGTGCTAACCGTCCTCCTAGATGCTGCTGTCTTACTAGATAAACAAGGGCAGCATGATCCACATGAAAGGTAAATTTCCGGCCTAATAAATAATGTCTAAACTTTTTGATTGAGTAAATCAATCCTAGGCATTCTCTTTCAGTAGTAGAGTAATTCTTTTCTGCCGGTGCAAGCCTTCTATTGGCGTAATAAACAGGGCGAAACCACTTATCTGTTTGCTGCATCAGAATACTGCCAATTGCAATATCTGAAGCGTGGACAAAAACATGGAACGGATTGTCCCATTCCTGTGGTTGTAAAATTGGAGCTTGTGTCAAGAGATACTTGAGCCGATCAAATGTAGTTTGGCATTCTTCAGTCCATTCAAACTGTCGGGGAGTTTTTGTGATTAGCCTGTTTAATGGTACTGCTAGGTGGGCAAGCCATCGTAAGTGTCTGCCATGCCACCGTATTTGACCCATAAAACACATTACTTCTTTTGGAGTTGCGGGTACCGGGGCTTCTATTATTGCCGAAATTTTATCTGGGTCTACTCGGATACCTTGAGCAGATACAATATGCCCAAGTAGTTTGCCACATGAAACCGCAAACACGGATTTGTTTCGGTTAAGACAGAGTCTATATTCTCTACATTTCTGAAAACAACATCGTAAATGACTTAAATGTGCTATCATCTTCCCAAAAATCGAGAAGTCGTCAAGATATACTTGCATGAATGACGTAAGATAAGGAGAAAATATCTCCTGCATACATCGCTGAAATGTGCTTGGTGCATTTCTTAATCCGAACCACATTACGGTGCAGGCGAAGACACCCCAATTGGTAATGAAAGCAGTTTTTGGTATATCTTCTTCAGCCATTCTAACCTGATTGTAACCGCTGTATCCGTCTAAGAATGAATACATTTCGTGGCCTGCTACCCTATCAAGCATGGTATCTAAAAAAGGGATCGGGAAAGGATCTGGTACTGTTGCTGCGTTCAATTTCCGGTAATCTACACAGATTCGTAGTTGTTTATTTTTCTTTGGCACAATCACAATTGGTGAAATCCATTCAGCATGTTCTACTGGTACGATGAATCCTACTTTTAACAATCTGTCAAGTTCGTCTTTTACCTGAGAGGCATAATTGGGATTCATCCGATAGCTGGGTTGCCTATTTGGTTTAGCTTCAGGCTTCAGCATGACTATGTGCTGATATATGCGCGGGTCTAATCCTTTCATATCTTCGTAATCCCATGCAAAGACGTCTGAGAATTCGCGAAGGAGCTGAATCAAATTAGTCTGAAAGATTACCGGTAAGTTTTGCTTTATTTTTACAGGTCGAGGATTATCCTTGTCTCCTAGATTGTACGTGATCAACTGGTCTTCAGGGACATAAAATTGTTGTGGGTTCTCTGTATCCTCTGTTGGCTTGAATAATGGTTGTAATTCATTATCTGCTTGGTCAGACTGTTCGGTGATAGCTACTACTGCACAAACTGAAGTGTTCCAGTTATTAATGACAGATTGTAGATCAACAGTTCCTAGAGACATTAGATCGGCGTTATTTTTCAGAAATTGCTCTTCTTCATCATCTGATAGTCCATCTAACATATGAACTGGTTCAGCGAGATAAGGTCTGGCGTGAAGTTCGCAGGGTTGTATAGCATCTAGTTTTACTACATATTTACGATTGGCATCCTTGAATGTGAGCTCTTGTGCAGACCAGTCCTGTATTACTTTTGCATGCTTCAGCCAAGGTCGGCCGAAAAGAAGATTGTAATCCAAGGTGGATTCGGGTAGATCTAGTATGACAAAAGTCATTTTGAAAGTCGTACCTTGTAGAGTAATGGGTACATTCCGTACAAGTCCTACGGGATGGACTCTAGATTGATCAGCCATTCTGACGAAGAATTGAACTGGTTCGATTTCGGTCCAGCCTAGCTTTTTACATAATGACGCGGTTGCAATGTTTACGCCGGAGCGTCCGTCAATTAATACCTGCGTGATCTTCTGATTCTTATACCATACTGTAATCAAGGGCACATGCATGATCAACCGTAGAATCAGATTCTGGTTGAACTGCAGCGGTTGCTGGAATGCAAGAGGGTGCCGGGGTAAAATGTTGTTGAAACTGTTGTCGGATTCCAGGTACTAACGTCAAAAGTTGGCCGAGAGGTAGGGTGATAGATGCCTTGGATAAAATTTCCCAGGCCTGTTGAGATTGGTTATCCTGCTCTTTTGAACTTGAAGTTTCTGCTGTTGCTGAAGTATCTGCTGTTATGTCTTCTGCCGATGGTTGTTCTACTGCTGCTTCTTTTTGTTGCATTCCTTCCTTTGCTGCCGAGGTTTGAGTCACCGGAATGGGTTCTGGGAACACTGGTGGTTCTGTAGCGGTCCAGTGACTAGCCTTGTTATACATCCTATGTTGTTCTCGTATCCCTGGTTCAAATACTTCTGCTGCTGGCTGCAGTTGTTTACCTGATCGGGTCTGGACTATGGCAGTTTGTGTTTCTACCGGAGTAATTTGTACCATATTGGCCATTGGGTTTTGCCGCTCCTTCTTCCTTTGATCATACGCAGCTGCATCTTTGCAATATCTTCTAATGTGTCCGAATTCACCACAAAAATGACAGCGTGGTGGTGGTAAATTGGGGTTTTCCGGTGGTGGTCCGTTCTGCCATCGGTTGGCATTATAATTGTTGTTCCTTTGTCCTCGATAGTTCCGATATCCCTGTGGTTGATTGTTTCTCAGTTGCGGAGGTACATAGTGATTTGCTGCCTGCCCATGTTCTTGAATAACAGCATTGACTGTTGCTGTTCCCTGTATTCTAGTATTGTAGATACAATTTCCGGTGGAGTGTCCGGCAGTGTTGCAGATAGCACAGAATGTTTGATTTAGCGCACAGTTAGCACTTGTATGTCCTGAATTTTTGCACGTGGTGCAGTATACTTGCCTGGTTATATCTTCAGTCATATTTTTGTTTGTCCTTAACCATTCCAAGTCTTCTGAAAATCCACCAACCTTGGATTCTAGTTGCAAAGCCATAGCGATGACTGCATCCAATGTCATTGCTCCAACACATCTAATAATCATGATCTGCTTCAATTGCGGGTTTAAGCCATTGATAAACCACTGAGTGATGACATCATCAGGTAGATTAGCATGTGCCTGTGGTATCTGCCGTAAATGTGTTCTGAAGAGAGTAGCGTATTCCTGGACAGTCTGATTTGCCTTCTGTCGGTTGCTCTGTAGATACTCAAAGATTTCAGCAGGATTCTTCTTTAGTCTAAATCGTTGTAGAAAGGCATCTCGTACTGCATCATAGGTACCGAAATGATTAATGTCGTATTCCGTAAGCCATCTAGCCGCTTCATTGACCAACGTAGATTGAAAAACAATGGCTTTGTATGCCTGATCCGGTGGATGGTTGAGGACTGCATAACTGATCTCGAAAGTGCGTACGTGAGCATCTGGGTCATCTCCTGGGAATCCACCAAATTTCGTGTAGGTTACTCCTGTTGGAGGGAGCCTCGGTTGACCTAACTGTTGTTGTTGTTGTTGTCCGTTCATCGTGGGTGTCTCCGGTCCTGTATCTTGAGGTTGATTAGTTGAACTATCAGAATCTGGCTCGTCGGACAGCGTGCCTTCCGGTGTGCTATTTTTGCGCAGGATACTTCGGATCTCTGCTTCGAATAAGTCTCCTTCCTTTTGGATATCTAATATCCGAAATCTTTCTTCCAGACACGCGGGTCTGGCTGAGGATTCTGCAACAAATGCTAATCCTTGACCGCCAGTTGGTGTTTCTATCACCGGAATATCACCGAAATATCACCGGAATGAGCTAACAGTCTCCCAGACTGTAGCGGTTTTTCGCTATTACTGATTTCTTTTCCTAGAGTTTGTCTAATCTCCAGTGGTGCCTTGATAGATTCTAGAACTACTGTACTTTGGTTAGGCTGGGTCGAAGTGACACTAGTATGTACCAAAGGCGTTGATCGTTCCACCGGAATATGACAGGAATTAATTCTAGCGTCCTTAACTTGCTCGACCACTGAGTCTGGTCGCGTTATACCTTCTTCTTCTAGAGTTGTTTTTTGTACTTTTCTTGTTCCCGTTGTCTGGGTCCTAGGATACGTTACACTAGACCGAGTAACCGGCATGTATCATTGCCCAGTGATATTATCTGAGCAGTTTGCAACAATCTGGGTCTGTTGCTACTGTCAGTAAATCAAATATTACTGATATTTGCTTTTTACAAACCGCTTAGCACTCTAATGCCACTTTCTCACAAGTAACTCGTATTTAAATTCTACTTTACCGCAGAGATTGTTAAACAGTTGCCACTATCCCATCGTGGTCGCCAAATGTTAAATGTAAAATGAATTATGGGTTAAACTGATACCGATTAAGCGTTACTTTACGTTCTATTCAAATGCTCCTCTTTCACTTGGTTCCAAATCTTTAACCGCAATCGTTCTCTTAGCCACGTGGGTTCTTGGGAGTGGTAGGGGTCTGTTAGACAGAGGCCCTATACTATTTTCCCAACTTTTCACACACTCATAAATACTCCATCACGTCTTAGCGCAGTGGTTGATTCTGACTACTGACAACTATTCGGCATGCGGAAACTTAGGACTTCTGGACTGAATCTGCTATAGTAATGGAGCAGAGGTCCTGTTCTGACTTATAACTAATAGAATACTCAACTTCATTAATTGAATACTACTCAATATGCTGCTTCCATGTGACAGATAGGTATACCGAACAATAATACAACAAACAACTATAATCGAGATTACGCAAACTTATCGTATACCGACTCAAGCCACAAGTTCTTACCACAGTTGACAAACTTACCAATGCTTCTGTTCACGTACAGACCTTTACCGATACAAGTTCTTCCTAAGATCGGAATCCTCAGTGAACGCAGACTATTGTATCGAATCTGGTCACTTAACCGAAAAAATACTAAAATGCAAGTGATTCACTTCGACCTTACACAGTCTCTCGCAGGATGACAAACCACACTATTTCGTGACGAAAAAGATCCAGAACCGTATATAACTTATCACCAAACAGACTCACAACACAAGACTACTGAATAGAACTCGGCACGACAAGAAGAATAGCAGAATAGTTAGATGCGAATAGAATAGAACAGAACGCAATATTCTCATCAACACCTCATACATGGTCTCAAACAAGATGCTCGCAATTTCCCAAATGGGATCAATAGAACAGACAGACAGAACACCTATACACACAATGCTATACTTGCAAATTTCCAAACACCTCGGTTCGAGACGTAATCAACCCACTCACTACAATACCCAACAGAAGCAGAGGCTCTTCCCAAAAACTGCCGGTCTTTATCGCTTTCCTTTGTGCGCTTTAAATAGAAGTCTGCTACAATGTTTCCGTGAATCCACTTTTTACGGCACCTGTCCGGGTTCATCCGTCCTGGTTCGGCGGCCCTCTAACACAACCTTTAAGAAGAAGGCTTCTCAATCTATTTCAGACTATGTAACAAGGATGAAAGACATTGCAGATGCTTTAGGAGCTGTTGATGAAGACATTGAGGAGGATAAATTGGTAAGGCAAATTCTTACAGGTTTAAGAGGTGATGAAAAATGGAAGCCATTCATTTTGTCTACAGAATTATCACTTGATCATTTCACTCATGATTTAAATCAGTTGCTAGGTCATATGCTGACATTTGAGCAAGATGTTAAAGGAGATGGTGACAAGAGTGCAGGTCATGCAATGTATTCAAAGGACAAGAAGAAGAATAGCAAAGGAAAGCAACAAGCAGGTGAAGATGAAGGTACAACTAGTCAAGCCAACTTCCTAAGAGGAAGAGGAGGTGGCAAAGGTAGAGGAAGAGGCAGGAACAACAAAGATGGAGGCAAAGCTTGCTGGATTTGTGGTAAGACAAATCACTTAGCTAATGATTGTTGGCATAATAATCAGAGTAATGGTGGATATAATCAGAACTATAATTCAAGAGGAAGAGGAGGCAGAAATCAAAGAGGTAATTTCAGAGGCAGAGGTGGTAGGAGTTACTTTGGAAGAAATGCAGGGAGAGGATTCCAAAGTCAACAATACAACAACACCTACTACAATTATGCTTCAGATCAAAAGGAGGATTCAACATTGATAATGAATGCAACTTGTGAAAGGCAGAGTGAAGATCAGAGAGTCTTCTACATTGACTCAGGGTGTAGCAATCACCTAAGTGGTAATATAGCTTTGATGACTGATTTGGAGAATAAGGTTTTTAATCATGTTGTTCAAACAGGTGACAACACAAAGCACAATGTGAAGTCAATTGGATCAGTAAAGGCCAAGGATGGTAGCACCTTATTGAGTAAGGTCTTGTATGTTCCTACAATTCCTAAGAATTTGATAAGTGTAGGACAAATTGTTGAAAAGGGATATGAAGTAAGGTTCACTAATGATGGAGTATATGTGGAAGATCCTAGCCAAGGGTATAAACAGATTGTTTCAGGGAAGAAAGAAGGAAGATTATTTACATTGAAGATTCAAGGCAATATTGGTCATGCTATGTTCACATATGGAGGACATAAGATCTCTGAGTTAGATCTTTGGCACAAGAGGCTTGGACATTTCAATGAAAGAGGTATTAAAGACATGATTAACAATGGTTCAGTGCTTGGATTGCCTAATGTTGCAGGTCAACATATGACATATAAATGTGAGGCATGTCAATTAGGTAAGGCTCATAAGCATTCCTATTCCAAGCATGGTTTTATGTACTCAGAGAAGCTTAAATTGGTACACACAGATGTGTGGGGACCATCAAAGGATTTCAGTATAAATGGGTCAAGGTATTATGTGATTTATGTTGATGATGCTACTAGATGGATCACTATTTATGTGATCAAAGATAAGTCAGAAGTGTTTAATACATTCAAACACTATCATGCATATGCAGAAAGAATTACAGGACATAAGTTGAAAAGACTAAGGTCAGATGGAGGGGGAGAGTATTTTTCTAATGAGTTCAGTGATTACTTGTGGAATGCAGGTATAAAAAGGGAAGTTACTTGCAGGTACTCTCCTCAACAAAATGGTGTAGCAGAAAGGAATAGAACACTTGTTGAGTTTGCAAGATCCATGATGAAGGAGAAAAATTGTCCTAATTATTTATGGGCTGAGGCTGTAAATACAGCTACTTATTTGGTCAATAGGTTACCATGTAAAGCCTTGCAGGGTATGACACCATATGAGGCTTGGTGGGGTAAGAGACCTACCTTGGATCATTGCAGAGTTTTTGGATGTGTGGCATATGCATATGTGCCATCACAATTAAGGCACAAGTTGGAGCCTAAAGCTGAAAAATATGTTTTCATTGGTTATGATGATAAGCAGATGGGTTATAGATTGTGGAGTCCATCTACAAAACAATTCATGGTTTCTAAAGATCTTACATTTGATGAGCAAAGCACTTGGTATGCAGGTACAATCAATATCAATACAGGTGATGAAGAAGAAGTGAGCCAAAGGAAAGGTAAATCAAAGGTTCAGATATTTGATGAACAAGAGAATAATGAAGTGCAGGTTGAAGTGGAAGAAACACCAAGATTTGATCCTGAATATGAAGAACCAGAAACCTCAAGAAGTGGAGAGCTTAGGAGGTCTAGAAGGAATAAATGGCAACCTACAAGGTATAGCTATGATACTTCATTTTTGGCCACAAAAGATTATGCTTATATGATGAAAACAGATGAAGACCCTTCTACATATGAAGAGGCAAAAGGTAAGGAAAAGTGGGAGAAAGCTATGCAGGAAGAATATGATGCACTATTGGAAAATCAAACATGGGATTTGGTTCCAAAGCCAAATAGTCAGAAAATCATTGGATGCAAGTGGGTTTACAAGACCAAGAGGTTTGCAGATGGAAGTGTGTCTAGATATAAAGCTAGACTTGTTGTCAAAGGGTTTGCTCAGACTTATGGTGTTGACTATGATGAGACTTATAGTCCTGTGGCAAAGATGACAACCATCAGGACACTTATAGCTATTGCTGCATGTAAAGGTTGGAAGTTATGTCAATTTGATGTGAAAAATGCTTTTTTGAATGGTTATATTTCAGATGATGTGTTCATGGAGCAACCTCAAGGGTTCAGAGATACAAGGTATCCAGATCATGTGTGCAAGCTCAAGAGAGCTTTGTATGGCTTGAAGCAGGCCCCAAGGGCATGGAATTATAGACTTGTAAAGTTCTTGAAAGAACTTGGATTTCAGGTGTCTAAAGCAGATAGTAGCTTGCTTGTCAAAGCAAGTGATAATGGTTTCATATACATGTGCATATATGTTGATGATATAATTCTTACAGGTATAGATGAAGAAGGAATACAAAGACTCAAGAAGCAAATGGAAAAGGAGTTCAAAATAAGTGACTTGGGAGACTTGTCATATTTCTTGGGCATGGAGATTACATATACTCAACATGGAGTATTTGTGACCCAAGAAAGGTATTTGAAGAACTTGTTAATCAAGTTTAAAATGGATGATTGCAGGGTAGCACCTACACCAATGGAGGTGAATCACAAATTGAGTAAATTTGGAGGTGAAGAATTCAAGGACATGAGACAATATCAGAGTTTGGTTGGTAGTCTTATCTATGCTACTTTAACTAGACCTGATTTATCATATGCAGTAGGGGTTTTGTCTCAGTTTATGCATTGTCCTAGGAAAGAGCATTGGATTGTAGGTCAAAGGGTATTGAGGTACATTAAGGGTACACTCAATGAAGGTTTGTATTATGGTTTCACATCAGATACAAATATCAAGATCTATAGTGATGCAGATTGGGCAGGTAATCCAGATGATAGAAGATCAACTTTTGGATACATGTGTTATGTGGGAGATAAGTTAATCTCATGGTGTTCCAAGAAGCAACATACAGTTGCTTTGTCTTCTACAGAAGCTGAATATAAAGGCATGGTTGAAGCTGCAAAGGAAGTGATTTGGCTCAAGACATTGATGAAGAGTTTTGACATTGTGCATGGGATACCAATTATATATGGAGATAACATGAGTTCATTGTATTTAGCTGCTAATCCTGTTTTTCATGCCAGGACCAAACACATTGAGATACAGTATCACTTTCTAAGAGAGAAGGTGATGGATAAAGAGATTGAAGTCATACATACTTCAACTAAAGATCAAATAGCTGATATGCTTACAAAGAGCTTGGATGGACCAAAGCTACAGAAGTTTAAAGACATGGCAGGTATAGAGAAGAAAAGAGAAACCTCAATTGATGATTGAGGGGGAGCTGTTGGTGCAGACCAATCACCAATTGAAGATTTGAAGCAAAGAAGATGGATACATTCACAAGAGTGAAGGACATGTACACATATGTACATTAGTTAAGACATAGGTTACATATACTTATGCTTTGATAAAAGTTTGTACATAATTGCCTATAAATACTTTTGGAAAATGTCGGGGTAAGATGAGAAGACAAGGAGAGATTATGTATGAGCATAGGAATAGAGAAATAAGTGGTTGTAAATGTCATTAGACACATGAGAAGTGAGTTGAAGTCTCTCTCTCGACTTCTCAGAAGTGCAGATTTAGACATAGGTAGCTTGTGAAATTGATTTCTCAAGTTATACTAAACCTTTTGAAGAACTTTAACTTGGAGGAGGTGCGCAACTTCTAGGCGACACTCCATACAAAATTTCATAGAAAACTTTACATGTTTGATAGGTCAATGAGAAGAAATTGTGCAGCAGACTTTCTGTGTTTTATCTTCTTCACAGAATTTTTCAACTTTTGATAATTTGGAGGTTGGACCTCTAATTTGGTGAAAGTTTTGACTTACTCTTGATATAGAGGTGTTCTAAATTCAAGAGTAGGTTGTTCTTTTGGGGATTAACACTCTCCATCAAGAAATGCTATCAGATGATGGGGTGGATCAACATTTCATTGACACCCTCAAATTAGTGTCAGAATCTTTAGGAGTTCCAGAGGCTGTCCACACTGCAGTCCGCCAGTCCGTGAGGTATGACAAACGTAGAGTCGACACATTACCACGAGTAGGTAAGACTATCAGGATGCCTGTCACAGAACAAGAAGTAACCATTGAAGCCACAGCTACCCCCACCACCACCATTGACCTCTCTGCTGAAACCTTTGTTCAGACATCACCCATCTCACCCCAGCACCCCCCATCACCACCTTCTCCACCCCCACCACCACCTCCCACCATGGAAGAAACGGCAGTCATCACCTCTACCTTCACGTATAACCCAACCTCATTCACATCATTCTCATTTCGAGAACCCACCTCACAAGACACCCTCTTCTCCTTCATCACCAATCCCTTGTACACCTCAACCCTTCTATCCTCCGAACCCATAATTGGCCATCCCATAATTCCAAGTGTGGTTGGAAACCCGACACCCATAGAAGGCACCCTGTGTTTCCCAGCCTATCCCCCAATACGGATACCTCCATTCCATGACCCTCCCTTCCCAACTGTCCCCTACACCTCATTCAACCTAACCGCACCACCCCAACAACCATCCTTTGTGGCACAGTCCATCAGCACTCCAATGTTTAAAAGGCACATTTCCCTGATGTTCACAACGACATCAATCTACACGAACACCACACTCACTTCACCTACCATACCCACCTACATGGTAGCCCCTGTACACACCACTCTGTCTGACCCAATGGACATTTCACCCACCACAGCACCTCTCCCCACAATTCCACCCTCTCCCCCTCCACTACCCCCCACCTCACCACTCAACACATCATTAGCAGACACAGCATTCACTACCTCCCTTCCCATTCCCACCTCCCCTGCATTCCAAACTTTTCCTCTTGCATCTCATAATGTAAATAGCACGTTCACTACATTACTTCAGTGTGCACATCAACTACAACAAGAATACCATCAATTGGAAGAACGCACTGTTGCCCTCCAGGCAGAATCTCAGTGTCTACAAGCTAGAGTCAACACTCTCGAAGATGATTACCAAACGCTTCTCTCAGAACATACCACCTTACAACAGGCTCACACAGAATTGGAATCAAAAATTTCGACAGTGGATGATCAAGCAGTGAAGGAACTGGAAAGTATGCTCGAGTCCCAAATGATATCCAATGCTACACTTAGACGCAATCTTGGGCTATTAAGAAAGCATATGGTAGTAGCACTAGAAGAGAACAAGAGGCTTCAGCAACAAAACCAAGACAACTTTGAAGCGGCTATGGAAGGAACTACAGGAGCAACCATTAGCCCTACCAAGTATAGAGCAGTCCCATCTGAAGACATTCGCATCTTACTCGAAGAGCATGCAAATTTCTTGGAGTCATATGAAAAGTTAGAGGTTGAATGTGCGGATCTAAAGAAGCAGATAGCTAGTGCCCCCACAGCTCAACAGGAGCCGATAATCTTGCAACACTCTACAGAAGAAGTAGAGACCCTCCGGAAACAGGTGGGAGAACTCCAAGCACGCCTCTTACCATATAAAAGGCCACCCTCGCCAACTGAAGAACCAGAACCTGAAACAGTTGTGGAAATCCCTATCGATGATAGCTATGAAGAGCCGTACGAGCCGATGCCCACACCCGGCGGTCGGGTAACAGAAGAAGGACAAGACACTTTAGAAATTGGAGTTCCAGATTGGGTCAAAAGGATCGAGAAAGTAGGAAAGACACATGATGATCGCATTGCCGTGCAAATTCAATCTCTCACAAATCTGGAAGAAACTGTCCTTTGATCTTCTTACTTTCAGAACCTATCCCACCAACGCTTGATCACAACATCAGAGACGCAATACATGCCTTACTTTGTCTTGCTACATGATTATAATGCAGAAGTTAGAAGGCATACAGGGAAGGAGCCAACATTCGCCACTCAATTTGAGCCAGCGGACTTACCGGCAGATGCCCGTGCTGGCTCGATCTTCCAACCCAATTGGCGTGCACGTCTACTAATCGATTACCCTGAGATGATGAGCACATGGGCAACCATGCCACTGTACATCAAGTATAATCCATGCTATTGCCCAATGGTACGTATGACTATAATATCATCCACGTAAATGATTGCTATAATCATCATACCTGTTTCAGCTTTAACATAAAGAGTTGGAGCCGCATCTGAGTTATGGAAACCAATGGATAAAAGATATGTATGTATCTTTTCATACCATGCTCTCGGTGCTTGTTTTAAACCATACAAAGCTTTTATAAGCTTACACACTAAGTGTTCTTTACCTATCTCTTCAAAACCTTCTAACTGCTAAATATACACATCCTCATGTAAATCACCATTTAGAAAAGCAGTCTTAATGTCAAGTTGATATATATGCCAACCAAAATGTGCTGCTAGAGCAAGTGTTGACCTAATAACAGTCATCCTAGACGTAGGAGCAAATATCTCATCATAATCAATACCTTTTTTTATGCATATCCTTTGACAACCAATCTTGCTTTGTACCTGTAAATAGTACCATTTGCTTTCCTTTTGATTTTGAAGATCCATTTTACACCTATAGCCTTCTTTTCGTCTGGTAACTCACATAGGTGCTAAGTTTGTTACTTATGAATAGAATCAATCTCTTCTTGCATAGCTTTCTCCAAATAGGAATGTTAAGCGCATCGTTAACACATGCAAGTTCATCTTCAACAGTCGTAAGTGCCAAAATATCATGAATCTCAAAGTCTTTAGCAAAACTTACATGATCTTTTTGTTGTTGTTGTCTAGTCTGACTTCTTGTTCTTATATGATCTTATTGTTGTTGTCTAGTTTGACTCCTTGTTCTCCCAATAAAAGTCTTTATACCACTATCTTTCCAAGTCTGATATAACCACGTAGGTGTATCCTTAAATAGTGGTAAAACTCTTACACTTCAATGTAAGACCATAGATCCATCAATATCTCAAAAAATCATCTTGCTATTGTATCTACGTGTTTGCTTATGTTATTAGTGAGCTTTGAAAACATACATCTTCTATGCGCTCATGCGATCATGGAAGTCTTAGCACCCTTTAAACTCCTCTCTGCCATAGTCTCCGATGAGACTAACAATTTTTAGACCCCACACTATCTTGCACAATTTTTTCTACTGTAGTGGGAAGCTCCTTCTGCACATCCGGCTATAGAGAGCCTCATCCATGCCATTGCACTTGAACCTACATTGACTGCCTTTTGGACTATCCCTTTAAGTAGATAGGAGCTTTGCACAACATTGATCGATGTCGGTCAACATTTTTTCTTGCCCACTAACAGTTCAACATCAATGTTGTCCTTGTCCTATGCTACTATGGAGCAACTCTTTCCCTTTCATAGCTCAAATGAGTATGCTATCAGCTATAGACCAGAGCCAGAGTGCTCCATTTTGCATTTCTTGGTTCTCATGCTTAACCTCTAGCACTACCCATATGACATATCTCACCAGTTTTACTCCATTGTCGCTACTGGCACACAATGATCGATCAATTGGTAGCTTATCCTCTTTGACCGCATTCATAAATAATGCCAACATGTCATCCAATAATTAGATAATGGAAACCACCCAAAATCAGATTGCCATATCTGATGTCCATGTCATATCTAGGCAAACTCCCCATCACCACCTGCATAGTTCTTGTTCCCTACCACTTTGCATGGACAACCCCTCCTTTCGAAGATGAAGAAGATGAAAGTATCAACCTTATACTCCACCACTCCCGCCCCACTAATGTAGTTGTTTCTTCTTCCTCTAGTGTCAAGAACGGCGAACAACATATGGATAACCCCGCTCCAATACCTTCTCCTCTGGCCAACCATGATTCTTCATCTTCTTCTGCTTTCCCCCCTCCCCCACTCCCTCTCCACCGAAGGACACTGTGATGCAAGATGCAAGATGGTGGATAATCACAAGAGATGAATTGGTGTAGCTAAAACCTACTTCATACTTGCTACGAGTGATGGCTGGAGAGTGTTGTGGGCCTCTTTAGCTAGCTAATAAGCATAAATAATCACATATATTGCTTGGAAGATGATCCACTAATGATAGGATCAAAACAAGTAAGTAGGAATATGATCCAAGGTTTAACACTTGTTATTTTGGTTGATACACCTATTCAGAGTTTTGAACCATTCTTTGAGTACAAGAGCAATTGAAAAAATTCCTTTTGGGGAACTTTAATTAGCTTAACAAGCTACCAATCATGAGTGACATCATAAAAAATGATGGACTATATGCAGAGAAATATGTTTAGCCAATCAACCAAGCATCCCGACATTTTCGGGCCTTGAGAGTCACAAAATAGTGAGCAAAGCTTGATTAATATCTAACGATCGCGAGAAGCATTACTAATGAAACTTTGTAGGATTAAAATGGATGGCATGTTGGAGTTATCATGCTTTAAATCATAGGAAATGATTGGCTATATAGTGAGAACAAGCTCTGACAAGTTCATTGTTTTGATGGAATTATGACAAAGATATGAAAATAAGAAGTAATGATCATGTAGGTATTAAATCATGTAAAAGTACAATGTCATTGCAATAAATCATGGAACAATGAATGAGAAATGAGTGAGCTATGAGGTGAGCTCCTCTTCTCAATGGAAGTACATGAAAATGATCTCTAAACCTTCCAGATTGACGTGGGCCTTTCATATCCTCGTTTTATAGTTTTTGTTGGAGCCAGAGATTTGAATTCAAATTCAAATTTCTATCGAAAAGTGAATCCTAAGGTATAGGATTGATTCTATTTTGACTCAACTACCAAATGATACGAGATTACATGCTTGCTAAATCCTCATGGGTTTATTCCACTTTTACAATTGTAATTGTGAACCAAAATTACAAGAGGTTGTACATATGAGGCCTTCCAAGTGTTATGTGAATACATCAAGCTTATGTGAGGTGATCAAGTATGTAGGCTTGGGCTCAATTGCATCAACAGCTCCCCCTGAACATGCTTGATCTTCATTGCTCCTTGATTTCTTGCAAACCAATCATCAATTTGAACCTATTCATCTTTGTTCCATCCAATGCTTTGGTGAGTATATCTACACATTGTAAATGAGTTGATACATAGGATAATTGGATATCCTTGCTAAGCAATTTCTCCCTTACATAATGATAGTGCACTTCAATGTGCTTAGTCCTTGCATGGTATACAGGATTAGAAGCCAAATGAAGTGAACTAGTGTTATTTCCAAAGATAATTGGAGTGTAGGAATGTATCTCCAAATCTACATATAATTGTTTAAGCCACATAACTTCCTGAGTTGCATTTGCCAAACCTCTATATTCTGCTTTTTGTGGAAGATAAGGCCACATTTTGTTACTTCTTGGATGAGCAAGATATGAGTTTTGAACCTGCAAAAGATAGGTATCCTAAAGTGCTCCTCATATCATCCTTGGAGCTAGCCCAATCTGCACCCTTTAGATACTTAAGCACCCTCTTTGTAGCTTCCATACTTGGTACATGCATAAAATGACTCAATGTACTTACTACATAGGCAATGTCTACTCTTGTCAAAGTGGCATAATTAAGACTACCCACAAGTTGTTGATAACTTGTAACATCTTCAAGTAGTTCACCTTCATGTGAACTTAGCTTATGGTTGAGCTCCATAGGAATACCTGCAACTTTAGTGTTCTCCATCTTAAACTTTACTGCCATATCATGTATCTACTTCCTTTGTGTGATGAACATACCTGAATCTATATATACAAGTTCTAAGGCAAGGAAGTAGGTCAATAACCCTAGATCACTGATTTTGATTTCCTTCATTAATTGAGCCTTTACCTGCTTGATACCATCATAATCATTCCCTGTAATAATGATATCATCTACATACACGCATAAGTAGATGACCTCTAATTTATTCTTCTTAACAAATAAAGAAGAGTCTACCTTGCTTGCCACAAAGCCTTGATCCTGCAAATAGGTAACAAGCCTATGGTTCCAAGCTCTAGGAGTTTGCTTGAGACCATAGATTGATTTTCTAAGCTTGCATACATAACTTGCATTTTCTTCATCTTCAAAACCTGATGGTTGTGCCATATACACTTCTTCTGATATCCAACCATTTAAGAATGCATTCTTGACATCTAACTGATATAGATTCCAATTTTTAGATTCAGCAAGACTTACCAATACCCTGATTGTTGGCTCTTTGCCACAGGTGAAAATGTTTCTTCATAGTCTACTCCATGTTTTTGGGCAAACCCCTTTGGCACCAACCTTGCCTTGTACCTATTTATAGAACCATCAGAGTTCTTTTTATTTTGTATATCCATCTTGAACCAATTACCTTCATATCTAGCTCCTTGGAAACTAGATCCCGAGCATGATTTTCTTAAAATGCTTCCACTTCTTCCTGCATGGCTTCTCTCCACTCTTTCTTCTTCTTAGACTCTTCAAATGAAGAAGGATCTTCTGGCATAGAATCTTTAGTGATGTACACAGAGTGCTTTGTAACTAAGGATGTATCATCATAGAAGAAGAAGAAGCACTTAAAACTACTTAAAAGATTTCATCATGACAACAGTGATTTTTATCACTAAACCAATGTATCATATGTATATACATCCAATTATTGCGGATGCGACTCCATTTTGTGCAAGCCGAGGAGTCCTCGAGCTTGAGGAGTCTAGGTAGAACGCTCACACAAATTTTTGTAATTTTTGGAAGCCGTTAGATAGGTCAAATTAGAGGTAGAACCTATTTTTTAACTATGTCACTCACTAGATGTGAAACCAGTCAAAACTAGGCAAAAACTATAAATAGAGCTAGAGAGCTCATTTTGTGGTTGTTGTTAGTTTATGATTGAACCTATGAGCTAGAGCTAGAAGAGCTATTGTAACTAGATGATGATGAATATGATTATGAGTTCTCTTCTTGCCTTCCATTGATCTCCATCGTGACTTTCCTAGTGTGTGTGTGTGTGTATGCATGTGCGTGCATGCTATTGCATTTTCTCACCATCTTCTTCATACACATCATTCGCTCTTGATCTTCATATCAGCCTAAACTCTCGACAGATTGACAATTACAAGGTGAAACTCCTCACGTTGGTGTTTTCCATTGTGCTAGAGTGGCACCAAATTTGGCGTCATTGTCTGGGAAGAGCTCTAGGTTGAGCGTGTGATGGTAAATGTATTGGAGAGAATCATTGGAAGGTAAAATTTCTTTGTTGTTTTGTTGTTTGTAATTAGTTTTTACACACTTTTACTCCTCTATTCTTCTAGTATCACTCCCCATCATTATCTCAAACTTCAAAAAATCACAAAAAATCAGTCATATTCCCCCTTTCTCTTCTCTTTCCCTCATTTGTGTGTGTGTGAGAGTGAGAGAGAGCTTTTGCAGGTGTATGTTCGTGTCTTCTGGTGCACTAATCTTGCAGGACAGCCTCTAGACACCACGGATGTTGGAATCAATGTTCAACAATTGTCTAAGACTTGAAGGAGAAGAGCACTATGAAGAGGTTTTTTCTAATTCATACAACAACTGATGTGGGCAGCATGGATAGAAGGATGCATCTTCCAAGATACCATCCGGGTTCAAATCCCGTTGGACGCATTGCAAAAAGAGTTTCTTTTTTAAGATTGCTTTATGAAAAAACTTTTGGCGGATAGCGGCTACCATTTTCAAGTTTGATTTTTACAGCGACGGAGTTTTATTATCGCGATCATGAAGACATTTACGTGGAGGAGCTTTTTATGTGCTTTTGGAGCTTACACTAAAACTGTATAAAGAAGGGACGCTCATTGTTTATCACTCACTCAAAGATCTCAAGTTTGAAGGTCTTCTTGAAGAGAGAGTGTTCACACACTCTTGAGTAGGTGAAGTTTTGGTGAAGGAGAGGCTACTCTCTTAGAGCAAGAAGTCTTCTACAAGGTGGTGGTAACTATCTTTTATGAGTTAACCTTATAATTCTTTTTAGGGTTTCTCTACCCTAATCTCAAAATTAGGGTTCGTTGATTTACAATTTTGTTACACTATTTTGTGAGAATAAGGTTAGCTTCATTGCTCATTCACTTCACATGCACTTAGATTATGTCAATATAATCTAAATTTTTTATCATCATCTTCTTGGATATTCTTCCATTAGTGAGTGCACCACTTTATATGGTTGAGTAGTACTCCCATGTTGTACATCTATTTTTTAGTGGGTAAGCATCCAACTTACGTTCCCTAATCTTGTCTCAAGATATCTATCTTTCTATATCTCACATATCATCTTGGTTAATTTAGTTATGTATGCTCAAAAGGTTTTAGTTTGGAACGATCTTGGGGCCCCAAATTCCAACACTTGGTATCAAAGCATAATTGACATACACGCTTAGTTAAGATGAGTGAGATTAGAATTGATACTGAAGACAAGTTGGATGGATCTTCTAATTATCCCATGTGGAGTTTCATGATGATGAATATTTTAGTGACAAAGGATTTATGGAGTACCATCAATGGATCCTTAACAAGACCAAGACGAGAAGCTGAAGAAGGGGATACAACAACTTCAAGAGGTGCTAGAATCACAATTGCAGAACCAACTAAAGAAAAGGTAACCACTTCTATATCCAGGGTCACTGCTAGGTCTTTACCTAGATCCTCCTACTAAAGATCAGGCAAGCTGGGATGCTAGAGATGCTTTAGCACTCTCATTCATAGCAATGAGTGTCAAAAAGCATATTCTACCACAGATCAGATCTTGCAAAAGTTCTAGACAAGCTTGGTTGAATCTTGAGAATATTTTTCAGAGCAAAAATCTTGCTAGGAAAGCTCAGTTGAGGAGACAACTAGCAAATACAAGGATGAAAGCTGGTGAGTCAATTCAAACCCACATTACGAGACTCATTGACTTGAGAGATCAACTTCTAAATGTAGGAGTTGAGATATCAGATGAAGAAATGGTAAACACGCTGACTAATTCACTTCCTATCTCATATCAGTCTTTCATAACCACTCTTACCCTTACCACAAGAGATAGAGAGGTTAGATTTGAAGAGCTAGAGTTCTTGTTACTTCAAGATGAAGATTAGTTGAAGGGAATGGAAGAGAATGAAGAAGCACTTTCATCTTCATCAAAGGATAAAAAGAAGAAGAAGGATAAGAAGGAAAAGCAATCCAAGAAGGAAAGTAGGTCCCTCTCACTGTCTACTTCAGATTCTGTTTCTACTACATCTAAAGAGAAGTCTTCTAAGAAGAAGGAAGTAATATGTTATTATTGCAAGAAACCTCGACATTTTAAGTCAGCATGTTATAAAAGGATTGCAGCAGAAAAGAAAAAGGCATCAGGTAATGTTGCAGAAGATGATAAAAAAGGGAAATCTCAAGGTTATTCTTATGCCTGTATCAATATTGAGGAAGTAGCTTTTGATCAAGAAGCTTTACAAGTTCTTTCAGCAAGTCCTTGGATATTTGACTCAGGTGCTACAAAGCATATGACAGGTTGTAGAGATGTTTTTTCTTCTCTTTCCTATTCTTGAGGTAGAAGAGTTACTATTGCAGATGGCAATGATTTGGATGTTGTCAGAATATGTATAGTAACCCTAAAGTCAAGAGAAGGTGGTAATTTTCAGATTTCGGATGTTCTATACATACCTGAAGTGAAGAAGAATCTGCTATCTATATCTGCATTTTTGAGTAATACTTTGTAAGATCTTATCACACAAAGATGACAAGTGTATTTTACAAGGTCATCATAGAGGAGGGATCTTTGTTTTGTCAAAAATCAGTCAGGCATATGCGATCAAATCTTTGTCACCGGTGGAAGATATGAAGCTATGGCATGAGAGATTTGTACATATCAGTTTTGGAGCTCTCAAGAGTACCAAAGACAGAGGTATGGTTGAGATTTTACCCTCATTCAAGCTACCAGATGATTTAGATATATGTGAAGGTTGTCTTGAAGGTAAGATGCATAAACTACCTTTCAAGAAACATGGTCATATTACAACTACCAGGAAATTGCAGATCATTCATTCAGATGTGAATGGACCTATGAGAGCAGACTCTATTCAAGGTTTCAGGTATAACATGAAGACTTATTTTTAGCCATATGTAAAATAATGCAAAGTCATATCTACAGGTATTCCTATTTCAGAAAGGTATGTTTCAGAGGTGCACACATTTATGTTTATACCAGATTATGAACGAAAGAGGTATAAAGGACTTACAGTTAGAACAAGGATGATGACAAGATGACATCATAGATATGAAATTTTGATGAGACTCATGGGTTGAGTTGAGTTGAGTTGAGTTGAGTATAGTCAAAGATGAACCAGCTAGTGTTCATAATACACTAAGTTGTGAGTTGTCAGTCACAGGCTCCAGGATTCAGTTCCTAATTTTGTTTAGTGTATTTACATGACACACCAGAAGTACGTTGAGAAACCTTTTGTAAGGTAAATGCAAATATATGGATCCTAGTTTACAGGTTTGAGAAGACATGAGATAGCACGTTCAGAGTAAGTTCATGCTATATATGTTGTCAAGCAGTGATTTCTTGATGTGTACACTATTGGATATCTATTTTGCATATTTTCTCAGGTATTATGGTTCATATTCAAAAAGTTCAGTTTTTGAAGTTTGAAGAAAGTCAAATTTAGTTGTGAAGAAGACTTTTGAAGAAAAGGTTTGAAGGTCAATTCGGGAGTACAAGTTTGAAGTTTATAATAGTTTGTTGATGAATGAAGTTACATATCCAGTTCAGTTTGTACCAATATGACATTGCATGGGGGATTGTTGGAAACAATGTCATATAGTACATTGGTCAAATTGCTCAACTTATCACAGGTTGTGTAGCCTTTGGTTTTACTCCCTCTACAACCAAAGGCGTTGGGCACCTTGGATAGCCTAAACACCTCCCATATCAACCACATGAGTTCAAATCCCGTGATCAGCAGGGCGTAGCAGTGAAAAGAATTTTCGAACCCTATGAAAAGTAAAATGGCGGCAAATTTTTCACGATCGCAGTTACGCATAGTTTTTCGAATTCACTAATTCTGGCAGTGTGATTGCGAAAGTTTTATCGAAGTGCTTTATTGGAGTGCTTTTCAAATAGCTTTATTTTATGGAGGCTCTACTATAAAAGAAGCACTTTGGGGACACTTTGTTTATCACACACCAATTGGCAATGCCAGTTTTTGGTCCCTCATTAGAGGTGATGCTCTAACACACATGGGGCGGCCATGGTGCACTCTAGGAGCATGTTGAGGAGAAGCTATGGAGTTCTTCTTAGAGAAGAGTGTGCTCATACTCTTGCTTATGGAGAGGAATTGCCCATCAGCAGCCTGGTGGTGTGGATCAACCATCTACATAATGTATTTGAAGATTGTCTTCTACATGAAGATTTTGATGTACTTCAAAGACATTGGACGGTGGTTAACATAAGATTTGTATCTTATGTTAAGAATTTAGGTACATATTCTCTTTATGCACACAGGTACTACTTGAAGTATATGGAAGTGGCATCCATATCAAGAGGACTCCTATTCGGCGTAGGTACAAGAGAATCAGTACATGTATGCTTTATGCATATTTGGATGAGGTGTTTGAGAAGGTATGTTCATATGAGTTTGAGGATTTCTGGCAGCAACACATTAGCATTCTATGCTAATTTTGTAAGTATGTGATCTTTTCACACACGTATCTGACTTAGGGTCTTCCATAGCCTAAAGTTAGATGAGGGTTTGCTGATTATCAGTTTCACACTAATCCTTCCTCTTTCTGTCACTCATATTCACTCTTCTACAACCTATTAGGTCACACATCTCATATATATTCAGATTTCTGTCCATACATCTGAATATTTTTGTAACATTTGTATATACACTCTTCCATCTATTTCTATTCACATAGAGTGGTTGAGAGTTTTGCTCCCACATTGTAAATTGGCATTTGTATATATGATAGTGTGAGTAAGCAGAGGCTTACGTAACACTTTACACATGTTGTCTAATCTCTCTCTATCTTTGTCTCATCATTTGTATGATTAAGTGTGGTATGTTCATGTTTTGTCAATATTGGAAGATTGCTGGAATCTGTGTTGTAGATCCTAGACCTATGGAACCATGGACCTGTGATATTAGTTATGGGCCTACTAAATTTCTAACAATAGTGCGTTCGGAGGTCGAAACGAGCTCAGATCGTGATTTTGGCACCACATAGTGAAGATGTTTTGATCTCCTAATCAGATTGAGTATGGTCACCAAATTTCGTGCGATTCTGAGACTGTGATCAGAGGGGTGTTGGCAATGCCCTAGATGACGCAACAAACTTATCTGATACCAATTGTTGGAGATAGACGTCTACAGAAGCACGTGAACAACACAAGGAAGAAGAAGAAGCTTGGAGTACAACACACAATACTGAATGTATTACCACTAGAATGTACAAAGATAAGTAATCTGTTAGGGCTATAGGCATATATACAAGCCGGGGGAAAAAACCTCATAAAGAGGGAAAAAAGTGCCCCGGCGGTCCTAGTGTGTTCACACATATCACTACCTAAATATATCAAAATTTTATATTATTATCTTGGGATTGAGTTACAGAGATGAGTGTATTTACATGACACAATAGAAATACATTGAGAAAATTTTGGAAAGGTTTGGGATGATAGATTATAAGCCTATGGAGACACCTATGGATGTAAATGTGTCATTACAATCGAAAGCAAATTCAGAACCATTTGATGTTACACTATATAGTCAAGCAACTAGTTGCTTTGTAATACATGTCTAGAAATTTAGTTTGCAGTGTCTCAACTACCCACGTTCATGCATAGTCAGCTCAAGATTTAGTGGAAATCAGTTGAGAGATATATTCACAGGAAGTTTTGCAGGTTATTAAATCTTGTACCACTGTGATATTGAAGGGAAGATTGTTGGAAACAAAGTCAATTGGTCCAAAACCTGAAGATATAGAATATGAAGAAGTCTTTGTACAATCTCTCACAAGAAAGTCGAGGGTGACTTGGCTAGATAAAAGTGCTTCCAAACTTGGGACTCGAGTTGGATCCCTCTCTCTAGCAGCACGCAATGCGATTAGAGATCTTTGGAGTTTTTGAGAAAAGAAAAAGTAGTCGTAGCACATATGTTTTCACGAAGAGTGTTTTTGGCAATTATTTATTTTCATGACGATGATGCTTTTTTCTTGTGCTTTCAAGGGTTTCCAAACCTATATAAGAGAGCCTATGCTCATTGTATACACATACTCTCGTGCTCAAGCTAGAGCACTAGCTCAACACGAGGAGGTGGTCATCTTAGAGAAAGTGTTCAACACTTGGAGGAGGTGTGCTCTACATCAAGAGATTCTAGGAGTTCATGTCAACAACATATTGTGAGTAATAACTCTACATGTGTCCTCACTTGTTCATTCACTAGTTTTTTATTTAGGATAACCAAATTTGGGTTTTTTGTAAAACAATTTAACTTGTTTATATTTTCCATATTCTCACACATACTCTTCATACCTCTTATGCACACAATTTCTTGTATCTAGTTCCTATTTTTGCCTACATTCAGATATTGTCAGTTTGTATCATATTCGCACATTGTAATTGACATTGGAATATAAGTTAGTGTAGGTGAGCACTTACCATACACTTTGAAATTTCTTCTTTTCTCTCTCTATCTCTCATGAATCATCTTTTTTAGTATTAAGGTGTGTATGCGAAGGTTCATGTGTTGGAAGATCTTGTAAACCTGAGGCCCACCCCACTTCCAACATGCACATGTGTAGCTTTCCATTCTTTTTGGGAACTATCACAATGGGGGATACCCATTCGATATGCTCAATTTCATACATGAATCATGCTTCTATCAAGAGATCAATTTCCTCTTTAATGTTAGCTACATAAGTTTCCTTATAAGTGTAAGAACTTTGCTTAGCAGGCTTGGATTCCAATGTCATAAGGATCCTATGTGAACAGATATCAAGATCCACTCCTTTCAGGTCCCTGTAAGTCTAAACAAATACATCTCTATATTCTCTAACCAATTCTATTAATGCGCCTTCCTCTTCATCACTCAAGTCATGTCTTATGTATGCACATCTCTCCTCACCATCTTCTATGGTTATTAAAGTTTTTTTTTAGTCTTTTCTTTGTTTCGAGAGGCTTCTCCTACAACTTCTTCTCATTTAGGCATTCTTACCATGATATTTATGTCCTCAATCTCATACTTCTTAAAGTTAATTGGTACTTCAAACAAAGATTCTTCATCTTGTAGTGTGGGTACCTTTTTCTTTTTGTCTTTCTTTTTGCACTTGTTGTCTTTTGTCTTATTAAGTTTCACATCAGGTTCACTTCTTTCTATTTCTCAAGTCTTAACATCTATCGAATAAATATACTCTTCTTTTGATGCACAAAAAGGTTCCATGATGATGGATTCTCTGTCCTCATTAGCGACTTCCATAAGTGGAGATGTGCAAGGCTCACACTCTTTTATAATTGGGTGGATCATAAGTGCTTCTACTATGAAAACCGAGATGGCATAGCCATCCTCATCACAATGGGCTCACTATGTCTATCGTGGCTAAGATTTCTTCCCAACCATGGGGTTCAAACTCCTCATTAGGCAATGCCATAGGTGCATAGGCTAGGTCTTGAATAGCTCTGGGGTTTTCATAAGTACCTATGTTTCTAGTGTTTAATCTCCTTTCTTCATCCACTACAACTTTACACATCCAAAAATGTGTGTCCTTGTGCACCCATGAAGATTTTGATTATATGGAATGCACCGATTATGTCTCATCTAAAGTTCTATGGACTAGGTTCCACTATAAGGGTGGTTCTCTATGAGAATAGTATTTGAGATTGACTTTAGTGGAGAATACAAAGATACAGAGAATTGGTTCCCCAATCTTGCACTATCTACAACTGCCTCATGAATAGCCTTCCTACGATCATCTCATAGATGTGATTCTTGCCAAAATCACAAATGGCAAAAGTGTGTTCAAACTCTACACCATGGGAATTGAAAGTTATTTGTTCTAGTAACCCTAAAGGTTTCTTGATATGTCTATCTGCCATTTGCAATTTCATCCTAGTTGGTATAATAACTAGATTGCCCCAATGTTTCCATAGGGAACTAGTAGCAATCGCAAGTCCTGCACCTAAATCTAAAATTACCTTGGTCATATAGCCTTGATAAGTGATGGGGAGATAGGTACTTCCTTCTTCACTTTTGCTCATATCTCCTAGCTTATCCAAGGTTATCTTTCACACTATCTGATGTGATCCTACTCGAGATTGGGACGTAGCTACTTTGGGCACTTTGTTAGCTACATGTTTATATAACTCAGGTTTAGTCTTAAGTAGCTCCTCTAAAGAGATGAAATTGCACTTTAGTGTTCTCCACTACTTCCATGTTCCATGGTAGAACTAATTCATCATTTCTTACCATAAATGTGGGGGATCTTATGTGATTTAGAATCCGAAGGGCATGTAAAGTCAGGCAATTTCTGCAATGAGTTTGACTCAAAATCGAATCATTTGCTTGATTGTATATCTTCTTGCTCCCTATAGATAGAGGGAATTTCATGAGGGAATTGATCATGAAGATCATCCACCACTTCAATAGCAAGAAGTTTCTCACTCTCTTTGGCCCATTTCTCCTCTTCTATCTCTCTCAAGAACTCTTGGGACTAATGATTTATAGAGGAAGGAATTTTATCATCCGTAGAATTAGGAACATAAGCTTCCTTTAGGGGTAGACTTATTCTTTCACTCCCACTACTTTGAGCAGGTGTAGCCAAAGTCTTGGGTTTAACTACCAATCACTCTAACATCTCCAACAATCCTTCGAAATGTAGTTGTGGCTTTACTGGGTTCGTGTGATTGAAGAGATAGCTTGCATCAAATATAGCCTAGGCTAGTTCTACCATTTTTGCACAAAGCTTGGTCCTTTCAATCTCTAGATCTGCTCGAGGGTAGCATCTATCTAATGTAGCCAGATTCGGACCTTCTTGAATTTGAGCCTGATAAGCCTTGAAAATCATGTCCAAGTCTTCAAGAGTAGGATTGGCCAAGACTGATCCTACTTTGGGTGGTGGTGAGATGGCCAGTGGGTTTTGGTGGGATGGTGGTGGTGTGTGAGAATGTGTTTGGGATGCGATCTCACATAGTTTTGTTTTGTCTCTTTTAAGCTTTCTTCTAGTTCACTCATCTTTCTAGCCCGTTGTCTCTTCATTCCTTCTCAGTTATCCTTCCAAGCTCTTGTTCTTTTTCTAGCTACACTTTTTGACTCAGTAGCCTCTTATTTCTTCTTATGATCTATGATTAGAGTCTGTTGTAGAGCTTGCGCTCTAGTAACTACTTGTAAAGGGGTTGTAGCTATCACACTTCCATTGGGTTATACTATCAAGCCAATAATATTGACTGGGGTAATCTTATGTGTATTGGCTAGATTCTTAGGACAATCTCTCAAGGGGATGTTCCTTTCCACAATCAATGCAAAAACCTTGAATGACTATAAGTTGAGGTTGTCCATGTGGAGGAAGTGGGAAAACCTGTGAAGTGATCTCCTTGACATCTATAACATGGTCCTCTAGGTGCTTTGTGTTTCATCTTCCTCAATTGGGGCATAGGGTTTAGATTGGTATACATCACATTGGAGTATTCAGGCTCCCAATTGGGTTCTACTATCGTTTCATATTGGTAGAACTCACTTTTCTCAGGTGACTCCATGTAGTAACCTAGTGGGCTATCTACATGGGTTGAAAGCTCTAGTGAGGTTATCATCTACCACAACATATTTGATAGATATGACATTAGCAAGGGGTGATGGTTTTTGACATAACATGGTGTGTTCTTTGTTGAGTCTCGTAGTGGGGTTGGTATGGTTGTTGGGGCCTATAGTATGGATGTTGTTGGTATTGGTTTGGATATCTCCTTGGCTACTGATATGGCTAATGGTAGTTTTTCCCAACCACTTGTTTGTTATATGGGAAATCTTGCAGTGTGGTTATTTTATTTCCTCTCTATGGTGGAGTGTTGGCTATTAGGGTTTCCTACATTCGGCCTCACTATGGGTCATACATTATCCATGTGGTCTCCTCTAAAATTATAGCATCATTTTATTGAGACCATCCTAGGGGTTTTTCTACTCAAGACTCGTAGATTTTGAGCAAATTTGCTAACTAACTCATCAAGAAAATCTGTGACTATCGATCTAGACTAGTTAATTAAAGCTTGGAGCACTAGGGATGCCTCTTGGGACAAAGTGATGTTTAGAAACAAGAGCGTTCTTAAGCTTGTGGGTCTTCCAATGTGGAAGGGTCTGGATCTTCTCACTCTATAAAAGCGATTTTTTTGATCGATCATTCTTTAGGAGGGCTAAGAAAGTTAGTGGCACACCTTTCTTTCCAGATCTTCTAGAGGGTCTTAGCTCTTATAGCATTCCATAGTGATGAGGAACAACCGATCACTTCACCCTATAGTGCTTGCTTCCAATTGATTTGTCCCTGAAGCAACATGATTCTCCCAAGGGCCCACCAGACAGACATTGACTTAGGGCATGAAAAGAAGAGGTGTCTGAAGTGCTCATTACCATGAAAGCATCGTTTACACCATGGCAGGGCTCCATAAATTTTGTTAGCCTTTACATTGGTCCGAATTCCTTGGTGGAGGATTTACCACATAAGAACGGATTTTTTAACCTCAATGAGGGGATGCCAAAGGGATTGGAACTTGAAATCCCACCTATAACGCGACCAATCAGGACACATCTCGTATTAACTGTGACATGAAAGCTCACATTCTTCTTGAATCTTAGAATTTGATCAAGACTATTGCCATTGTGCCATCAAAGACCCTCAACATGAGGGGAGTCATGTCCAATAAGGATGTGGGTCCTCGAGCCCTCCCAAGCATTGAACCTTCTTCACAGCAGGCACCATTGTTCATAGTCCACTCTCCTAGCCATGTCAATGTCCTCAAATCTAATCGATTGGCATCTTTCTTGATTCCAAAGTTGTTTCCACAAATGGAAATCTTTGTTTCAAAGCTTTCTAGCTTTTTGGAGGTTCCAAAGCTCAACATCTCTGATGCCTTTGATAGGGAACCAAATCAAATTATTTTGTCTAATACTGGTAGCCCATTTCTAATCTTCATTGATCTTGAGAAAGTGTTTCACCTTGTTTCAACTCTTCCGTAGGGAGCAAAGTAAGCTCGAGCCTCTGGGAACTGTAAGAAGCTCCCACCTTTTAGACATCAGAGAGTGTTTTTCCTTGAGAGCAACAAAATTAAAAGCAAGTGGGCGCCCCCATGAGGGGGATGAAAGTATTATCAACTTTCTTTGTAATGTCTTCTAGCAAGGTTTAAGCAACCCCTGCATTGTGGGATTTAAGGGGTCCCATGTGTGCTAAGCCCGTTCATTTGTACAATTGTTCTTTCTATTAATCAAAGTTTGGGAGAGTAGACTATTGCTGAACTTCCTTTTAAAAAATAAAAAAGTCAATTGTGGAGAGTAGACTATTGCTAAACTTCCAAATAAAAGTCAACTGTTCTTTCTATTAATTAAATTTAGGAGTGTAGTCTATTTCCAAGCTTCCTTTTGAAGAAAAAAAGGGAGATCACAAGATGGCTTACACACAAGAATGTTTTCCTGCACTTGGCAGAACGTATGCATAGCATGTTCCATGCTCTAAGCATACATCACACCTATAAAGGCTGCAGATGAAACATATGCATAGCATGTTCCATGCTTTAAGCATACATCACACCTATAAAGGCTGATATACCTATAAAGGAGTAGATATGACCAGAGCAGCACGCTTACATATCGACTAGGGGATTGTGTGACCTGTTCAACCAGTTGTTGACGCGTCTCAAAATAGGCCCGAGTTCAAAGACGATGCGGATAGTAACACTGGAGTTCTGAAAGTACATAGATAGGATACAGATTTCCAAACTGAATATGTGGGATAAATCTCCTCTTAATACTTTTCCTTTGGAAACCTTACGAGAAAAGCCTCGCCTTTTCAAAGGAAGAGACTTTGTACTACGTATCTTTTACACAACTCGCCTTTCTCATAGCTCCTTGCATATGAGGACGACAATGGACCCTGTGGATTATCAAATATATATCTATCATTTGACTGCGCACAAGGGTGAGATGACTACAAGTTTGCCTTCCAACCATACCATCCTTTTGTGGCTCCACCCAACCTCCTTCTCAAATGTATGTATCCATAAATGGATAACATGTGGACACATTCTTTATATGATCCCATAGTCTAGTAGTGTGACATTTTGTTACTCTTAGCTCCATTTTGTCCTCGTAAATTGTGTTGAAATGTGTATGAAAAAGATGTTGAATTGCTTGCTCCCACTAAACCCCATGTATATAATGTACACAGTCATCTCTATGTTGTTTCTCCATTTCCTTCCCCTTAAGAATCATCTTTAAAAGATAACTAAAAAATGGGAAATTATCTCTCAATGGTACTTACTTGCTCCATGTAGCATTACCCTTTGAACTACTCTCCGATATTACTAACACTTGTACACAAGTGAAATCTTGTTTGTTTCTCTTGAATGCTTGGCATCCTCATTAGATTATATGAAATAGGTCAAATAGAAATAGGCTTTATAACCTCACTATCTGGAATAAGATTTTTTTATTCATCCATACATAAAAAACTAGATGGATATGGTTATCCTTTGAAAGTTAGTAAGCCATCTCTCATATTCTCTCAAATATGGCAAAAGGACCAGAATACCTTGGAGACATCTTTGTACAAGCTTCCATCTTCATCATCTCATACCGAGATGGAACTATGAAGTAGGCTTTGATCTCCTATGTCGAAGTTTATTTCTCTCCTTCCAAGGTTAGCATAAGCCCTATCCTTATCCCAAGCTCTTCAAATTTTATTATATGCAAGCCTTAGCATATTTTTCATCTCCTACTACATTTGACTCTCTCATACTAGAGTCCTACTACATAAGAGACTATTTGAACTAGATTCCATATCGTTAATTAAAGCTTGGAGCAATAGGGATGCCTCTTGGGACAAAGTGATGTTTAGAAACAAGAGCACTCTTAGGCTTGTAGGTCTTCCAAGGTGGAAGGGTCTGGATCTTCTCACTCTTCTGTTCTCCCCCTATCAAGAGGTTCCTAGAGGCTCGAGCTTACTTTTCTCCCTATGGAAGAGTTGAAACAAGGTGGAACACTTTGTCAAGATCAATGAAGATTAGAAATGGGCTACTAGTATTAGACAAAATGATTTGATTTGGTTCCCTATAAAAGGCATCAGAGATGTTGAGCTTTGGAACCTCCAAAAAGCTAGAAAGCTTTGGAACAAAGGTTTCCATTTGTGGAAACAACTTTGGAATCAAGGAAGATGCCAATCAATTAGATTTGAGGACATTGACATGGCTAGGAGAGTGGACTATGAAGAATGATGCCTTTTGTGAAGATGATTCAATGCTTGGACCCGCATCCTTATTGGACATGACTCCCCTCACTTTGAGGGTCTTTGATGGCACAACGGCAATAGTCTTGATAAAATTCTAAGATTCAAGAAGAATGTGGGCGTTCACATCACATTTAATAGGAGATGGTGTCTGGATTGGTCGAGTTTTAGGTGGGATTTCAAGTTCAAATCCCTTTGGCATCCCCTCATCGAGGTTAAAAAATTTGTTCTTATGTGACAAATCCTCCACCAAGGAATTTGGATGAATGTAAAAGCTAACAAAATTTGTGGAGCCCCTCCATGGTGTAAAGGATGCTTTCATGGTAATGAGGACTTGGGACACCTCTTCTTTTCATGCCCTAAGTCAATGTTTGTCTGGTGGGCCCTTAGGATAATCATTTTGCTTCAATGACAAATCAATTGGAAGCAAGCACTATAGGGTGAAGCAATTGGTTGTTCCTCAGCACTATGGAATGCTATAAGAGGTGAGACCCTCTAGAAGATCTGGAAAGAAAGGTGTGCCACTAACTTTGTTAGCCCTCCTAAAGAATGATTGATCAAAAAATCACTTTTCCTTTTAGGAAAAAGAATTTCCAATTGTAAGAAGCCCCCATCTTTTAGACATCATAGAGTGTTTTTCCTTGAGAGCAACAAGATTAAAAGCAACTGGGCACCTCCATGAGGGGGACGAAATGAAGGGCTTTGGTGTGCAGAACAAGAGGAGGAAGGAGGAGATGGAGGGAGAGATAAGAGAGGAGAGATGCACACAGATGTGTGGGAGCCTCGAAACGCAGATAATGATCTCTCTTGAGGCAATGCTCTATATATGATGTATATATATGAATATAGGGATAAGGACACATGATCCTTACATCCCCAACAATCTCCCACTTAAGGGTCAATGTGACGGTAAGTGGTAACACATACGAAGAATGATGTAGGACAATGCACTAGTGTACAGGAAGAGTCTATATCTCAACCCATACAGATCAGCCTACACCAACTCCCTCAAACAAGGTATATACATGCACCTCAAACTGCTCTAGACTCATATTGACAAGAGTCAAGCTCACATATGATTGATGCAAGAAATGATGAAGTTCTTGCAAAGCTCCCACTCGCTCTATGCCTGTGCCAATCATCGAAGGACTAACAACTCCAAGTGCAAATGCTCCAATAGCAACTGCAATGTCTGGTCTCAAGCATAACAACTCATACATCAGACTCTCAAATGCTAATGAAACATGTGCTATCCTGGCTAACCTAAGCATGTCAACCATGCCTATATCCAAGGCATCCAAAGCACCATCATCAAGACCAACATGTCCTGACATATCTATGTCAACATCTAGCATGAGCGAATCCAAGAATGACTGCATGATCGCTAACTCGTCAACATCTAAATCAGTCATCCTATCAACCAAGGCTAGCTGTGCATCTCGAGAACTAGTATGTGTTGGCATACAGTGTGTATAATAAGAGCTATCTTGCTCTACCACACCAAGTGTATCATCATGCTCCATATGAGCTAACTGCACAACATCGACACCAAGGTCAAAGTGATGATCAAACTCTAATTGAGTATCATCACAATGCTCTACATGAGCATCCACATCATGCTCTAAACCACCCAACTGATCATCCAAAGTATGCTCCATATGAGCATCCATATGATCAAGAAAATCATGCTCTATATAAGCATCATGAGCATCAAAAACATGCTCTACATATGCATCCATCTTAGCATCTGAATCTTGCCATATATGTGCATCATGAATGTCAACAGACCTATATGTAGGTAGACAAAATGAGACATGATGAGTCTCACATCACACATAAGGCTGAACTCCCAGTCAGACGAGACTGTCTCTCACATGAAGTACCTACAGTGGATACATGTGACCAATCCTAGCACCTCTGACAAGCATAAGCTATCCCAACTGTAACTGAAAATCATGCTCACCAAGGAATGCATAACATCTGCTTGTAACTGGCTTACTGAAATCAAGCTCATAGGGAATGAAGGCACATAGCATACATGTCTGAGCATAAGTGATGTTCCACTAGGTAGCATAAGGCATACATCTTCTACACCCTCAATGTCATATGTTGTACCATTAGGCATGTGCACACATCCACAACTCTCACCTGAGAATCAACAAAAACACTCATGATGTGGTGTAACATGAAAAGTGGTTAATGCATCAAGCAACCAAGCCATATTTGTGCTATCCAATGAACAAGAGGAATCCTGAGATGAACCATAGGAGAAAGTGATATCACCATCACTAGCATAATCAACTACCATAGAATCTCTTGAAACCTTGACATGCATGACGTGCATATCTCTGACGTCGTCATCGCATCTGCCTGAAGCAACGTTGTAGAATATGGCCCTCATGACCACAGTGCCAACATCAAAGTCATTGATGTGATCTATGTCTCACATGAGTCAATGGATTTGCATACATATCATGTAGTCTCTGCCATAGTGCACTACTCGTCTCCTCAAATAGAACAGACTGATATATAGAATCCACAAGCTATAAGTGGATAGTGGAGCTGGCTAATGCATCCATGTCCATCCATACGTGGTCGGGCATGTCACAAGGCCTCTGTGCATCTCTATGCACATACATGTGTAACCCTGCACGAACCAATGTATGCCACATATGAGCTTTCCATCTCGAAAAGTCAGTGCCATCAAACCAAGAAGACACCATGTTGGCAATCCAAGAGACTAACAATGTAATAAGAGACTAGAAATAATACTCTATCCTCAATAGGATCACACTTGCATATCCATATGAATAAATCACATCACATATGTCTCACGGGAGAAGAAACCATGTTAGCCACCTGACACATAGCCATGCATCTAGCATGCACATAAAACCATGATCATAAGCTTGCTCACCAAGTCTCCAAACTGATCAAATAGATGTGAAAGATTCTTCTTCTTCCTTGTGTTTTTCGTGTGCTTTTGTAAACGTCTAACTCCAATACCCCCTGCCTCGAAACTATCCTCTTCCTCCTGCATGATTTTGTTGTTGACCTTGGTCTTGGTGTCCTCTTTGTTGGGTGTGTGTAGAAGTGTGAGAGACACACAAGCACACACAAGGAGCACAAACACAACACGACACACAGAGAAGACAATGGTTGGAATAGCTCTTTCTATTGATGATAAACTGAACTAAACTAAGAGGTGAATAATATCCCTAAGTACAAAATGCCACCACATATGAGAGGATCAAGTATCTGGTAACATGGGGAAAAAAACTCTAGCCAATGCTAGAGTAAAAAGTACCCATGTATAGAGAAAAGGTTCACATCAAAGCTACTCAAGGAACACATAAGTGTAACAAACCCCGATGAAGCGAATTATGTGAACACACACAGGGAGTGATATATCAGCCCCCACAAGGTAATAATCCTAAAGCTTTGCGAAAAGCTTCAAACTTTTCCTGTGGAAGAGCTTTGGTGAATATGTCTGCCACATTATCTTGTGTAGGCACATATACCAAATCAATATCTCCTGCATGAAGGAGCTCACTCACATAGTGATAATGCACCTCAATATGTTTGGCAACCAATCTAGCTTTGTAGCAATCAATGTTACCATCAAATTTTCTCTTAATCTTATAAACCCTCTTTATACCAATGGCATTCTTTCTTTTTGGCAATTCACATAGCTCCCAAGTACCATTCCTATGTATGGAATCCATTTTTTATTGCATAGCACTCATCCATTGTGGATTGTCACATGCATCTTCAAAAGAAAGTGGCTCTTCTTTACATGTTGTCGCAATAAGAGAATAATCCACAAAATTACTTGATGCATGGTGAGAGCTTGATCTCGTTCTACCAAGTAAAGGTGCACTCAGTTTGCTGTCCTGCAAAGTTGGCATAGTTTGTGCACTCTTGATAGACATGCGTTCATTATGTAAAACATCTTCAATCTGTATATCATGCGTGGGCTGAATTTCATGCTCATTTTCAACCATATTTTGATGCAAATTTTCAGCCATATGTGGCTGGAAATTTCCAATAGTTTTGGCAATTTTTGGCTGAAAAATTTCAGCCATGTTTGGCTGGAAATTCTCTGCAATTTCAACACTATTTTGCTAGAATTTTTCAACCCTTTGAGTCTCAGTTGGATAGTCTACATGGCCATAGTCAAGCGCATCATTTTGAAACAAAGGCATGAGTGTATTCAACACATTTTGTGAGCTAATTGTTGGCTGTTTTTTGCATTCAAGTAGAGGGAAAACTGAATTTTCAGAGAATATCACATCTCGACTCACAATAATTGTGTTTGTCAATGGATGATACAAACGATATCCCTTACTTTCAACACTATAAACAACAAATATACATTTCTTTGCCTTGTCATCAAGTTTGTAACATTGTTGTGGTGGCACAAGAGCATATGCCAAACAACCAAACACATGCATATGACTAACCATAGGCTTATGACCATTCCAAGCCTCATAAGGAGTGATACCTCTCAATGCTTTTGTAGGGCAATGATTCAACACATAATTTGCACACATGACCGCTTCCATCCAAAACTTATCAGGAAGATGCTTTCCTTTAACCATACATCGTGCCATTTCAAGTAGAGTTCTATTTTTACGCTCAGCAACACCATTTTGTTGAGGTGCATATGGCACCGTACATTGGCATGAAATACCTCTTTCATGAAGAAAAGCATTAAACTAATGTGACATGTATTCATCACCATAATCTATGCGTAGAGTGAAAAGCTTTTGTGAAGAAAAATTTTCAACCATAGCTAAAAATGCTTTGAAGCAAGAAAATACCTCATTCTTTGCTTTCATAGATACACCCATGTATGGCGAGTAGCATCATCAATGAAGGTAACAAAATATACATGCTTCCCAAAAGATGGAGTCTTGACGGGATCACATACATCACTATGAACAAGCGACAATTTTCTTGTAGTGTGTGTATGACTATCTTTTGGAAAAGAAGCACGATGCATTTTTCCAAGAATGCAACCTCCACATGCATGCTTTTCAATGGACTCAAGTGTAGGAAAACCAATAACCATGTCCTTCTTTTACCAGTAAAGCAAATTATTGAAGCTCAAGTGACCAAAACGAGCATGCCAAAGCTCCATTTCAGTCATCGAAGAAGTATGAGCAAGCAAGGCATTCGAGGCAGCCCTTTTGTATGTATCCATGCGATAGAAACCATTACATAATGTACTAGACATCACGATAACATCACCATTGCTGAAATCATGAACCATACACTTATCATCAACAAAGTATACATGAAGTCCAACTTTGGCAATCAACAGAACTGAAATTAATTTCTTCTTGATATCGGGCACATACAATGCATTTTTCAAGAGAATCACACCTCCATTTGTAGTGGTAAGCTCAATTTCTCCTACTCCAATGATAGGATAAGAGGCATTGTTTGCACACACCACATGTCCTCCTTTGGGTGCATCTTTCAAAGAGGCAAAAAATCTTTTGCATGATGTTATGTGCTTTGAAGCACCATGTTGGTAGTAGTCAGGGCACTCAAGGACTGACCAGACAAGGAAGCCAACGGAAAGAGTCAGAGCAAAGAGAAGGACCAAGTAGGCAAAGCAGTCAACGCAGATCTGGCAAATAGGCCCTATAATTTTTCATGAAGCAATATTTCCCAAATAGTGATCGTAGTCACTTCACACCATTGTACATACCATTTTTTATTATTCATACTCCATTTTGTGAAGCCGAGGAGTCCTCAAGCTTGAGGATTATTAGTAGTATTTATGTACCAATTTTTATCATTTTCAGAGCTCGTATGAGCCTCCAAAATAGCCTTAGAACCTAATTTTTAACTAGGTCAGACACTAGGTCTGGACAGGACCAAACTATAAAAAGAGCTAGAGAGCTCATTTTTGGGGTTAGCTTGTTAGTGATTTGAGCTTGTATATGAGACTTTTTGAGTAATCTAAAGAGCTCCATTGTTTCTCTCTTTGTTCTTGCTTTGTGTGCGCGTGTTTGAGGTCTTCATACCATCCTCATGTCTTCCCAGATTGACATTAAAGGAGGTGCTACTCATCACTGAGCTACACCAAATTTTGGTGCCGTTGTCGGGGATCAAGCTTTGAGGACAAGCATGTGATGGTAAGATGTAGAGTAGAGACGTTGGAAGAGTAGGTAAACATTTCTTTTACTTGTTTTTTTCTTCCTATTCCCTTCTACACATCATATCCATTCATCATCATCTTCACCATCACGACCATATACCTCCATCTCCATTCATTTCCTCATTTCCACTTGAGAGCGAGAGCGAGAGAGAGCTTGTATGCGCACTTGTTTTCTGTGTTTTCTTGAGTGTTCTTGCAGGTACCAACTTCCATTGCAGCATCAGCAGCTTCAGCAAGTGAGAAATTTGACTGTGCAGGTCCCGAGGCATTGACCTTTGTCAGTCGTGATCGACAAAAAAGTTCAGCTTTTGGTAAAACAAAGTGCACCACCATAACACACATAATGAGCACATTGCAAATCACTAATTAAAATTGAAAAATTCATTGATTCTCTATCAATCGCGATTGACACTGTCAATTGCGACCGACAACCATGATCGATAGACTGTGTCAATCGCGACTGATAGACTCTGTCAATCGTGACTGATAGACCACGACGGATTTCCATGTTACAGTAGGACTCAGTCAATCACGATTGACATCGTCGATCGCGACCAACTAAAATATCACAATTGACACAAATATTCACGTGTCCATCGCAATGGACACACCCACGATTGACTGATTTGCACCAGAATTTGCGGAAAAAGTGTCGATTGCGATTGACACCATCAATCACGATTGACAGACCCCACAATTGACTTTGTCAATCGTGATTGACACCATCAATCATGATTGATGTGTCGATCGCGACTAATAGGCCCCGATGGACACCTCTGTCAATCGCGATTGACAGACCTGTCGATCACAATTGACAGGCATTTTCGGCTAAATTTTTAGGGTTTTCTATTTCAAAGTTTGGGGTAATTGTGGGCACAAAAATCAAGCAATTACAGCAGTGTTAGGCCTCTACACAAGTAATTTGAGAAAAATCATGTGGGCCTATTTGCCTCTTTCGATCTGTTTCTACCCTAGAACCCTGAACAGTCATAACTTCCTCATACAAAATCTGTTCGAAGTGATCTTAGGCTCATTGGACCATACCCCGATGTAAGAAAACTGAGGGCTCTTTAGGATTGTTTTCCATAAAGACAAAGGACAATTTGGTCTCTAAATTGCATGAAGTGAAATGGTTTGTTATGTAATTTGAATTTAAATCTTGAGCTAACTTTGGGACTTTTACAGGTCCAGTGAGAGCATCGAAGGGCGTCTAGAGCACTAGCATATTGCAGGCTTGAGAATTGGATTCTTGAGCATCAAAGAGAAAGAGATAAGCAACTTGAGGTTGGATCATTCTCAACTCCCTTTGTCAATTCCTAGCTTAGGCTAAGTGCAAGTTGTGCTAGAAGTAAATCAGGGTGACGATAGGCATCTGTCAAGTTGAAGACTCTTAAATACTCAAGTTCAAACATAGATATAGTCTCTTTGTGATTGATAACCTTAAAGAAAAGAATTTAACGTGGTGTGAGCAACTAAAAGCGCGGCAATTTACTCAAGTATTCCTGACGATGTGATATCAGACAAGAGCATAAACACGATAACCAACTAAAAAGGAACCAAGTGACTGATACAAATTGATCTGCAACGAGGTTGTACTTGGGAAAATTGGGGTTTTTCAATCAAGCATATGAACCCTAGATCAGGATGACACCTAGGGAGACATAGACAAAGCCTTAGGTCTTCAGAGGCTAGTGTCAATCACACTGCTAGGTCTTGGGCCTAGCAATTGAGCCATTATCCACACTATCCTAGCTCTGAAACTAGCGAATCAAAGATATCTTATGGTATGGAGAGACCCAAAGGAAGTTCAGGTGTGGCATACTTAGAGAAACCTGAAGGCCCATACAAAACTCAACTTGAATACATCAGGATCAACCAATTAGGTGCTTACATCTATGAGGACGGTCTGAGAAGATCTGTTGTCCAGATTAAAAACTCTAATCAACCCATTGGATTAGAACACCCAGTATTTAAATTTGAGAATGGTGCATACTTAGATAAAGAAGGGACAATGTACGTAGTCACCAATCAACCAGATTGAACAAATGAGTTTGGTAATGTCGTTCCAGAGACAGACTTAGGTGACATAGAGCAAGGGAACCTAGCAAGAGAGACTAGAACCCCTCAAGGTAAATCAGTCCTGACGATAATCATCACCCCAGAGTGGGTTCCCCAGGACAATAAGAGCATAGATCTGCTCTTAAACTGAGAGACTGACAAAGCTTTTTGGAGGTATAAGCTTGAACAGTCTAATGAGGTAGGAATGCTCACAATCTATGAGTTTAAAGATCCCCATAGCCCAGGCAAAGTGACCTATTTAGACAATACTTCAAAGAGAATCTTTGTGGTCTCAGAGCATGGTAGACATGCCTACACTTGGAAGGGTGAATTTATTTTTCCCCAACCAAGATCTAATGTCTCTTATGGCCACCAAGGAGCTGGAACATCCCAAGCTCATGGAGCTCAAAGAGACAGGAGTAGAGATAGGTCGGAAGTAAGCTTTGCTAACCCATTGGGAAAGAAAAGAACAAGAACGGAGACGGATAGAATGGAAACCAAGAGGCCTAGAGACCCAAGAAATCAAAGGAACACAGATGAATTCCCTTTGCCAAGGCCTAGAGAACACACGAGGACCTTGAGGCCTACACAACTAGTTAAGTCCATGAAGAACTGCTTCGATGGCACAGGAGACCCATACGATCATGTGGCGAAATTCAGGCAAGTTTTGAGAGCTGAACAAGTTGAAGACTTGTTCACTCAATATAATGCCTTTGGCCTAACTCTCAAGAACATAGCCCTTACATGGTTTCAACCGCTTCACCAAGGCTAGTTCAGGAACATAGACCAACTTCTAGAGGCCTTCATCACAAAATTTTCTAAGAGTGACATAGGGCACAATACTTCCTCACTGATTCAAAGCTTCAAGTAGACACCTCAAGAGATGGTTAGACTTGCAGGAAGAAGGTTTAGGCAATACCTAGAGAGATGTCCTGTTCCTGAGTTACCCACACCAGCCAAACAATTGGCTTTATTCTTGGACGGATTCTTAAGTACCAAATTGAGATCATATGTGTACTTGAAGGACCCTAGAACCATAGAAGAGTCTGTATGCATGTGCATCGACATCGAGGATAACCTAGGGGAGGAATTAGAGCTTTCAAAAGTCTACAGAGATTCAGATAGCTCTACTAGCCTTAATTCAAATCCATCCATATCTATTGAAGAACTTGCGGAGAAAGTAGCTCACAAGTTAGGAGTCTCAAGTAAACAAATACCAAGGTTTGCCCCAGTGAAAAGATGCTATACTAGTGGAGGTGAACATATGGCAAATGTATGTCCCATTATGGCTCAACCCCAAGTGAACCCTAGTAGTCAATATTGCACCATAGAATGGAGATACACTAATCACACCGCGCAAGATTGCCCATACAATAAGCAAGCCGTTAAGCAAAATTATCCACAGCCATACCCTCAACAAGGAAGATACCAAAACCAATACCCATCATAGCAGTATGCTACCCCTCATCAACCCTACCAACCACAATATCAAGCCCAGCAAAGGCCTTAGCCTGTGTTAGCTCAACGACCTCCAACCCCAGCCAATGTGATTCCAGTGAAGTCCTTGCAGAAGAGAATCTGAATAGAGCCATTGTGCTAGTAACACCATTGCTTTCAGAAAGTGACCCTAGTGATCATAGTTTTGTCTCTACTCATATTGATAGTCCACATGCTTACTACATGCAGTCACCTGAGCATAACGAGTCATACTATTATGAAGACCAGAGTGAACCTAGTTGGGAGCCAGAGTATGCAAATGTCATGTATGCAAACCCCAACTCTAGACCTCAACCTAGGCAGGTAAGACCCCCATTTCCTAGAGGACCGTGCTATCGATATCACGGAGATCACCTCATTTGTGATTGCCGTATGCCTGCACCTACACAAACCCAATATGTGACAATTCAAGGTTTTTGTCCCAATTGTGGGAAAGAGCATCTCTTGTGACATTGTCCGAAGAACCCCAACAATATGTCGAAAATCACTCCTATCAACGTTATTGGGTTAGTAGAAGATTCTATAGGAAGTGTAACTTCCACTGCACCTGTACAAGTGGTCACTAGAGCCCAAGCTTTGCAGCAAAACCAAGGTTTAGGCCAGGAAAACAGCTATGAGGTTAGTGAAACTGAGAGCATAATTAAGAAGAGGACCAGAGCTTGGAAGGATAGCCACGAGAGAATGAAAAGGCAATGGGCAAAGAAGATGAGTGAACTCGAGGAAATTCTGAGAGAAATGGAAGCCAAGATAATTGAACTCACATCTCAAACTCACTCTCACACTACTCCACACCAACCATTTCCAGCTCCATCCAATCCATCACCGTCCAATCCGCCTCATAGAATCCCACCACCCCCTAGAGCACGATCAGTCTTAGCAGATCCCACTCCTGAGGACATAAACATGATGCATAAAGCATATCAGGCCAGAATTCAAGAAGGGCCAAACATAATGGATCATGAAAAGTGTTACCCTAGAGCTGAACTAGAGCTTGAACGAACTAAAATTTGTGCCAAGATGGTGGAATTGACTCAAACCATGTTTGAAGCCAGTCACCTCTTTAACTTCTCTAGTTCAGCTAAGACACAGTTGCACTTTGATGGACTGTTAGAAAGATTGGAGAGGATAATTGCAAAATCTAAAAAGGACCCCGCGTCTCAAAGTAAGGACAAGGCAAGTGAAAGGATAAGCCTTCCTGCCCAGGAAGCTTATGTGCCTAACTCCATAGAACCAGACATATCTTCTTCTATGAATCAATATTCACCTGAATTCCTGCGATAGATTCAAGAAGAGAAATGGGCTAAAGAGAGTGAAGTTCCTCCTCCCATTGAACTTGTGGATGACTTGCATGATCAATTCCCACAAGACATCCCTTCCATTTACGGAGAGCAGGAGAGCACCCAATCCCATGAGAGATTAGATGAACTACCCCATTTCACAGGACCATGGGAAGCTAAGTCTACTTGTATAAGAGCACCCATGGTCTGGTAAGAAACGAAGACTCGGTCATCCCTAGGAACACAGAGGTTGTGGAAAACACTAAAGTGCAGTGCAATCTCACTTTAGAAGAGCTACTCAAGGTTAGGCTAGAACTGTGGAAACATGTAGCCAAGCAAGTGCCAGAAGTAACAAAACCTCATTCCCAGGTAAGATCTCATAGAATAGTGTCAGAAATACCCTTGGACAAGATAGGAGATGTGAGTGAAGGAGAGGAAGGAAACACCTATCTTCCCATTACCCATCAAGGGTACACGACCAAGGCAATTTTGGACTCAGGTGCAGGAGTTGCAATTGCTACCACTTCCCTATGGAAGCGTTGGGGCAAGCTAGCACTCAGGCCAACAAGAATGAAACTGTAGATGGCCGATGGTCACATTGAGAGACCCTTAGGATTGCTAGAAGGAATAACTCTCACTCATGTGGTGTTGAGTTCGAGCATACTTTTGCTATATGTGACTTTAGCAAGAACTAGGCCTATGAGATGATTTTGGGAAGACCCTTTATGCAGCAGTTGCAAGTGGTACAGGATTGGGGAACCAATTCCTTGTATTTGCAACACTTAGGTGTTACAACCAAAGTTAATCTCAAGGATTACTCTCATAGAGATGTACCCCCCATCCAATAGAATCCCATCCATAAAGCCAAAGATGATATTGAGTCAGTGCATTCCATAGGATCAAGATCCTCATGGATGCATGAAGACACCCATTATGGATGTGTAAAGTAGCAGTAGAAGAAGAGAAGAGGGAAAGAGCCAGAGAGGTAGGTGCGAAAGAAATCCAGAGATCAGTTCAAGACCCAGCCTATGGACCTGTAGTATTTCTTGACAAAGAATTTGAACCTCATGGTTGGGCGGAAATTTTAGCAACAATGGATGTAGCCATCAATGAAGAATAGTGGACACCCCACTGTGATGAGGATGGTTATGACATTTTATTCGTCACAATAGAGCCAATCATGTGTGATTCGGTTATTGAAGAATGTGAACCTAGCACTGATGCATTTGAGGATGCAAGTGACTACGATCTAGAGTCAATTATCATGGACCCACCTTTTGCATCAGATGAAGAATATTTCTACGAAGTAGAAGTTCACCCTCAGAGACATGAAGACTTACAAATGATGTGAGGTTGACCACACAAGTGACCACCAAGAGTGAAGACAAGAAAAGGAAGAAGAAGGAAGCCACATCAGATGAGGAAGAACCATTGTTTGAGGTCCCGAAAAACTTTAAGAAGTATGAGATAGACGATAGCAGAATCATGATAAGAATGCCTAAATACGATGCGCAAGCAGGAGAGGCCTATGATAACAAGGAAATCACCAAGAAAAATGTTGTAGCCTTAGAAGAAGGAGAAGAAAAATGCACGTACATAGGACATGACCTGACGGAGGAAGAGGAGCAAGAGTTGATAGCCTTGCTAAGAGAATACGATGTATTCGCTTGGAGTTACAAGGACTTGAAAGGTGTAGACCCTGACATATGCTCACACACTATCCCCATGACCTCAAATGCCGAACCCTCTAAGCAAAAGCCATACACATATAATGATAATTATGTTGCCAAGACCAAAGAAGAGATAGATTGCTTGGTTGAAGCTCGATTCATCTATGAAATTGAGCACACTGAGTGGGTATCCCCCATTGTAGTGGTGCCCAAGAAGAATGGAAAGCTACGTGTATGCATTAACTTGAAGAAGGTTAATGCAGCCACTATTCGAGATAACGATCCGCTTCCGATTACCGAGCATCTACTAGAACGAGTAGCAGGCAAGGAAGTGTACAGCTTCCTTGATGGATTTTTTGGCTACAATGAGGCAGCCATTGCTCTAGAAGATCAACATAAGATGGCTTTTGCCACAGAGTGGGGCATATTTGCTTTTCGAGTAATGCCATTTGGTCTTACCAATGCGCCAGCCACATTTCAAAGGCTGATGTGCCACATGTTTAAAGAATTCCTAAGGAAAAATTTGGAAGTTTATGTTGATGATCTCTATGCTCATTCCAACATTAGACAGACCCATATCCCTGAGCTGAGAGCTATCTTTGACAAATGTAGAGAATATAAGGGCGGCTTGAACCGAGAAAAGTGTGTTTTCATGGTTAGGCAAGGCAAGATTCTAGGACACATAGTTTCAAAGAACAACAGATCCACTGACGAAGGGAAAGTGAGAGCTATAGTAGAATTACCTAGGCCAAGGAATATCAAGGAGGTACAAGCTTTCATGGGGCATTGTGGTTATTACCGACGTTTTATACACATGTATGCCATCATTGCAAAGCCTCTGTACGGACTTTTGACCAATTTTAAGTGGATTGATGAATGTGAGAAATTTTTCAATGAGCTTAAACGGTGATTATGTTCAGCACCAATCTTGACGACACCAGATTGGAACAAGCCCTTTCATGTTCACGTGGATGCATCCAATTATGCTATTAGATGTGTGCTTGCACAACCTACTGGTGAAGGTAATATGGATCTTCCAATTGCCTACGCTCGTAGACAATTGAATGTAGCTTAACGCAACTATATTACCACCAAACGAGAAGGATCAGGCATGGTATATGTGGTTAAGAAGTCTAGATACTATTTGCTTGCAAATAAGTTTAAATTTTTTACTGATCATCAAGCACTGTTGTACTTGGTAAATAAGCCATGCAATACAGGTAGGTTAGTGAGATGGTTCCTTTTATGAATGGAATGTGACTTTGAGGTAGTGTTGAGGAAAGGCAAAACTCACTTGAGAGCAGATCATCTCTCGAGGCTCACATCTGGAGAGGTCCCACAAGGAGTATCAGATGATCTTCCTAATGCTTACTTGTTCAATTTAGAAGTTGTACCACAGTGGACCAAAACATTAGTGCCAGTATTGACATATGGGCCTAAACGCCCAGTAATAAACACTCAAGATGGGGAGGTAGTAAAAGCCCAAAAGTACCATCTCATGGCAGGAAGTATGTACAAGCATACAAATCAAGGAATATTAGCTTGTTGTGTGGAAGAGGAAGAGTATGTGAAATGGTTGCATTTAGCACATGTGGGTGCATTAGAGCAACACTACTCGAGCCAAAGAACTTTACAGACACTGAGAAGACTCGGAGTGCACTGGCCAACTATGGAAGCAGATATCCATAGGATGTGCAAGGAATGCCCAATCTGCTGTACTAAACCACTAGTGGAACATGCCACTCTTTATCGGGTGTCTTTAGCGCCAGATTGGGGCGAACCATTAGTAGCGTTTTTAAGGACGAAAACATTCCCTCCAGATATGACCCTAGTCAGGCAAAGAAGTTTAGAACAAGAAGCCCTAGATTACGCACTCATTGGTGATAATCTATACAAGTGTGGCAAAGATGGATACCTAAGACTATTTGTCCACGAGAGTGAATATCTGAAAGTCTTGGAAACTACTCACCAGGGTGTAGCAGGAGGACACTTTGGACCAGACCGTGTAATTAAAGCAATCCTATTTGCAGGCTTGTGGTGGCCAACCCTTCACATGGACGCACATACCTATGTGAAGAGGTGTGATGTTTGCCAGCAAACTCAGTATCCTATTCGCAAAGATAAGATGCCATTGAAACCTATGATGGGTGGATGTGAATTCGCTAAGTGGGGAATAGACTTTGTTGGTCCTATTAATCCCCCAGCTTGTTGATATATTTAGGTAGTGATGTGTGTGATCACACTAGGACCGTCGGGGCACTTTTTTCCCTCTTTAGGAGGTTTTTTTCCCTCGGCTTGTATATATGCCTATTGCCCTAATGGGCTACTTATCTTTGTACATTCTCTAGTAATACATTCGGTCTTGTGTGTTGTGCTCCAAGCTTCTTCTTCTTCCTTGTGCTGTTCGCGTGCTTCCGCAGACGTCTAACTCCAACAATTGGTATCAGAGCAGGTCGTCACTTCATCTAGGGTGCCATCGACACTCCTCTGTTTGCAGTCTCAGAATCGTACGAATTTTGGTGAGCATACTCAAGGTGTTTCTCAGATCAAAACAACTTCGCTTTGTGGTGCCGAAATCGCGATCTGAGCTCGTTTCGGCCTCCGAACGCACTATCGCAGAGCTTGTGCAGGCTATTTTGTCTTTTTGTGCCAAAGGTATATACCAGTTTCTGTTCGCCAGTTTAAGCGTCTCGAAGTCTGCTATAGGTCTAGTAGAACTCGTCTGGGCAGTTCTGTTCAACTTTTTGAGATACAATCAATTTTTTGCATCAAGGTATTTTAGTCACCGGCCATGGCTGAAAGCAGTGATGTATTCCGTATGTTGGCTGTTGAGGATAAGTTGGATGGTACCAACTACCCATTATGGGCTTATATGATGCGACATGTATTGGTTTCAAAAGTATTGTGGAACATTGTGCAAAGTGTTGAAAGACGTCCTGTTACACCTGTAAAAACAGGTACTACGAATACAGGTGCTGGTGCTGATAAAGATGGTGTCGAAGATGATATTGTGCAGATTCTTGTTCGTGCTGCTGTTTCTGCTGCACCTACTGCAAAGCAAATTCGTTGGGATGGCAGAGATGCCCAGGCACATGCATTGATAGCTTTGTCTGTCAAACGTGCCATTATTCCTCACATTCGCTCTTGTAGAACAACTAGGGATGCTTGGGATACACTTACCACATTGTACCAAGCTAGGAATGAGGCTCGTGTTGCTTACCTCTGAAAACAGTTGGAGAGTGAGCACATGAATGAAGGTGATTCTATGGACAGTTTCCTAACGAAGATCAAAGATTTGAAGGAACAATTGATTTCTGCTGATGAGGTTATACCAGATAGCTCACTTGTGCAGACCGTTCTGAATGGTCTTCCTGATTCATATCAGAGTTTTGCTTCTACTCTTTGGTTGATGATGAAAGGCAATCCGAATGCCTTATCATTTGAGGAGTTAGTCTCTGTTATGTTGCAGGAAGATCAGTCCAGGCAGAACATGTCCATTATGCGTGTTGCAGATCAAGCTTTCCTGGCTAGTCAAAAGGGCAAAGGAAAATGGAGCTCTTCTACTAGTAAGCAGAAATCTGCAAATGCTGCACATTCGAAGAACTAGGATAAAGATGAGAAGAAATCAGAAAAGCAGAAATTGTTTTGCAAGTATTGTAAAGGGAATGATCATATCATAAAGAACTGTCCAAAACTGGCTGCAAAAGAGGCAAAGAAAAAGGAGGCTGGAATGGTTGTTGCAGAAGCCTCTACACCAAAAACAGAGTCTGCTAATCTTGTGCAGGAAGAAGAATGGGCGTTTACTACTGTTTGCAGTTTTGACCCATCTTCTCATGAGCAGTGCATGTCTGCAGTGGACTCAGATGTTTGGTACTTTGACAGTGGGGCGACCAAACATATTACCTCGCAGCGCAGTTTCTTCTCTTCACTCGAGCCTGCCCCTACCGGGAATACTGTCACATGCGCCAACAACTCCTCTTATCCTGTTATGGGAGTTGGTAAGATCATTTTGACTACTGCTGATGGTAGCTCTTTAACCTTGTCAGATGCTTTATTTGTGCTAGGGATCAAGAAGAATCTGTTATCAGTTTCTGCATTAGCCAAGATCGGCTTGGTTGTGAAATTTGTTGATGACAGATGTACAGTTCATGATCTGTCAAATGGCGATGTTATTATTGCTTCTGGCATTTTATGTCGTGGGCTGTATAAGCTCATAGACTATGAAAGATCTGTGAATGATTTGGCATGTGCAGTTCATGATTCTCAGGCTATGTTAGATGCAAAGCTTTGGCATGCACACTTTGGTCATCTCAATTTTGCTAGTTTCTTATGCCTGCAGAAATCTGATATGGTGTCTTCTTTGCCCAAGCTTGAGGCACCTGGAAAACATGTATGTGAAGGCTGTATTTTGGGCAAAATGCAGCGTTCCTCCTTTCCAAAAGATGGTTCAGTTCGGGCTACACAGAAATTGCAGCTTGTACATAGTGATGTCTGTGGTCCTATGCAGACACCTTCTTTTGGAATCTATCTTTACTTCGTGACTTTCATTGATGATTTTTCCAGGCATGCATGGGTATATCCATTGAAGGCAAAGTCCGAAGTGTTTTTGTGCTTCAAACAGTTTTTGGTTTTGGCTGAAAATCTGTCATCATGTAAAGTGGGCACCCTCCGTTCTGATCGAGGGGGGGAATATATGTATTCTGATTTTAATGCATTTCTGGCTGAACGTGGGATAAAACACCAGTGTAGAGTGCCGTATACACCTCAACAGAATGGAGTTGCTGAACGGAAGAACAAGTCACTCATGGAGATGGCGAGGTGTATGGTCAAGAGTCAGGCTTTACCACATAGTTTCTGGCTTGAGGCTGTCATGTGTGCAGCATATGTACTTAACAGGTGTCCCACTAAAGCGCTGCAGTCTATCACTGCATATGAGGCTTGGCATGACCGCAAGCCATCTGTTGCTCATCTGCGTGTTTTTGGTTGTTTGGCATATGCATTAGTGCTTGAACAACATCACAGAAAATTGGATGATAAGATAGTAAAATGTATTTTTGTTGGGTACAGTTCTGAAAGTAAAGGCTATCGTCTGTATCATCCACAGACTAAACGCATTCTGGTTAGCTGTGGTGTTGTCTTTGTGGAAGATGCTATTCAGCCATTGCTTTCATGTACTAAGGAGACATCTGTTAGCTCTAAAGACATGTATGATACTTTGATGCCTCTTTTTACAGGTGGACAGTCTAGTGCTGGTCCTAACGAGGCAACTTCTCAACCTTTGCAGGTTTCATATGATGATGCAGATCATTCCATCTCTGATGCAAATTTACATGATGCACTTGTTGATGAGAGAGCTGATATTGAGCAGGCAAAAACTATGCCAAAATGGCTGGTGCAGACTTTGCGTGACAACAAATTAGATGCACCTTTGTCATATCGTACTCGTTCAGGCTCTCATAGTGCCTCCTTTGCATCAGATTGCTATGCTTTGGCTGTGTCTAGTCTCTGTGATGAGAATGAACCTTTTTCTTTTGATGAAGCACAAAATTTAGAAAATTGGATGGCTGCTATGCAATCTGAATATGATGCTATAATGAAGAATGGTATATGGTCTTTATGTGACTTGCCTCCTGGCAAGAAGGCCATTGGCACTAAGTGGGTATATAAGCTGAAGTGTAAACCTGATGGTACAATTGACAGGTATAAGGCTAGGCTTATTGCAAAGGGTTATGCGTAGGAAAGAGGCATTGATTTTGATGAGACCTTTGCACCTACATGCCGTATGACTACTGTTCGGAGCATTTGTGCACTTGCAGCCCATCATGGTTGGAATGTACATTAGTTGGACATTAAAACAACATTTCTGAATGGTGAATTGCATGAAGAAGTGTATGTTTTTCAGCCTCGTGGCTTTGTGCAGAAAGGGCATGAAAACGAGGTGTGCAGGTTAAAGAAGGCATTATATGGTTTAAAGCAAGCACCATGTGCTTGGTATGAGAAGATACATGCCTATCTGATTGCATATGGTTTTGAGAACAGTCCAACTGAAAGCACCTTATACGTTAAGCGTGCTAATGATGTGCTTCTGATCATTGTTGTCTATGTTGACGACATGCTGCTCATTGGTCCTATTGAGAAGCATATTGCTGATTTCAAGGCTGATTTGCATGCCTCATTTGAGATGTCTGATTTGGGGCATTTGCATCACTATTTGGGCATTCAATTTATGCAAGTTGATGGTGGGATGGCTTTGTGTCAAACGAAATATATTGACACATTATTGTAGCGTTTTGGCCTTGAAGACTGTAAGCCTATTGTTACTCCTATGGAGACAGGTTTACGATTGAGTCTTCATGATGCTGGAGATGCATTTGATGTTGTTCTCTATCAGCAGGCTGTTGGATGCTTGATTTATTTATGCAGTACTTGGCCAGATATTCAGTATGTTGTCTCACAGATGAGCAGGTTTATGCATTGCCGAGGAGTCACGCATTGGAAGGCGGTTAAGCGCATCTTTCGCTACTTGAGTGGTACTCGGCTACTTGGGTTGTTTTATCCCAAGGGGGGATCACTACCGCCAGATTTGCATGCTTTTTCTGACTCTGATTGGGCTGGTTGCTATGACACTCGTGTGTCCACCAGTGGTTTTTGCTTCATGCTTGGTAGCTCATGTATATCTTGGTTGAGCAAGAAGTAGCCTACTGTGGCCACTTCCAGTTGTGAGGCTGAGTATAGGGAAGCTTTCACAGTGACTGTTGAGTGTGTGTGGCTCAGATGCCTTATGGCTGATTTGGGTGTTGGCCAGTCTTCTGCCACCACCATCTTCACTGATAGTCAGAGCGCATTGGCAGTTGCGAGGAACCTTGTGTTCCATGCTCGCACTAAGCACATTGAGGTGCATTATCACTATGTCAGGGAGAGGCTCTCTGCTGGGGAGATCAGCTTGGCATATGTGCCCACGCAGGAGAACATAGCAGACCTTTTCACGAAGGCTCTGCCTAGGGAGAAGTTTGAAGTTTCCGCAAAGCTTTGGGCTTACTTCCTTTTGTGGAATGATTTCCACATAGCTTGGCACTTCCTTATACATGAGTGCCAGCTCCTTGTTCACCGCATCACTCCCCGGGGGGATTTGTTGATATATTTAGGTAGTGATGTGTGTGATCACACTAGGACCGTCGGGGCACTTTTTTCCCTCTTTAGGAGGTTTTTTTCCCTCGGCTTGTATATACGCCTATTGCCCTAATGGGCTACTTATCTTTGTACATTCTCTAGTAATACATTCGGTCTTGTGTGTTGTGCTCCAAGCTTCTTCTTCTTCCTTGTGCTATTCGCGTGCTTCCGCAGACGTCTAACTCCAACACAGCTAAGGGTTCCCATGGTGAATACATTATTGTGGCCACTACCTATCTAACCAAATGGGTAGAAGTAAAAGCTACAACAAAGAACAATGCCCAGATGATAGTTAAGTTCTTATTGGAGAATGTGTTCACCAGATACGGATTGTCAATAGAGTTAGTGAGTGATAGAGGCACGCACTTCTTGAATGAAGTCATTGATAACCTTCTCCAAGAATTCTTAGTGATACATAAGAAGTCGGCTCCCTATCATCCACAAGCTAATGGATAGGCTGAGAGCACAAATAAGATCTATGCAATGTATTGACAAAATTGGTGAATAATAAACGCTCTGATTGGGACAAACAACTACACCATGCTGTTTGGGCATACCGAGTTGCCTATAAAACAATACTCCAAGCCACACACTTTCAGATGGTGTTTGGCCAAAATGCAGTGCTCTTGGACTTCTTGATACCTATATTGAAAGTAGCACTAGAGCATGACTGGACAGGCCATGAACTCTCCTTTAGAATCTTTGATCTTGAACGACTAGGTGAAAAAAGATTGAGAGCGACAGCAGGAATTTATGCAGCCAAGAAAAGACAAAAGGCATATTTTGATGCACATGTGAAGGATAAGGGCTTGAAAGTAGGAGACCTAGTTTTAGTCTACACATTGAAGCAACATGCACGAAAATTAGAGAAGAGAGGCTATGGACCAATGATTATCAATAGGATCTCAACAAGTGGACTAGTTCAATTAGCTACACTAGAAGGTGATGTTCTCCCTAGTTACATTAGTGGATGCAGAGTCAAACTACATCAAGAACCCCTCATTGAGGAAACGCTCAATCGACTCAACACTGCCAAGAAACATAAGGAAGAAGAAAAATGAATCCGAGAAGAAGCGCAGGTAGAAGCATTGTAATGCATCCGAAGAAGAGAAGATAGGGTAGAGATTAGCCTAGGACATATGTCTATGCAACCCCAGGATATCATATGGCTATGTGTGAAGTCTCAGGTGTAAGTTCCAATAGAATAATTGACCGACGTCCTTTTGTAACCTTAGAGATAGGACGAGGAAATAGTGCAAGGATTGTACGGGCTTTGATTGACTCAGATGCAGCCACTAGTGCTGTTAAACTTTCTTACTGTCAAGAATTGAACTTAAGTGTCAATCTTATAGAAGCATACCTCATAGGATTGGGAGGTGTGGAAACCCCTTGCATGGGCGAGGTGGAACTTCCCCTCTACATTCAAGATGCTATCATGAGAGTTAAGGTGCTAGTGTGTCAAGACAAGGATCTCACTGAAACTCTTGCCTTTGGTCAAGACTAGATCTACGATAATGCAGTCAACCTGAACCTAAGAAGTGGACTTCTTCAGGTCTGGGTAAATAAGAATCGCATTATAATCCACTTCTTTAGAAGAGAAAATTTACTTGAGAACCAGCCTTTTAGAAAAATAGCATTAGTTGGGAATCATTGTTTTCTGAGTCAATCCACACCACTCTTTTGTGGATTGATTATCCACCACGCTTTATCTAGAAAGGTGTCAATTAGAAAGAATGGTCCACAATGCTCTGGCTCATGAAGCTCTTCGAAAAAACCTTGCACCCTATAGGACTTGAACTCAAGACCTCCTCCTTGCTTCGCTTAAGACTTGGCCACTAAGCTAGGTGGATTCCTTAGCTTAGGAAGCATATGAAGCTTTGCTTAAGTATGGTCTTGAGATCTTTGTCCATACATCAAGATGACCAAACAATGTGCAAATTCAAATCTATCTGAACTAGCCATACACTTAGTTAATAGAATTACTTCATAATAGTGAGGCTATAAAGTCTTTTTTTGTTCATTCCATCTCATATGCCTGAAACAGGATATTAAACATTCAAAAGAAATGGACAAGATGTGATTTATATACTGATCACTTAGTAACATGGAAGGATACTTTAGAGGGCACTGTTACATGGGAGTAGGTAAGTATCATTTAGAGATGGTTTCCAAGTTTTGAGTTACCTTTTCAAAAAGGGTTATCAAAAGAAAGGACATGAGAAACATAATCGTGTACATGATGTACATGAGATTCAATGGGAGTATCCAATTAAAACTCTTCTCATATGCCTTTCAATACCATTTTTAAGAAAAGAATAGATCTAAACGAAAGGAAATGTCACATTAGTAGACTATGGGGCTCACATAAAGAAGGTTTCCACTCTTCATCCAAGTGTGTGGATGCATGGAGTTAAAAAAGGATGTTGGATGGAGCCAAAATAAGGTTTCCACTCTCTAGCCAATTCTGTGGATGGATGGAGTTGAGAAGGGATGTTGGATGGAGCCACAAAAGGGTTGCATGGTGGGGAGGTGAAGTTTTGTGTCATCTCACTCTTGTGTGAGTCGAATGAAAGTTTCTTTAATAATGCATGGGTTCTATGGGAAAGTCGAGTTTTGTAAAAAATACATAGGCCAACGTTTCTTCCTTTAAGTGGAGGCTTTCGTTATGAGGTTTTCAAAACGAAAGGGTAAAAAAAAAAGATTTCATTTTCGAAGAAGAAAACGTGTCTACAAGAGATTTGTAACGCTTGAAAGAAGCTTGCTCAACTTTTTTGTAGGTTTTGTTGCCGTGGGGTTTTTATCCCATACAATTGATTTAAACTAATCTTTCAAGATGACTTGACTACATTGGAGATTTTATCTTTTTGCTTGGGGAAATAACATAATTAGTGAGGTTTTTCTAAGACAGGTCACTTGCTAGTTGAAAACTATTTCCAAACCCCCGAATTGCTAGTTGAAAACTATTTCCAAACCCCTTCCCTACTCAGCCCTCTGGCCTAAATTTGATGGGCATTTTTCTTGTCAAGGGCGATTTTCCTTGTAAAAAATGGCTGATTGTTAAGAATTCTTATCAAATGACAGGCTGAGATTGGTAACTTGCCTGTCATTTTTAATACACACACACACACACACACATATATATATATATATAATGTATATATTTTCTATAGATATGTCAAAATTTGTAATACGATACGTGGAAGCAACATTTTATCTGCCATATGACATAAAAAGATTTGTCCCAAGAATAAAAAACAAGATTATACCATGATGTGAGAAAAGACATAAAATACCATTTATGAGGACAAAAAATGGAGCTCGGGGAAGGAAATGTCACACTAGTAGACTATGGGCTCATATAAAGAAGTTGTCCACATGGTAGCCAAGTGTATGGATGCATAGAGTTGAGAAAGGAAGTTGGGTGGAGCCACAAAGGGGTTGTATGGTGCGGAGGCAAAGTCTCTTCCTTTGAGAAGGTGACGCTTTCCTTGCGAGGTTTCCAAAGGACAAGGGTTAAGAAGAAGAGTTTAGTCGAAGAGGAGAAAGCTCCGAGATTTATCCCACATACGCAGTTCAAATCGAGTATTGCATATGAGCTCATTCCCTCATCCGGGTCCAACATCTTTGCGCTTGGGGCAATGACGCAGTTAGTGAGGGTTTCCCGAGACGCGTCAATTGCTGGTTGAAAACTATTTCCAAACCCCCTCCCTGGTCAGCCCTAGAGGTTGGTCTCGGAGAATTTTTGGCAGGCTTGTTCCGCACAGGCCTCACAATTCCTCGCTCTCGAAGCATTCGTGTCGCCCTAGTAAGGTGGGTTTCTTAACGACTCTCCATCTTAAAATGGTCCTTCAAATCTCTATTATTGTTGTCCTACATATCTCTATCATGAGGCGCTTTCCTTTTGTCGGCAGAGCTTATCAATCGTATCAGTTGATATTGTGAATTCAACTTTTGTCAGGGCTGAAGGATCTCGATGGTTAGCTTGATTGTTGCCCAATGCAGTTCAGAAATTGTTTGCTTAATGCAGGAAAACATTTATCTGTATAAGATAGTGACTTCCTCACGGCTTAGCAGGAATGGGAGTAATACTGGTTTCCCTCAATGGAATCGCTGTCACTCTTTTTGATATGCTTTGTTTGATGTATAGAAGCTTTCTTTCACTAACGTCCTGGTTGTACAGAAATGTAGTGAATACTCCATGTGACAGATATCTTGCATCAATCGATGACAAGAGATTTCTGGAAGGCCTGTTCCGCACAGGCCTCGAAAATCTCTAGTAATCAATTTGATCAGATCTGTATCGTTCTGTAAAAATAAAAATAGATCTGTATCGTTTCTGTAAGCAATTTGATCAGATCTGTATCGTTTCTGCAAGACAACTAGCGTCCGTGCATCTTGATGTAGCCTTGCAGTTCTCTGTCATAAGAAGCATTTCCCTATTGAGGGCAAAGTTTATCAATCCTGTACGTTGATATTGTGGATTTAACTTTTGTCAGGGCTAGAGGACTTCGATGCTTCGCTTGATTGTCGCCAAATGCAGTTCTGCAGATGTTTGCTAAATGCAGAAAAACATTTATCTGTATAAGAAAGATATTGACTTCCTCACCGCTTAGCAGGAATGGGAGTAATATTGGTTTCCCTCAATGGAATCGCTGTCACTTTGCTTTTTGCTATGCTTTGTTTGATGTACAGAAGCTTTCTTTCACTAACGTCCTGGTTGTACAGAAATGTAGTGAATACTCCATGTGACAGATATCTTGCTTGAATCGATGACAAGAGGTTTTTGGAAGGCCTGTTCCGCACAGGCCTCACAAATCTCTCAAGTAAGCAATTTGATCAGATCTGTATCGTTTCTGTAAAAATAAAAATAGGGTTCTCCTGTGAACCGAGGTTTGTATTGGCAGTTGTGTGCAGCCATCCTTGTTGCCTTCAGTGTCTTGATAAGTTGATGTAACCACAGCATGCAATGCTCGATTTATTCGGTACAGTACCTCATCGGTCAGGTTTTCATGGAACTCGAAAGTCGGCTCTATACTCCAATTCTAGAAGCTACTGTAGGAGGTATTTCTGCAGCATTTGTACGAGTCACAAACATTTTACTCAAAACGGTAATGTTTTGAACTTGCTAACAATGAAGAACTTATGGAATATAGCCTTCGGTATGTGGGAACACATGATGGAAGACACTCGATTAGATGTGAGGACATCGTCCTAGCTCGGAGAGTTGATTTTGAAGATTGGTGCTTATTAAGACACATGATCAATGTTTGGTATGACACTATGATGCACCTTCTTATCGGTTAGGATGCACTAGAGTTGGAGGTACTAAGATAGCACAACAGTAACAGAATGAAAAGGATTTCGAGAGTCAGCCAAAACTTGGAATATCATCGATTGCTCAACAAGAAGTGATGTTTGGGGTGGTCGTGGCTAAGATGGGATTTTAAGTTCAAGGACATATGGCACCCTCCTATTGAGAATAAGAAAGCGGTCCTAATAATTTGGCAAATTCTCCACATAGGGATTTGGTCCAATGTCAAGCCTAGCAAAATTTGTGGCACCCCCTTGTGGTGTAAAATATGTAATCATAGAAGGGGGATGACTTGGGACATCTTTTCTTCTTTTACCCTAAGAGCCTTTTGGTATGGCAAACAATCAACCATGTGCTTGCTTTGTAATATCACATGAACTTGAAACAAGCAGTGCTCGACAAAGCAATCGGATGGGCTCTTTGGAATGTAGCTAGGAGTGAAGCTCTTTGGAAATTTGGAAAGAAAGATGCACGGCCAACTTCAACAAACCGTCTAGGGAGTGGTTGATAGAAAAATTTTTTAGTCGCTTAGCTAGAAAAATCCATAATTTCAAGAAGTTTCTGCTCTTTAGACACCATAGGGTGCTTACTTATGAAACAAGGGACGAAAAGATTAATAATTTTCTTTGTAATGCTCCCTAGTATGCTTGTATCCTTTCTTTGTTTATAATTTAAGGCTTGGAATGTAGCTAGGAGTGAAGCTCTTTGGAAATTTGGAAAGAAAGATGCACGGCCAACTTCAACAAACCGTCTAGGGAGTGGTTGATAGAAAAATTTTTTAGTCGCTTAGCTAGAAAAATCCATAATTTCAAGAAGTTTCTGCTCTTTAGACACCATAGGGTGCTTACTTATGAAACAAGGGACGAAAAGATTAATAATTTTCTTTGTAATGCTCCCTAGTATGCTTGTATCCTTTCTTTGTTTATAATTTAAGGCTTGTTTAAAAAAAAAAAGTGAAACATATTATGAAGATATTTGCTAAATGAAGGGAAAAAATTATATGTAAAAGATATCCTAACTTCCTCCATACCTAGTAAAAGATATCCTTACTTCCTCAATGCCTAGGAACAGTACCAATACAAGTTTCCCTTAGAAAGATTGCTTTTGAAGGTGCCTACATTCTAATATTTGTCATCCTTGCCTTCGTCTTTCCAATCATAGAAGTTTCTATTTACTTTGTTTCAAGTGAAGTCACTTTATTTAAGAATTCTTTGTTGCGTAGTCTCATATGCATTGAAGGTCTACATTCTAATCTCTATCATCATTCTCTTGATCTTCCCATCCAAAATTGCTATAGCTTTGCTTCTCTTGTTAGAATTAGCATGCAAAAGGGAATCCATTTTGTTCTACTTTGATTTAAGAACATTACTATGTGCATTCCTATGTGCATGCTCATGAAGAAAGTGGATAAAACTAGATCAAGATAGGTGGAACAAACCTTTTTAGGATAATAACTTTCTTGATCGTGTTACTAGTGATTGCGTGTGGTCAGCTCAAGGTAAGATCTATTTCAAGTCGTGGAACAAACCTTAGGATAATAACTTTCTTTATCGTGCTAGTGATTGCATATGGTCAACTCAAGGTGGGATCTATTTCATGTATATTCCAAAGATGGATAAAGAATAAACACAACTCTTTGATCTCATGTGCATTCATATGTTGCTCTATGATTGATGATTTGTTTCCATAAGTATAACTCTTTGATCTCATGTGCATTCATATGTTGCTCAATGATTGATGATTTGTTTCCATAAGTATATAGGAGGTATACATATTAGCTCACAAGATTCAAAAGCCTATGTATACTCATATTTTTTATTGTCCAAAGGGTTTTATCATTTGTATCCAATAATACATAAGACGTACACACACACACACACTCACACACACACACACACACACACACACACACACACACACACACACACACATATATATATATATATATATATATATATATATATATATATATATATATATATATATATATATATATATATATATATATATATATATATATGTGTGTGTGTGTGTGTGTGTGTCTGTGTGAGTGTGTGTATGTATGTGTGTATATATGTATGTATGTATGTATTGTTGAGATATCAAGCTCAACATATGATGATCGAGAATGATACATAATATAGTGTTTACGTCGATATATGTCTAGAATACTTTCAGTGAGCTTTACTAGAGTTATTAACAGAGAGTCATGACACATTTGTTTCTTGTCAACTCACCCATTCGTGGAGATTATTGCTCTTTATATATTGTGTTGGTTATATTATTGTATTAGATCATTCTTGTATATTTTGTTTATGTAATAGAAGACGATCGTTCTTCTGTGTCTCAATCTATATGTTCTCCTCTCTGTGAGCTCTCTTCCTTATCTCTTTTCTCTTGATATGGTATCATATGTTAGAGTTTTAGGTATGCAAAAGCACGCAGAGAGCATAAGGAAGAAGAAGAAGCTTGGATCACAACACAATAATGAATGTATTACCAAGTAAATGTACAAAGATAAGTGACCCATCAGGGTTATAGGGGTATTTACAAGAGGGGAGAAAAAACCTCCTAAAGAGGGAAAAAAGTGCTCGGACGATTCTAGAGTCTTGCTAAACGCAATGAAAAGAAGAAGGAATCAGGAATGCCTATTGCTGAAAATTTAGCAAATGCAAAGAATGATGAAGCTTACATGGCTCGAGATTTTTGGGTATGTGTTGTTACATGTCATTATGATGCATCTTTGCATTCCAAATGTATGGTTGTGAGTGAGGCTGATTCGGATTGGTTCTTTGATAGTGGTGTGTAGCTCAGTGATGAGTAGAACCTCCTTTAATGTCAATTCGGGAAGACATGAGGATGGTATGAAGACCTCAAACAAGTGATTGGCATAAATGTGTGAGTGAGAAGCACACAAACATGCACACACACACACGCACACAAGGCAAGAACAAAGAGAGAAACAATGAAGCTCTTTAGATTACTCAAAAAGTCTCATATACAAGCTCAAATCACTAACAAGCTAACTCAAAAAATGAGCTCTCTAGCTCTTTTTATAGTTTTTGACTAGCTTTGGTCCTGTCCAGACTTAGTGTCCCGCCTAGTTAAAAATTAAGTTCTAAAGCTATTTTGGAGGCTCAAACGAGCTCTGCAAATTATGAAAATTGGTACATAAATACTACTAATACTCCTCAAGCTTGAGGAATCTTCGGCTTGCACAAAATGGAGTAGGAATAATAAAAAATGGTATGTACAATGGTGTGAAGTGACTCCGATCACTATTTGGGAAATATTGCTTCATGAAAAGTTATAGGGCCTATTTGCCGGATCTGCGTTGATTGTTTTGCCTTCTTGGTCCTTCTCTTTGCTCTAACTCTTCCTTGTCTTGTCAGTCCTTGAGTGCCCTGTCTACTACTAACACTCCCCCCTCTCTCGCGTCTGTCGTCTCTGACAGAACCTTGTTGAGTTGATCGTTTGACGTAGTATTCCACGACATCTGTGGCCAAGTGATGCTCTACTAACCTCAGTCCTTTGGCCAAATCTGTGAGTAAGGCATCCCAATCGATTGGCCAAGGTACCTCCAGATGTGGCATGCATAGCTTATCTGAGTGTAGAGCCTGTTCCACAACAAATAAATGTAACAGATGAAATGGTCTGGGTATGAATATTTCTTACTACTACTCCCAGAACGCTGTGATAATAAGATGTTTCCCTTCGCCGTGCTTTCAGGAATGTTGCCTAGGGCAAATTATGTTGTAGAGGTTGGCTCTTTCGTGGTGCGATGTTTTATCTCAGCATTATAATTTGCCAATAATACACAAAATGGTACATACAAATCATCAAAAGTGCCAATTCATCGATGATGAGATAGGTTTTTGAAGTAATCTGATTTGATGATAACATCTTCCAATCGGGACATGGATTGTATCTACACTACTACTCTGTCATCATGAGTTGGGCCTACCTTTTCTAACCTTTGCATCCATTTTGGAGTTTCAATCTCAAATACATCCATTCCTTCCTCTGTTTGTTTGCCTCCAGGTGTAGGCATGGGTTCATAAGGATCCTCGAATGTCTCTTCTACTTCAATTGGAACTAGCTCTTCAGGCTCTGGCTCCACCAGGGGAGAAGGTTGACGTTCATATTTTGCAAATCTGTCAGTTGTGCTCTCAATTCTATTACCTCTTTGGATGTGTCATTTGTAGCTGCTGCTTCTTTTGGTGGCTCTCGTTGATTGGCCAATTGCTTCTGTAGGTCATCATGCTCTTTTTCTATGGCATCATATGCCTCTAGTAGGTAAGCATGGGTGTCCAATATGATTTACATGTTGGTTGATGGGATGGCTTTGAAGCGCTTCGAGTCAATCTTTGTTGGGGATCCTTCCATCACCACTTATAGGTTCTCTTCATTCTGTCTTTGTAGTCTTTTATTTTCTAGTGCCACTGGCATGTGTTTCCTTAACAATGCGAGATTACAGCGGATTTTGAGGTTGTCTGCTTGTTGGACACGTAGTGAAGGTGTACAATGGTGTGTGCAGTTGTGCATGTGAGCTGCCGAGAAGTGTGACAGGAGGAATGGGATTTTGGGTGACTATAGTTAGAATTACATTGTCCATGGTGGAAGTTACAATAGTGGTGGTGCCAGATTGTGAGGGTTGTGACGGTTGACTCACATTGTGTGCTTCACTGAGGGAAGTGAAGACTACGACCATGACAATAATGGTGATAGTGGTGGTATGAGGTGAGGGGGTGGAGTTGGAGGGGAGGATGGTAGAGGTGGTGATGGGGGTGCACTTGAGGCATGGGCTTCGTCCATGTGTTGAATGGAGTGTGTTGTGCTGGTGGTTGTGGAGGTGGTGCTATGTGGTTCTGATACTATAATATGTATTTGCTTCCCTGATCTTGGGGGGCATCTTCGGTGTCTTCGCTCAAATTTCCGTGAGTGTGCGAGGGCGGTGTGCATAGTCTCTGGTACCCCCAATGCATCAGCGATCATGTCGAGGGTAGCCCTATATTGATCATCCAAACCTTCTTCTTCAAGTATCTGGTTCGTTAAGGCCTTTCTTGCTACCAAGGATAGTCAGTGTTGTTCCTGAACCACGTTTATAGTATTATACAATCTTTTTAATTGCTTCGTATAGGTTGGGGCTCCCGCAAGTTCTGGTATAATGTGTTGCTCATAGAACAAGAAGGTTCAAGACGCTAAGGTTGATAGCAATGGTTCAATAAACCAAGGTTGAGAACAAGAAGGCTCTTATAAAAATGTAAAGAACTAAGAATACCAAAACCATCACGTGTTAGACAGATGGCTCTCCTCCCAAACTTATCCCTAGAGTTACTATATAGAGCTTTATTTTCGAGGATGAAAATCTTTCCCAAGGGGAAGAAAGTCATAAATTAAGTCTTTGATCTGAATCTCTGAACATTTGAGATAGATCTGAATTCGGACATCGTTTGGTCACTTGGATGTATGGTCAAACAAAGGTTCATATGCTCTCTAAGATAAGGGATCCACCTAGCTTAGTGGTTAAGTCTTAAGGGGGGGGGGGGGGGGGAGGAGGCTTTGTGCTCAAGTCTTGAAAGGTGCAAGGTTTTTCCCAAGAGCTCCATGAGCCAAAGCGTTGTGGACCATTCTTTCTAATTGACACCTTTCCAGATAGAAGGTGGTGGAGAATCAATCCACAAAAAAGTGGTATGGACTAATTCAGAAAAGGATGGTTCTCAGGTGATGCTACTTTTCTAAAAGACTTGTTCTCAAGCAAAGTTTCTCTTTTAAAGAGTGGCTTAGAATCAAAGTGGTTGCATCCTCAATAGCTATATATATAGGCATAATGTTGGGAGGAGAGTCATCTCTCTAGCACTTTGTGGTCCTAATAGTCTTAGTTCTTTACACTCACTATCTAGAATAATTTTGGCTATGTATCTATGCGTAAAAGACTAGTTGGATAATGGATCTAGCTATCCTAGAAGTTAGAGTTACTTAGCCATTTCTCATTTCTCTTAAGTAAGGTGGAAGGAACACACTAACTAGGAGAAATCTTAGGATAGGCTCCTATCTTTATCATCTCAGACCTAGATGGGAATTTGATTTAGACTCTGTCTCCTACCTTAAATTTGGTCTCTCTCCTTTGAGATTTAGCATAGGCTCTAGCTTCCCTAATTTTGTCATGGGCAAGTCTAAGCATATTTTCCATCTCTTCCAAGCAATTCTTTGTAGCTTGGACTTTCTCATACTAAATTTCTATTGCATGAGAAGCTCTTAGTTGAAACCCATATGTAAGTGGACTACATCCA
>CM035426.1:28165473-28397973 GCA_020310875.1 Ceratopteris richardii | reverse complement strand
GATGCACACATACACACACATACACATGCATACACACAAACGTACACACATATACACATAAAAACACACAGATAGATACATCATTTATACGTACACACACATAGAGACACACACATAGATACATACAGCCACATATACATGCACACACATAGAGATACACACATACAAACACATACACATGCATACACACAAACATACACACATATACAAATAAAAACACACACATAGGCACACACATAGGCACACATATAGGCACACACATAGGCACACACATAGGCACACACACATACATACATACACCCACATATACATGCACACACACAGAGACACACACATACACACACATACATATGCATACATAATGCACATGCATATGGATACACAATGCACATGCATATGCATACACAATGCACATGCATATGCATACATACATACATACATGCATACACACACATACACACCCACATACACATATACATACATACATACACTCATATACACACATGCACACACACACACACATTCACATACCCACACACACACACATACACACCCACATACACATATACACACATAGATACACCCACACACACACACACATACACATATACACACATACACATGCCTACATACACTTTTTGTACATGTATTCGCTAATGAAATATATATTGTTCTTGTTAGCTGTACATATATTGTGAGATCCTATTTATGAACTTTCATATTCATGAACTCTAGTCCAAGTCTTTTTTGTAGGTATGTGCATTGTGTGTAGAATTTTTTTCCTTGATTTTAGTTTTTGTTTTAGTGAATAAGCTACAGCTTTTATGCAATTAACTTGATTTTTTTTGTACATTTAGTTGTAAATGAATCCTTTATATATATGTTCTTGTTGATATATTTCAATAGTGATGTGTGTGAACACACTTAGGATTGTGGGGGCACTTTTTTCCCTCTTTAGGAGGTCCCCCCTTGTATATATACCTATAACCCTACGAGGTTACTCATTCTTGTATATTCACTTGGTAATTCATTCATTGTTGTGTTGTGGTCCAAGCTTATTCTTCTTCCTTGTGTTGTTCATGTGCCTTCCCAGACATCAAACTCCAACAATTCATATCATAGCAGTTCGTCACTTCATCTAGGGCGTCGTCACCACCCCTCTGGTCATAGTCTCAAAACCACAAAATAATTGGTGAGCATACTTAGGGCAATTAGGAGTTCAAAACATACTCAAATATGAGCTCATTTTGGCCTCTGAATGCAATATTACAATGCCTATGTAGGTGATTTTGTCCGTTTGTGTCAAACATATATACAGGTTTTGCTTTGCCAGTATAAATGCCTCAAAGTCTGCTAAAAAGTTTAGAGGAGCTCCAAAAGGTAGTTTTGTTCAACTTTTTGAGATACAATCATTTTTCTACATCGGGGTATTTATTTAGTGGGCATGATTGAAAGGAATGATGTATTTCATATGTTGGTTATTGAGGACAAGTTGGATGGTATTAATTACCCATTATGGGTATATGTGATGCATCATGTATTGGTAGCAATAGGGTTATGGAATATTGTGTAGGGTATTAAAAACACCCTACTACACTTGTGAATATAGTTATTGAAGGTGATGCAGATGACATTGAAGATGATGATCTTTGGATTCCTGTTTGTGTTGTGGTTCTTGTTGCACCTACTACAAAGACACTTCCTTGGGATGCCAGAGATGCTCAGGCACATGGATTGATAGCTTTTTCTATCAAATGTGTCATTATCCCTCACATTCACTCTTGAAAGAAAACAAAGAATGCTTGGGATACACTAGCCACCTTATACAGGCAAGAAATGAGGCTCAAACAATTGGAGAGTGAGCTAATTGATTTCTCGTGATGAAGTTTTACCAGATAGTTCACTTTTGTAGAATGTTCTTAATGGTCTTCCACATTCATATCAGGGTTTTCTTCTATTCTTTGATTGATGATGAAAGGAAATCCAAATGACTTAATATTTGAGGAGTAAGTCTCCATTTGCCTGCAAGTTGATCAATCTAGGTAGAACAAGACTATTATGCGTGTTGTAAATCAAGCATTCTTAGCTGGTCAGAAGGGCAAAGGTAAATTGAGCTCATCTACTAGTAAGAAAAAATCTGCTGATGGTGCACAAGTAAAGAAGGAAGACAAAGATGAGAAAAAAGCAAAAAAGCAAAAAAAATCGCAAATATTGTAAAGGAAATAATAATTTCATAAAGATTTGTCCAAAAGTAGCTGCAAAAGAGGCAAAGAAGAAGGAGGTTGGAATGGTTGTTGTAGAGGCTTCTACACCTATAATAGAGTTTGTTAATCTTGTGCAGAATGAAGAATGGGTGTTTACTACTCTTTGCAGCCATGAACCATCTTTTCATGAGTAGTGGATGTTTGTAGTAGGCTCAAATGTTTGGTACTTTGATAGTCGGCCAACCAAACATATTACCTCACAATGTAGTTTCTTTAGTCCACTTGATCTGACCCCTATAGGGAATACTCTCACATGCACTAAAAACTCCTCTTATCTTGTAATGGGAGTTGGTAAGATCATTCTGACTACTGTTGATGGTAGTTCTTTCACATTGTCAGATGCTTTGTTTGTGCCAGGGATCAAGAAAAATATGTTGTCAGTTTCAACATTAGCCAAGATTGGCTTGGTTGTCAGATTTTTCCATGATAGATGTACAATTCATGATTTATAAAATGATGATGATATTATTGCTTTTGTCATTTTATGTCATGGGTTGTATAAGCTCATAGACTATGTAAAATTTATGAATGATTCAACATGTTTGGCATGCATGCTTATTTCATCTCAATTATGCTAGTTTGCTATGCCTATAGAAATCTAAAATGGCATCCTCTCTGCCTAAACTTGAGGCGTCCTCTCTCACACCCTATAAACATGTCTATGAAGGTTGCAATTTGGGCAAAATGTAGCACTCTTTCTTTCCTTAAGATGGTTCAATTCGAGCTACTCATAAATTGCAACTTGTTCATAGTGATGTTTGTGGTCCTATGTAGACACTTTCTTTTGGGAACTACCTTTACTTCATGACTTTTATTGATAATTATTCCATGCATGCATGGGTGTATCCATTGAAGCAAAGTCTGAAGTGTTTATGTGCTTCAAATAGTTTCTCGTTATGGCATGCTGAAAATCTATTAGCATGTAAATTGGGAATCCTCCATTTTGATCGAGAGGAGGAATACATGTCTTTTGATTTTAATGCATTCCTTGCTGAACATGGGATAAAACATCAGTGTACAATGTTGTGTACACCTCAACAAAATGGAGTTGTTGAAGGAAAGAATAGATTTCTCATGTAGATGGCAAGATGTATGGTCAAAAGTCACGTGGGCAATGCTTGACACGTGGACAATGCATAAACTTGCTCATCTATGAAACAACAAACTGAATATCTAGCTGATTAATGCATAAGTAAATCAAGCATCCAATAGTCTGCTGATAGAGAACAACATCAAATGCATCTCCAACATCATGAAAACTCAATCATAAACCTGTCTCATAGGAGTGGAAATAGGTTTACAATCTTCAAGGCCAAAACTCTGCAATAATGTGTCAATATATTTCATTTGACACAAAGCCATTCCACCATCAACTTGCATAAAGTGAATGCCCAAATAATGATTCAAATGCCCCAAATCAGACATCTCAAATTAGGCATGCAGATCAACCTTAAAATTAGCAATATGCTTCTCATGAGGACCAGTGAGCAGCATATCATCAACATATACAACAATGATCAGAAGCACATCATTAGCACACTTAACATATAAGGTGCTTTCAGGTGGACTATTCTCAAAACCATGTGCAATCAGATAGGCATGTATCTTCTCATACCAAGCAGGTGGTGCTTGCTTTAAACCATATAATGCCTTCTTTAGTGCTTTAGCGGGGCACTTGTTAAGTGCATATGTTGCACACATAACAACCTCAAGCCAGAAACTATGTGGTAAAGCCTGACGCTTGACCATACACCTCGCCATCTCCATGAGTGACCTATTCTTCTGTTCAACAACTCCATTATGTTGAGGTGTATACGGCAATTTACACTGATGTTTTATCCCACATTCAGCCATAAATGCATTAAAGTTAGAAGACATATACACCCCCTCGATCAGATCAGAGGGGGCCCATTTTACATGCTGAAAAATTTTTAGCCAAAACCAAAAACTATTTGAAGCACATAAACACTTTGGACTTTGCTTTCAATGGATATACCGATGCATGCTTAGAAAAATCATCATTGAAAGTCACGAAGTAAAGATAGTTCCCAAAAGAGGGTGTTTGCATAGGACAACAGACATCATTGTGAACAAGCTGTAATTTTTGAGTAGCTCAAATTGAACCATCTTTTGGGAATAAGAAATGCTGCATTTTGCGCAAAACATAGCCTTCACATACATGTTTACTAGATGCCTCAATTGGGCAGAGAGGACACCATTTCAGATTTTTGTAGGCGTAGCAAACTAACAAAATTTAGATGACCAAAGCGTGCATGCCAAAACTTTGCATCTGACATAGCCTGAGAATCATGTACTACACATGCCAAATCATTCACATATTTTTCATAGTCTATGAGCTTATACGATCCATGAAATAAAAATGCCAGAAGCAATAATCACATTGCCCTTTGACAAATCATGAATTGTACATCTGTCATCAACAAATTTCATAGCCAAACCAATCTTGGCTAAAGCTGAAGGTGATAACATATTTTTCTTGATCCTTGGCACAAATAAAGCATCCAACAATGTAAAAGAACTACCATCAGCAATATTCAGAATGATCTTACCAAATCCCATGATAGGATAAGAGGAGTTGTTGGTGCATGTGATAGTATTCGCTATAGGGTAGGCTCAAGTGAAGTGAAGAAACTACACAACGAGGTAATATGTTTGGTTGCCCCACTATCAAAGTATCAAACATCTGAGTCTACTACAGACATACACTGCTCATGAGAAGATGGGTCAAAACTGCAAATAGTAGTAAACGTCTATTCTTCATTCTACAGAAGATTAGCAGACTCTGTTTTCGGTGTAGAGGCCTCTGCAACAACCATTTCAACCTCTTTCTTCTTTGCCTCTTTATCAACCAGTTTGGATAGCTCTTAATGACATGATCATTTGCTTTATAGTATTTACATAACAATTTATGCTTTTTTTTTTCTTCTTGTCTCTTATCTTTCTTCTTTGATTTTGCAGAATTAGCAGATTTTTGCTTATTAGTAGAAGAGTTCCATTTACCTTTACCCTTCGGACTAGTTAGGAAAGCTTGATCTACAACACTCATAATGGACATGTTGTGCCTAGACTGATCTTCTTGCAATAGAACAGAGACTAACTCCTCAAATTTTAAGGCATTTGGATTTCCTTTCATCATCAAACAAAGAGTAGAAGCAAAACTCTGATATGAATCAGGAAGACCATTCAAAACAGTCTGCGCAAGTGAACTGTCAAGCAAGTCTTCATCAACAAAAATTAACTGTTCTTTCAAATCTTTGATCTTTGTTAGAAAATTTTCCATAGAATCACCTTCATTCATATGCTCACTCTCCAACTATTTTCGAAGGTAAGCAACATGAGCCTCATTCCTAGCCTGGTACAATGTGGTAAGTGTATCCCAAGCATCCTTAGCTATTTTGCAAGAGCGAATGTGAGGAATAATGGCATGTTTGATATGTTGGAGATAGACGTTTGCGGAAGCACGCGAACAACACAAGGAAGGAGAAGAAGCTTGGAGCTCAACACACAATACTGAATGTATTACTAGAGAATGTACAAACATAAGTAGCCCATTAGGGCAATAGGCGTATATACAAGCCGGGGGAAAAAAACCTCCTAAAGAGGGAAAAAAGTACCTCGGTAGTCCTAGAGTGTTCACACACATCACTACCTAAATATATCAACAAATCCCCCTTTGGAGTGATGTGGTGAACAAGTAGCTGGCACTCATGTATAAGGAAGTGCCAAGCTATGTGGAAATCACTCCACAAAAGGAAGTAAGCCCAAAGCTTTGCGGAAAGCTTCAAACTTCTCCCTGGGTAGAGCCTTCGTGAAAAGGTCTGCAATGTTCTCCTGCATGGGCACATATGCCAAGCTGATCTCCCCAGCAGAGAACCTCTCCTTGACATAATGATAATGCACCTCAATGTGCTTAGTGCGAGCATGGAACACAGGGTTCCTCGCAACTACCAATGCACTCTAACTGTCAGTGAAGATGGTGGTGGCAGAAGACTGACCAACACCCAAATCAGCCATAAGGCGTCTAAGCCACACACACTCAACAGTAGCTGTGAAAGCGGCCCTATACTCAGCCTCACAACTGGAAGTGGCCACAGTAGGTTGCTTCTTGCTCAACCAAGATATACATGAGCTACCAAGCATGAAGCAAAAGCCACTAGTGGACACACGAGTGTCATAGTAACCAGCCCAATCAGAGTCAGAAAAAGCATGCAAATCTGGCGGTAGTGATCCCCCCTTGGGATAAAACAACCCAAGTAGCCGAGTACCACTCAAGTAGCAAAAGATGCGCTTAACCGCCTGTCGATGCTTGACTCCTGGGCAATGCATAAACCTGCTCATCTGTGAGACAACAAACTGAATATCTGGCCGAGTAATGCATAAGGAAATCTAGCATCCAACAACATGCTGATAGAGAACAACATCAAATGCATCTCCAGCATCATGAAGACTCAATCGTAAACCTGTCTCCATAGGAGTGGCTATAGGCTTAGTCTTCAAGGCCAAAACGCTGCAATAATGTGTCAATATATTTTGTTTGACACAAAGCCATTCCACCATCAACGTGCATAAACTGAATGCCCAAATAATGATGCAAATGCCCCAAATCAGACATCTCAATATGCTTCTCAATAGGACCAGTGAGCAGCATGTCATCAACATAGACAACAATATCAGAAGCACATCATTAGCACGCTTAACATATAAGGTGCTTTCAGTTGGACTGTTCTCAAAACCATGTGCAATTAGATAGGCATGTATCTTCTCATACCAAGCACGTGGTGCTTGCTTTAAACCATATAATGCCTTCTTTAACCTGCACACCTGGTTTTCATGCCCTTTCTGCACAAAGCCACGGGGCTGAAAAACATACACTTCTTCATGCAAGTCACCATTCAGAAATGCAGTTTTAATATCCAACTGATGTACATTCCAACCATGATGGGCTGCAAGTGCACATCACAGAGACTAGATGCAGCCATAGCATAGCAATCTGATGCAAAAGAGGCACTATGAGAGCCTGAACGAGTACGATATGATAGAGGTGCATCTAATTCGCTATCACACAAGGTCTGCACTAGCCATTTCGGCATAGTTCTTGCGTGCTCAATATCAGCTCTCTCATCAATAAGCGCATCATGTACATCTGCATCAGAAATGGAATTATCTGCATCATCACATGACACCTGCAAAGGCTGAGAAGTTGCCTAATTAGGACCAGCACTAGACTGTCCACCTGTAAAAAGAGGCATCAAAGTATCATACATGTCTTTGGAGCTAACAGATGTCTCCTTAGTACATGAAAGCAATGGCTGAATAACATCTTCCACAAAAACAACATCACGGCTAACGAGAATGCATTTAGTCTGTGGATGATACATACGATAGCCTTTACTTTCAGAACTATACCTAACAAAAATACATTTTACTGCTTTATCATCCAATTTTCTGCGATGTTGTTCAGACACTAATGCATATGCCAAACAACCAAAAACACGCAGATGAGCAACAGATGGCTTGCGATCATGCCAAGCCTCATATGGAGTGATAGACTGCAGTGCTTTAGTGGGACACCTGTTAAGTACATATGCTGCACACATGACAGCCTCAAGCCAGAAACTATGTGGTAAAGCCTGACTTTTGACCATACACCTCGCCATCTCCATGAGTGACCTGTTCTTTCGTTCAGCAACTCCATTCTGTTGAGGTGTATACGGCACTGTACACTGGTGTTTTATCCCACGTTCAGCCAGAAATGCATTAAAATCAGAAGACATATATTCCCCCCCTCGATCAGAACGGAGGGTGCCCATTTTACATGCTGACAGATTTTTAGCCAAAACCAAAAACTGTTTGAAGCACATGAACACTTCGGACTTTGCCTTCAATGGATATACCCATGCATACCTGGAAAAATCATCAATGAAAGTCACGAAGTAAAGATAATTCCCAAAAGAAGGTGTCTGCATAGGACCACAGACATCACTATGTACAAGCTGCAATTTCAGGGTAGCCCAAACTGAACCATCTTTTGGAAAGGATGAACGCTGCATTTTGCCCAAAATACAACCTTCACAAGCATGTTTTCCAGGTGCCTCAAGTCTGGGCAAAGAGGACACCATTTTGGATTTTTGCAGGCGTAGCAAACTAGCAAAATTCAGATGACCAAAGCATGCATGCCAAAAGCTTTGCATCTGACATAGCCTGAGAATCATTTACTGCACATGCCAAATCATTTACAAATCTTTCATAGTCTATGAGCTTATACAACCCACGACATAAAATGCCAGAAGCAATAATCACATCGCCATTTGACATCATGAACTGTACACCTGTCATCAACAAATTTCACAACCAAGCCAATCTTGGCTAATGCAGAAACTGATAACATGTTCTTCTTGATCCCTGGCACAAATAAAGCATCTGACAAAGTGAAAGAACTACCATCAGCAGTAGTCAAAATGATCTTATCAACTCCCATAATAGGATAAGAGGAGTTGTTGGCGCATGTAACATTATTCCCTGTAGGGGCAGGCTCAAGTGAAGAGAAGAAACTGCGCTGCAAGGTAATATGTTTGGTCGCCCCACATATCAAACATCTGAGTCTACTGCAGACATGCACTGCTCATGAGAAGATGGGTCAAAACTGTAGACAGTAGTAAACACCCATTCTTCTTCCTGCACAAGATTAGCAGACTCCGTTTTTGGTGTAGAGGTTTTTGCAACAACCATTCTAGCCTCTTTCTTCTTTGCCTCTTTAGCAACCAGTTTTGGACAGTTCTTTATGATATGATCATTCCCTTTACAGTACTTACAAAACAATTTCTGCTTTTCTGATTTCTTCTCATCTTTATCTTCCTTCTTCGAATATGCAGAATTAGCAGATTTCTGCTTACTAGTTGAAGAGCTCCATTTTCCTTTGCCCTTCTGACTAGCCAGGAAAGCTTGATCTGCAACTCACATAATGGACCTATTCTGCCTAGACTGGTCTTCTTGCAACAGAACAGAGACTAACTCCTCAAATGATAAGGCATTCGAATTGCCTTTCATCATCAACCAAAGAGTAGAAGCAAAACTCTGATATGAATCAGGAAGACCATTCAGAATGGTCTGCACAAGTAAGCTATCTGGTATATCCTCATCAGCAGAAATCAACTGTTCCTTCAAATCTTTGATCTTCGTTAGGAAACTGTCCATAGAATCACCTTCATTCATGTGCTCACTCTCCAACTATTTTCGGAGGTAAGCAACACGAGCCTCATTCCTAGCTTGGTACAATGTGGTAAGTGTGTCCCAAGCATCCTTAGCTATTCTGCAAGACCGAATGTGAAGAATAATGGCACGTTTTGACAGACAAAGCTATCAATGCATGTGCCTGGGCATCTTTGCCATCCCACCGAATCTGCTCTGTAGTAGGTGTAAGACAATAGTTACGCAATATAACACAGGAGCAATAGCAGAGAAGATAACAGATATAGGAGAATCTCAACAATTTTCTACTAGCAACAAGTACAAAGATGATGGCGTTGTCCACCCGTGCGCTCTCAAGGTAGAGCTTAAATGGTGATCTAGACAACTCTAGATAGGGAGATACAAGGTAGAGGTATGCTGGCTCAACTCGGTGTCTTAGGTAGTGCAGAAGTCATGTATATATAGGATCATGGGTGGCCTGCCATGGACGGCAATACATGGGCGGCAGAGCGTGGGCGGCCACCGCCCGCGTAATTGCCATACACGGCTTAGACTGGTTGAACCGACCTAACAAATATAAATGTTTTCTGACTCCGACAGGGAATATTCCATGGAATATTCCCTTTACCGTCGCGCCGGGGGCGCTGCCCCAGGACCCCCACCAGGGGGCCCGCTGGCCCCCTGGGACCCCCCAGCCAGGGGGCCCGCTGGCCCCCTTGGACCCCCCAGCCGGGGCTGCTCACCGCTGCCCCGGACCCCACAATTGGGGACCCTGGTAACTCCCTTTCCTTATAATATCTTACATGGTCCAATATGACCTTCATCCAACATTCAAGTTGGGATTCCCATCAATTGGGTAATGCACGCTTGACTTCTCCTCATAAAGGGGGCCTTACAAAATGTGCATACAATCATGAGGGGTAGACATTGATCATATACTAACACCCCCCCTCAATGTTTACCGATGATAAGTCAAGTAGGTCTCGGTCCTATGCCCATCTGTTGAAGATGCTTGTTGAGCTGCTCTCTTCCAAGTGCTTTAGTGAATATGTCAGCACAATTTGCCTCTGTTGGGCAATATTCTAGCTCCAAAATTTCATCTTCAATTAGCTCACGAATGTAATGGTACTGTACTTCTATGTGCTTGGTGCGAGCATGAAATACTGGGTTCTTTGCAATAGCCATACAACTTTGATTATCACACTTGAGTACAGTTGGCATATTTGATGGAAAGCCTAGATCTGCAAGAATTCTCCTTAACCAGACTGCCTCACAAGAAGCAAAACAAGCTGCTTTGTACTCTGCTTCAGTGGAGGAGAGTGCGAGAGTTGGTTGCTTCCTACTTACCCAAGAAAATATTCCTGAACCAAGTGAGAAACAATATCCAGAAACTGATTTTCTAGAATCACAATCTCCAGCCCAATCTGAATCACAATATCCTTGGAGTGTATCACCTGTGGTATACAAAATACCAAAATCCAAGGTTCCTGCAATGTACCTTAGAATTCGCATTCCAGCATTCCAGTGACTCTCCTTAGGTTTGTTGGAAAACCTGCTTAACACTCCAACAGCATAGCAAATGTCTGGTCTAGTGTTGCACAGAAAAATAAGACTTCCAACGAGCTTCCTATACTTCTTAGCATCTACATCAGGCATGTTATCATCCATAGATAGCTTATGATTTACCTCCATAGGTGTGCTAGTTGGTTTGCAGTCCATCATTCCAAATGCCTTGAGAATTTCTTTGGAATATTTTTGTTGTGAGATGAAAATGCCATCCTTCCTTTGCCATACTTCAATTCCCAGACAAAAATGGAGTAGACCTAAGTCTGTCATTTCAAACTCAGTTCCCAAGCTGATTCGAGTTTGATTGATGAGTTCTTGATGATCTCCTGTAATGATCAAATCATCTACATATACAATGACAACAACTAGCTTGCTATCCCTTTTCGTTACATACAAGTTAGCATCAGAAGTACTTCTTTCAAAACCCATATTTTTGAAAAAATGATCTATTCGTTGGTACCAAGCCCGTGGAGCTTGCTTAAGTCCATACAAAGCTTTCTTCAACCTGCAAACTTTATTTTCTGAATTGGGCACCTCAAAACCTGGTGGTTGAGATACATATACCTCCTCCTTGAGGTGACCATTCAAAAATGCAGATTTGACATCCATCTGGAAAATAGGCCAAGACTTTTGTGCAGCTACTGCAAGTACCGTGCGAATAGTTGTCATGCGTGCTGTTGGTGCAAAAGTTTCTTGAACATCAAATCCTTCAATCTGTGAAAAACCCTGTGCAACTAATCGTGCCTTATACTTTTCTAATGTTCCATCAGCTTTATACTTAGCTTTCCAAATCCATTTAGTACCTATTACCTTCTTCTTTGGCGGCAAGTCGACTAGATCCCATGTATCATTTTTGAGTATACTATCATACTCAGACTGCATTGCCGCTCTCCAATCTGGATCATCAATGGCTTCTTCAATGGTGGTAGGTTCCTTTATCGAACCCATGATATCTGCCATTAGAGCCATGTTAACAATGTGTTCTGAGGCTCTTCTTTGCTCCTCTATTCTCTTTGATCTTCGTAATCCATCCGATGATGATTCTGGTACATCTACATGTGGATTGTGATCATCAAAGAGCTGTTGTGCCCACTTTGGTAGTGGCTTACGCTGTGCAGCTACAACTGGTTGGCTTTTTATTGAGGAAATTTCTCCATCAGATGTTTCCTCCTCCTCAACTTTAACCTGTCTTTTGATAGGCACAAGGTGAGATATTTCTCCGTTTGATGAGATAGTAGATTTACCTTTATCTTCTACTAAGTGTGGTCGTTCATCAAACACCACATCTCGGCTGACAAAAATCTTCCTTGCCTCAGGATCCCATAACCTGTATGCTTTAGACTCTTCACTATATCCTAGGAAGACACACTTTTTGCTTTTTGAATCCAACTTTGATCTTGTTGAATCAGGAATATGTGCATAACAGAAACAACCAAAAATTCTGAAATGCAAAACTGAAGGCTTTTTACCAGAATATGCTTCTTGAGGAGTCATCCCCTTCAGTGCTTTTGTGTAGCTTCGATTGAGGATGTACACTGCTGTATTGACTGCTTCTGCCCAGAATGAATCAGGCATATCTTGAGCCTTCAACATACAACGAGCCATTTCAACTACTGTCCTGTTCCTGCGCTCAACAACGCCATTTTGTTGAGGTGTATGAGCTGTGGTAAGTTGCCTTTTCACACCATGATCCTTACAGTAATTGTTGAATTCTGTTGACAAGAATTCACCTCCTCTATCTGTTCTAAATTTCTTCAGTTTCCTTCCTGATTCATTTTCTACATACTTATGCCACGTTTTAAATTTTTCAAAAGCATCAGCCTTCTCTCGAATGAAATAAACCCACATCTTTCTACTATAATCGTCGACTAACAGCAAAAAGTAGAAAGATCCTCCTAAAGCAGGTGTAGACATTTTACCGCAGAGATCAGCATGTACCAACTCTAGAGGAGCTTGAGATCGATTGCTGGTCTCTCTTGGAAATGCCTTTCGTTGTTGCTTGCCCATCATACAAGCTTCACAAGGTTCCTGCAAATCTGAAAATGCAGGCAAATGAGCAACCATCCCTGTTCCTTGCATCTCCTTCAAAACTGCAAATCCGAGATGCCCAAATCTTTGGTGCCATAACCTGCTTACATCTTTATCTTCTGTAGCAGTTAAAGCACTTAACTCATACAAGTTATCCCGTCGTATCCCTTTACCTACAACATTACCTGATGAATCCATGATTTCTGCACCACTCTTATTGAAGTGAACTTCAAGTCCACGATCTGTTATTGCAGAAACTGACAACAAATTTCTTTTGAGTGTAGGTACGTAGAGAACATCGGATAACTTTTTCTCAACACCTGGAGAAGTGATAAAAGAGATGGTTCCAGTTCCTTCGGCTGGACACTTGGAGTCATTTCCCACCACTACATTGATGGATTCCCGCAGAGGCACTAGGGAACTATACCAATCCTTTTTACTGGTCATATGGCGAGAAGCTCCACTATCTAAAATCCATGGCTCATCAACACGAGCTTGAGCAGATGAACATACCTCTTCAATAGCTACCCAAAGTTCCAGCTCTGTGTTGTTTGCAGACTCTTTGTTCTTCCATGATGATTTTACAGTCCCATTCCGTTCATCAGCTTGCTTCTTTCTGCAATCCTTGATGGCATGGCCTTTCTTTTCACAATAGAAGCAACTTCCTGTGAACTTTTTCTTCTTTGGCTTCTTCTTTGATCCCTCAGAAGAGCCTTTACCTTTTGCATTTGCTGAGAATGCAGCATCAGTTGTACTTTGCCGATTCTTCAGCCGCATCTCTTCTTCTAAAAGCATCGCACAAAACTCTTCAAATGTAAGAGGAGTTGGCCTTACCTGAGTGTTAAGGGCTGTTACTAATCCATCATACTTTGCTGGAAGAACACGTACAGATCTTCGAGCCAGCTCTTCTGGTGTTATAACAACACCAACTGCAGCCAATTGATCTTGAAGATGCTTTATCCGTTTGATAAAATCTTCAGCCTTTTCAGAATCAGAATGCTTTTCATTTGCCAACTGATTTTCTAAATTCTGTATCCTAGTGTGGTTCTTGGTCTCATATTGTCGAGCCAATATGCCCCAAGCCTCATGTGCTTTAGTAGTATGTTGAACTAAAGTAAGCACAGAATCACTTACACTAGTGACAATCGCACATAATGCATCAGCATTCCGCCTCTTCCAAGCTCGTAGAAGATCTGGATCTGGCTGAATCATCAATCTTGAATTTGCTGGATCTTCAACTGGTATAGGCTCTGGATCCAATCCCATCGGTCCCATGACAGTGTCAAGTAATTCATAGGAGTCCAAAATTGCAGAAATTTTGAACTTCCAGAGTGTATAGTTGGTTCCATCCAGCTTCCCTTCAGTGAATGCAGGTGGACGAATTCGAATAGGTGCAGCATTAACATTAGCAGAAGCACCAAGACTAGTGTTCGACGATGAAGCCATCATGTAATCACTCGAATAATCTACTGATATTCTAGTCTGCTAGTAGGCTAAAATAATGATACTTCTCAAGCTATTCGAACCTTACAGCTCTGATACCATGTAAGACAATAGTTACACAATATAACACAGGAGCAATAGCAGAGAAGATAACAGATATAGGAGAATCTCAACAATTTTCTACTAGCAACAAGTACAAAGATGATGGCGTTGTCCACCCGTGCGCTCTCAAGGTAGAGCTTAAATGGTGATCTAGACAACTCTAGATAGGGAGATACAAGGTAGAGGTATGCTGGCTCAACTCGGTGTCTTAGGTAGTGCAGAAGTCATGTATATATAGGATCATGGGTGGCCTGCCATGGACGGCAATACATGGGCGGCAGAGCGTGGGCGGCCACCGCCCGCGTAATTGCCATACACGGCTTAGACTGGTTGAACCGACCTAACAAATATAAATGTTTTCTGACTCCGACAGGGAATATTCCATGGAATATTCCCTTTACCGTCGCGCCGGGGGCGCTGCCCCAGGACCCCCACCAGGGGGCCCGCTGGCCCCCTGGGACCCCCCAGCCAGGGGGCCCGCTGGCCCCCTTGGACCCCCCAGCCGGGGCTGCTCACCGCTGCCCCGGACCCCACAATTGGGGACCCTGGTAACTCCCTTTCCTTATAATATCTTACATGGTCCAATATGACCTTCATCCAACATTCAAGTTGGGATTCCCATCAATTGGGTAATGCACGCTTGACTTCTCCTCATAAAGGGGGCCTTACAAAATGTGCATACAATCATGAGGGGTAGACATTGATCATATACTAACAGTAGGTGCAGCAGAAACCGTAGTACGAACTGGAATATGCAGAATATCATCATCTTCGACACCTTCTGCATCAGCTTTAGTACCTGCAGTTGTAACAGTTGCAGGTGTGATAGGACATTTTTTGACACCCTGCACAATGTTCCACAGTCATTTTGCAACCAACACATGTCGCATCATATAAGCCCATAACGGGTAGTTGGTACCATCCAACTTATCCTCAACAACCAACATACGGAATACATCACTGCTTTCAGCCATGGCCGGTGACTAAAATACCTTGATACAAAAAATCGACTGTATCTCAAAAAGTTGAACGGAACTGCCTGGACGAGTTCTACTAGACCTGTAGCAGACTTCGAGACGCTTAAACTAGCGAACAGAAACTGGTATATACCTTTGGCACAAAAAGATGAAATAGCCTGCATAAGCACTGTGAAGTGTCTACGGAGGCCGAAACGAGCTCAGATCACGATTTCGGCACCACGCAGCGAAGCTGTTTTGATCTCGTAAACATGTTGAGTATGCTCACCAAAATTTGTGCGATTCTGAGACTGCAAATGGAGGAGTGTCGACGACGCCCTAGATGAAGCGACGACCTGCTCTGATACCAATTATTGGAGATAGACGTCTGCGGAAGCACGGAATAGCACAAGGAAGGAGAAGAAGCTTGGAGCTCAACAAACAATACTGAATGTATTACTAGAGAATGTACAAAGATAATTAGCCCATTAGGGCAATAGGCGTATATACAAGGGGGGGGGGGAAACCTCCTAAAGAGGGTAAAAAGTACCCCGACGGTCCTAGAGTGTTCACACACATCACTACCTAAATATATCAACATGATAGACAAGGCTATCAATGCATGTGCGTAAGCATCTTTGCCATCCCAACGAATTTGTTCTACAATAGGTGCAACAGGAACCGTAGCACAAACAAGAATCTGTAGAATATCACCATCTTTGACACCATCCGCATCAGCTTCAGTACCTGTATTTGCAGGTGTAATAGGATGTTTTTCAACACCCTGCACATATTCCACAATCCTTTTGCGACCAATACATGACACATCATATAAGCCCACAATAGGTAATTCATACCATCCAACTTATCCTCAATAGCCAACATACGAAATACATCATTGCTTTCTTCCATGGCCACTGACTAAAAATCCTGATGCAAAAAAATGACTGTATCTGAAAAAGTTGAGCAGAATTACCCTAATGAGTTTTGCTAAACCTGCAGTAGACTTTGAGATGCTTATACTAGTGAACTGAAACTTGTATATATCTTTGGCACAAAAAGATAAAATAGTCTACATAAGTGCTATGGTAATGCATTCGGAGGCCGAAATGAGCTCACGTCATGATTTCGGCACCACAAAAGGAAGCTGCTTTGATCTCCTAATCATCCTGAGTATGCTTACCAAATTTTGTGCGATTTTGAGACTATGACCAGAGGGGTGATGATGACAACCTAGATGAAGCGGCGACCTACTCTGATACCAATTGTTGGAGTTCAAGGTCTGCGAAAGCACATGAATAGCACAAGGAAGAAGAAGAAGAAGCTTGGAGCACAACACACAATATTGAATGTATTACCAATAGAATGTACAAAGATAAGTAACCTGTTAGGGCAATAGGCATATATACAAGCCAGGGAAAAAACCTCCTAAAGAGGGAAAAAAGTACCCTGGCAGTCCTAGTGTGTTCGCACACATCACTACCTAAATATATCAACACTTTGTGTGCTTTTGTAGATCTCAAACTCCAACAATTGGTATCAGAGTAGGTACGTGATTCATATAGTGCATCATCAACAGCCCTCAAGTGATAGTCTCAGAATCGCATGAAAATTAGTGCGTATACTCACAGTGATTAGGAGTTCCAAATAGCTTCACTATGTCGCATTAAAATTTTGATCTTAGCTCATTTCGTCCTCCGAACACACTATTGTATTTCTTTTGTCCCTTTTTAACAAACATATATAAATGTATTGGTTCGCCAATACAAGCAGCTTGAAGTGTTGAAAATGTACAAGCTTCAATTGTGAAGCTTAGTAAAAGATTTGCACTTCTTTAGTTGCTTGCATCATCTAGTTTATCTTATAATTAGTTCTCTTATATATGAGCATGAGAACAACCTCTTAACTCATTTAAATATGAACATAGCTTATAAATAAGCCTTAGTGAATAAAGAAGAATCTCAAAAGCTACGTACAAAATTGTGTAAGCTCATGAGTGTGCTCACACATGCAATTATGGAGAAAATCAAGCGCACCTACTTTTTAGAGTGAAGAGGTTGAGAAAATGGAGCCATCTACTCACCTTGATTGAGAGAATCTCTCCCTTTAGCTACTCTACCTTTTCAGCCCATTGAAGAGCCACTCTTTACACTCCATATAAAGAGGAATGCAACACACTACTTCCTTGAGCTCCTCTTAGTGATAGGAGTATCCATATTGTCCTCCTTGTTATTGTGATGAGTGTTAGAACTCTTCTCATTGTGTAGAGAAGCATTCGCTACCCTCCCACACACTATGGAGTGATATGTGATTCATATTTTCATTGTAAAATTTTTATCATTAATCTTTATGCTTGTTACATAATCTCTCTCTTTCTCTCATTGTTCAATTCTAATTGTGGTTTTGGGAATTGCAATATATATGCTTTTAGGTCCAAGTGGAATTTCGCAATTATCAATCTTGGTGTGCATTTTATGAGCATGCAAAGTAGAGGTACTAAGCATTGTTTCCAAGGCTCCCACTTACAAAAGAGTAATTTGCAGAGGCTCTAAAATTTGATGTAGAGATCCAAATTGCACAATCATTGTTGGGTATTAAATTATATTGAACGTGCTTTCAATTGAAAGTTAAATCACTCAATTATCATGTTTGATTTGAATTTTATGAGTGTTCAAAGTAGGTACTGAGCATTGCTTCCAAGGCTCCCACTTATAGAATGGTAATTTGCAGAGGCTCTCAAATCTGATTTAGAGATCCAAATTGGTCATATTTGTTGGATCTCAAACTACATTAAATGTGATTTTAGTTGCAAGTCAAATCACTCAATTCTCATGCTTGATTTGAACTTTATGACTGTTCAAAGTAGAGGTACTGAACATTGTTTCCAGGGCTCCCACTTATAGAGAGGTAATTTACAGAGGCTCTCAAATCTGATATAAAGATCCACATTGGGTAACCTTTGTTGGATACTATAATATATTCAATTTTCTTTCATTTCCAAGTTAAATCATTCAATTCTCATTTCTGGTGTGGATTTTATAAGTATGCAAAGTAGGGATACTGAGCATTCTTCCTATGGCTCCCAAGTGCTCGAATAAAGTTAAAGAGATGTAATTTGCAGACTCTAATTTTTGTTGTAGATATCCAAATGGGAGTAAAGTTTTTGGATATTAAAGAACATTGGATTTAATTTCATTTTCAAGTTGAATCATTCAATTATCGTTTTTGATGTGGATTCTACAAGTGTGCATAGTAAGGGTACTAAGCATTGTTCCTAGTTGTTGGAATAAAGTTACAAAAGGATGATTTATAGAGGCCCTCAAATTTGATCTAGTGATCCAAATTAAGTGAAACTTGTTGGATCTTAAAGAGCACTGGTTGTATTTGTATTGACAAGTTGAATCTGTATGTTGGCTATTGAGGATATGTTGGATTGTATTAATCACCCACTATGGGAATATATGATGCATCATGTATTGGTAGAAAAGGATTATGGAGTATTGTGCCAAGGTGTTGGAAAACATCCTAGTACACAAACAAATACAATTATTGAAGGTGATGTAGATGACATTGAAGATGATGATCTTCATATTCATGTTCATGTTGCAATTCCTACTCCGCCTACTCAAGAGCAACTTTCTTGGGATGGAAGAGATGCTTAGGCACATGCATTGATAGATTTGTTTGTCAAATGTGCCATTAATCCTCACATTCACTCTTGTAAGAAAGAAAAGGATGCTTGGGATACACTTACAACCTTATACCACGAAAGAAATGAGGCTCATGTTGCTTACCTCCAAAAACAGTTGGAGAGTGAGCACATGAATGGAGATTCCATGGATAAGTTTTTTGACAAAGATTAAATATTTGAAGGAGCAATTGATTTTTGTTGATGAACTTATATCATATACTTCACTTGTGTAGACTGTTCTTCATGTTCTTCCAAATACATATAAGATTTTTGCCTCTACTCTTCAGTTAAAGTCAATCCAAATGCCTTTACATTTGAGGAGTTAGTCTTTGTTTTGTTGCATGAAGATCAATCCAAGCAGAACATGTGTATTATGCATGTTGGAGATCAAGATTTCTTAGCTAGTCAAAAGTGCAAAGGTAAATAAATCTCATCTATTAGTAAGCACAAATCTTCTAATGCGGCACATGTGAAAAAGGAAGACAAAGATAAGAACAAAACAAAAAAGTAGAAACAATTTGGCAAATACTATAAAGGAAATGATCATGTCATAAAGAGTTGTCCAAAACTGATTGCAAAAGAGGTAAAGAAGAAAGAGGCTAGAATGGTTGTTGCAAAGGCCTCTATATCTAAGACAGAGTCTGCTAATCTTGTGTACAATGAAGAATGGGTGTTTACTATTGTTTGCAGCTACGACCCATCTTCTCATGAGTAGTGTATGTCTGTAGTAGACTTAGATGTTTGGTACTTTGATAGTGGGACAACCAAACATATAACATCACAATGCAGTTTCTTTAGTTCACTTGAGTTTTCCCCCATAGGGAATACTGTCACATGCAGTAACAAATCCTCTTATCCTGTAATGGGAGTTGATAAGATCATTCTAACTATTGTTGATAGTAGTTCTTTCATATTTTGAGATGCTTTATTTGTGCTAAGGATCAAGAAAGATATGTTGTTCGTTTGAGCATTAGCCAAGATCACCTTGGTTGTCAAATATATTGATGGCAGATGTACAATTCATGATCTCTCAAATGGTGAGCTCTATAAGCTTTTTGAATATGCAAAATATGTGAATGATTTAGCATGTCCAATTCAAGACTCTCAGGCTATCTGAGATGCGAAGCTTTGGTCTGCATGCTTTAACCATCTAAATTATGCTAGTTTGCTATGCCTACAGAAATAAGAAATGATGTCTTCTCTACCCAAACTTGAGGAGCCTTGTAAACATGTCTGTGAAGGTTGTATTTTGGACAAAATGCAACATTCTTCCTTCCCTAAACATTAGGGTGAAAATGAAAAAAAAGGGCCATGTAAGGATTTCAATTAGTTGTGCTTACTCTAGATTCATGTTGTCAAATCATTTGAAAAAATTATGTGTAGGTTCATTTAAAACGTATCTTACACAAATACATTAGTTATGAAAGAGAGATAAAGTTTGTGTGAAAATCATGAAAAGTGATATGCCTTAAAGTTTGTGCCCGTCGGGCCTTCGCCAAATTTGAGGTTTTCCCTCTTATTTTTTGACCTATATAATGTATGTTTAGGACATTTTGCACTTTTTTACTCTACTCTCCATAGTAGACTTGCCTCTCTCTTTCTCATAATTCTAGATGCCTTTGGCATGGGGAACCTCAATCCAAACACTCTTTCTAAACTTTCATCCAACCAAACTCTGTGTGATAAGTTCCATATCAATTTTGCTATCAATCATGAGTATGCAACAACAAGAAAGGTATTCCGAAGAGCTCTACAATCTTCTGAAGTTGATGGATTGTGCAAAGAAGGAAAAGAATATTGACATATAGGCACATGGAGATATTTATCCAATTGATCCACAAACTAGAAGGTATCCATCTTTTCATAATCTTCATGATCTGAAGGAGATGGTGATGATGGTTTATGTGGATATTGTTCAAGGCTCTGAGAGTTTTCAAAGAACTACATGCAATACATAAACTATTTGCAAGATGTACTACATTAGAGGGATTTACATTAGAAGGATCTAGAAAAACAGTTTTCACATTTGTCTTCTCAATTAGAAGTTTTCAAACAAATGAAAGAAACTCCTACAAGATTGAGAATCCATTCAAAACAAGTAAAGCCTTTTATAGATTTGATTGAAAAATTTGGCTAGAGATCATTTATAGTAAAATATTGTAGTAAAAGAGAATGAAAATTTTAAGAGATCATGTGACAAAAATGTGCTAGATCCAAACATGTTGAGAAGTTTTGAGCTTAAAAAGATTTATTTTTCAAATTGTACTACATGCAAAGTCTAGGTACAAGAGGGTGGATTGCTAGAGCTGCTTCTGGGGAAGCTCCTTCTAGACAAAATGTTAATCTACATAATTAGTCATCTTCTACCATGATTTAGGATCGCATACTTCCAATAGAATTGACTAACATACACATATGTACATTGCATACAGAGTTAAGGATCATTGACAACTTGGTTCGCCTTCACTTGGATTATGCATATTCCATCAAGCCTACAACTCTTGCAGATGAATGCATAGAAAAATGTGAAGTGCACTTTTAGATATGGGATTTCATGCTGGTGATTTTCATCTAAGAAAAGATCCAAAGCTTTCACAAAACATCGGTGATGTACTACATGATGTAACAGTGGGAGGTGTAAAAGCAGGAAGATTCTTCAACAACAATGATGGAAAACAACTAAATGCAATGTCAGATTGTTGGAAACAATTTTGCAAGGAAACAAAAAATGTAAAAAGCAATTAAAAAAAAAGGGAATGGAGGTGTGGGTCAAACTAGATAAAATTTTGAAGATCATGAGGCAACAAGTAACTTCGGATGTCTATGTGATTGAATTCATAAGGGAAATCACATAGCTTATAGAAACCATCAGAACGGATTGGATTTTCAAAGACATAACTTACTACTTGGTGAGTTTCAAAGAGATTATTAAATCCACCATTAGTTTTTGAAATAAACATATCATGATATTTATCTTTATGTCTCTACAACATAGTCTTCTTTTGCATGGTCCATTCTTTGCAAAAAAGGGAACACTTCATATATGGAACACTCAAGGCATGGAAAAGTCTCATTATCAAGTAGACAAGCTTCTTCAAATGCACAAGAAAAGGAGGAGGAGTCAGAAAAACTAATCTACTCAAAGAGCTTTTTGATTAGAACTTTATAAGTAAATTACAAGGACCACATGCCATATATTATCACAACATAAAATATATAGATCATGACATTAAAGTATCACCAGATATCATCTTCTTTTAGGAAAAATGGATTAAATACAAAAACAAATGACATTTCATTCCAATGTGAAGCTACAATATTTGGAATATCCTTTAGTATTCTTCTGGCCAAAAATACATATGGATGTATATACAATTTTTGAAATTATGATATTGGTGAAATTAAATATCGTTATTCTTCTTTCAATCTTTTGAACAAGCTTGACTCTGGAAAATCTCCTTTGTATCTCAGATACTCTTTCCTCTTATATCGAGCACTAGTTTGTGCATTTGAGACCTCTACAACCAATGCATAACTTGAATAATAGAGGAAATATCCAACTCTAGAAGCATTGAACCTTGGGGCATAGCCAAATATCTTGAATGTTGTTGTTCTCTCAAGAAGTAACACATTATATGAATTAAATGGCAATGAGGAAAAGCCCATATATTTAGATAGGATCTTTAGAGAGAACAATGCAAAATCAAGGTCCTTAGTGTACTGCTTATGTACACCACATAATAAATCTGGATTCAACTTTAAAAGATAGTGAATAACTAAATGTATATACACTTTTGATTTTCCTTTATTCTCTAAATCTTTCCTTGTGCCCTTCCCTCTCCTAAGATAGTTGTCTTCATTTAATATAGATAACTGTGAAAACAATGACAAAGAAAGATTAGAGAGAGAGAGCACAATAACCTTTGAATGATGAGACAACACTGATTCATATATGGAAAGGGAAAAAGAAAACAATTAGTGAAACCAATGTACGACATGAACAATTCAAGTGAGTAGGCTCATCAAAAAATCTTGGATGGGCCTAATCATTTGAATCCGTCATATATCAGAATAATTACAAATGAAGGTAAATTTTCATATATCTAATGTCAACATCTATGAATGATGAGTGATAAGGGACTTGAATAAGAAGTGGCCAAAAAACTCATGAAATTGAATCAATATTGGACATGACCAATTCAAGTGAATAAGCTCATCAAAAAGACTCAGATGGCCCTAATCGATTGAATCACTTGTGTCTCCTAGATGATCATTACCATTACAAATAGAGGTATATTTTCCTATATCTAATTTACTCATCTAAGAATGAGGAGGAGTCACGTATTGCATGAGGAGAAACCCAAATAACTCATGAAATTGAGTAAATCTAGGACACGATCGATTCAAACGAACAGGCTCATCAAAAAGTCTCTGATGGGCCTGTTTTCTTGAATTGGTCGTGTCTCCTAGATGATCATTATCATTACAAATAAAGGTAAATTTGCCTATATGTCATGTCAACATCTAAGAATGATGAGGAATTATTTATTTCATGAGGAGCAACCAAAATAACTCATGAAATTGAGGAAATTTTGGACATGACCAATTCAAGAGGAAAGGCTCATCAAAAAGTCTCGAACGGATCTTATTGCTTGAATCGGTCGTGTCTACCAGATGATCATTATCATCACAAATAGAGGTAACATTTAATAATGATGATGAATTAGGTGTTTCATAAGGAGCAAGCCAAAAAATGCATAAAAATGAATAAATGTAGGACAAGACCAATTCAAGTGAATAGGCTCATCAAGAAGTCTTAGATGGGCCTAATCGCTTGAATCGATTGTGTCTCACAGATCATATTTGCAACACGAGTAATTTTGAACATACCTTAAGCTCATTGTCATCCTGAGTTTGTTCTTTTGCATCAATTCTTATTGTTCCTTTGCCCTCAGCAACCTCCACAAATGAGTATCCTTGTCCAAATGGATAAATCCCCAGATATTTCTATCGTTGTTCACAGTCTTCATTGGAAAGTTTTGGCTTCTTCGAAAGTACTCTCTCATAGTAGCTTGAAAGATCTTTGAATGAATCTTTAAATGCATCATTTGACAAGCTCAAGTCTAGGCTTAGAAATTGCTCTTTATTTTCTTCCTTGTCATTTATTAAGTTCCTTATAACTTCTTTAGATTCAACTATTGCAGCAAGGCAACAATCTTCTCTTAAATTGAAGAGCTCTTGAATGCAATACAGAGGAACAAAGTCCTTCCCAAAGATAAAGTAATATGGAAGGTTTGGGAGAAGAAGTGTTTTTTTGAAATCTTTACATCTTTTGCTGACTCTCTTATAGTTGTCTCTGCTTTGAAAGTTGCCACATTAAAATTCTTAACCTCTTTTTGTTTTGCTTGAAGGTCAATCTCTTCAACAATTTCTTTGACTTCAATTTCTAAATATTTCTCAAGAGAAAGCTCTAGGGATGCTACTTTCTGCTCATACATGTTCGCTACTTCATTCTTGTCATTTGAGATATGATCAAGCCAAATAAAAACCCAATGTTCAATGGAAGTAAATAACAATTATTTTCATGTTCTAGGCAAAAGTCCATCCTGCCTTATAGCCCTGTCCAAAGGATCCTTCCCAAAGATACTTGGGTGGATATATTTCTTGCCAAAGATAATGACTTGCTCTCCATTGAATATCTTCACGAAGCTCTCCCACTCATCCATAAGAAATTCCTTATTTGATATTTATAGGAGAACAGAGGATAGCAGTGATCAAATGATGTGGCCTAATGAGCATGCAACACATGGCAACCCCACCTCAAAATTTTCAATGGTAGTGATGTGGAATGTATGTTGGCATTTGCAATGATCAAATGACATGGACCAATCAGAGGATGCCACATGGCACCAACGATCAACACAACCCAAAGACCTATATAAGATCCTCACTTCATTTGTGCCATTTTTTTGTGACCTACCTTCTACCCTTTAGTTCTTGTAGTTTTCATCCTTCAAGCCACTTCTACAAACCTTTCCCTAAACTCTCTTCTCACTGAAGTCTCTTGGTGTGCAAGGTAATACCCTTTTTGAACTTACCGATTCAAGTGACTAGGGAAAATCAAAGTTTTTGGGATGAGCCTGATCGCATGAATCATTCATGTGCATTGAAACGAATTCTTGAACTTTAATTAGAGAAATGATATGAAAATTGTCATGGAATACACATGAAGGAACTCTACGACTTCAAATTTTTTACATAATCGATTCAAGCAATTAGGGGAATGAGAGATTTTTGGATGGATCTAATCGCTTGAATGGGTTGTGTGCAGTGAAACCAATTCTTGAACTATTTTTTTATTTTCTAAGGTATAATAGAGAAAGACTATTTAAAGATTGTCATAGGATTCACATGAATGCAACTCAAAGCTTGAATTATTCTACACAAACAATTCAAGCGATTAGGGGAATTAGAGATTCTTGGATTGATCTAATCGCTTGAATTAGTCATGTGCACTGAAACTAGTTCTTGAGCTATTTTTTGTTTTCTAAGGTATGAGGGAGAGATTTTTTCAGGATTCTCATGGAATTCATGACCGATTCAAGTGATTAGGAGAATCAAAAGTTGTTTGACTTGATCAATTCAAGCGATTAGGGGAGTCAAAGATTCTTGGATTGATCTAATCACTTGAATTGGTCTTGTGCACTGAAACCAGTTTTTGAACCATTTTTCGTTTTCTAAGGTATAAGAGAGAGAGAGAGAGTGGGGTTATATTCAATATTCTAATGGAATTCACATGAATGCAAGTTAGAGATTGAATTATTTGACATGAATGATTCAAGCGATTAGAGCAATCCGAGATTTTTGGACTTGAATTGGTCGTGTCTTGAATTCTTGATTTTCTTGCATTGTAATCTCATATGCATATATTTGATCCTCCTTTCAATCATTTTTTCAACAGATCATGGCCGGGACAAAGAAGACAACAAGAAATTCGCAAACCTAGGGTCTTCTATGCTTGCAAGAGGCCGCATAAGATTTTGTAATTGACTTCATGAATGATTCTTACTTATGTGTTGCACACTGTCATAGGGTGACACTTATGGCCAAGTATTATGTTGTTGTGTCCAGGCTAAGATATAAATTTGATAAAGCCTTTTTACCTCTTGACATCAATGATAAGAAATTTTTTGATATTCTAATTATTCCTCTAGTAAGAAACCCTAATCCATCTACTGTAAAAATTAAAGAGATCCCATCTCATGAACATTTGAGAGGAAATGTAGTAGAGTCTTGTGAGGAGACGAGAAGGAAGAATTTTTTGTCAAAAGAAGCTATTGTCCTTGAGGACATTCAGAGGTTGACAAAAGGAAACTCGGATCTTTTAAAGAAAGCATATGACTAGGTTACTGTGAATGTTTCAATGCCATGGGAGGAAGACTACATGCTTGATATAAGACCTAAAGACAACAAAATGCTGAGAGAATTCAATGTTGAAATCTCCTCAAGTATTGTCTACAAGCCATAATATGTTCATCATTTTTTCAGTAATAGAAAGCCTCCTTGATGCATTTGGTCTTGGTTTATATTGTACGGTCCTACTCTAGCAATGTGAAGAGATAATCTCAAGGAAGGTTTTTATTTTTGGATCCACTTGTGACTTAGTGTATACTATTCAAGCATGGAGAAATGCGAAGAGATAGTCTTAAGGAAGTTCTTTATCTTAGAACCACTTGTGACTCAGTGTATACTATTCAAGCATGGAGAAATTGGACACTTTCTCAAGAATTTTAGTGAGGAGATGGAACATATAATTTATCCATATATTGAAAAGTAAGTTTTCTTTAATATCTTCCATATAAGTTCATACTTTTCCTAAGGGTGAAGTTCTAGTTACAAGTATGGATTATATTTCCACGGGTCATTAGAGTCTTATAGTAATTGATTTTAATGAATACCAAGCCTTATTTATGAAATCTCTCCAATCAAAACATGGCAATTTAAAACTGTAAGTTCTAGTACACTTCCAATGCTCTTATGTATCACCATTGCCATGCATTTTGATATTGTTTTAGCTTTGGCGTGATGCCAAGCTTTTGAAAATGCACATTTATAAGAAATAACCAGGCATTTGCAAACTCAATGAAGAGAAAATGTTTGGTTATATGCAAATTCATGTGCCACTACAAAAAGATAGTATATCATGTGGATGGAGAGTAATTTCCAATGCAATAAGGTTCTTAGAGTGCATACTTTATAGTCCTAATTTGAATTTATCTGATTATCCAAATGCATGGGCCCATCTGGTCAGATAAAAAGCAATTCATGCCATGTTGAAGGATGCTACCTATCCATATGATCTAGAGTATCCTCCACCACCTCGATGACCAAGAGATAAGAAGATTGAAGATAAGAAGAAAGGACCTCCTTTTCACTCTCCATTGAAGCAGAAGGATTTTTGGTGTGCATGCTATTTATGAGATCAACTAACATGATAAGTGGTTAGTTGATTATTTCTTCCCTTTTATGCTATGGCATGATTTGTTGATCTCTGAGTTGAAAAATTGGGCTTGTGAAGAAAAATGGAGAAGATTGGAAGACATGAACAATTCAAGTGATTAAGGCAATCAAAGAACCTTCGATGGCCCTTGTCACTTGAATTGGTCGTGTCCTCCAATCTTCTCCATTTTGTAATATTCCTACCCTTGAGGCTCTATATACCTTGTTAATCATTAATTGAAAAGCCATGATCGATTCAAGCAAAGAGAGCAGTCTGGAACTTCAAATGGCCCTAATCACTTGATAAGACCGTGCCTTTTGATAAATGGCCCTAATCGCTTGAAGATTGGAGGACACCACAAATTCAAGCGTTTAGGGTAGTGGGAGAACCTCTAATTGCCCTTATCATTTGAATTGATCGTATTCTTCAATCTTCTCCATTTTGTAATATTCCTACTCTTAACACTCTATTTAGCTAATCACTAACATGAAGATTTTTTTTAACCTTCCACAACAATGACCTAGAAAACTTCCATAGCAATGATATAAACCAAAACAATGCAAATATGAATATGAAGTGTTTAGCACTCAATGTCTTTATTTCCAATCAAAATTTTTGGTGGAAAAAGGGCAAGAATGTTTACATTTTTAAGGATTACAATATTCCTACCCTTAATGTTGTATTTAGCTAATTGCTAACATGGAGATTTTCTTTATCCTTATCTTTACCAGGTATTGTTTGGGAGAAAGTCTTTGAACAATAGAAACCTTCCACAATAATGATATAAGACTTTGAACAATAGAAAACTTCCACAAAAATATCGTTGAACAATAGAAACATTCCATAATAATAATATAAACCAAAACAATGTGAATTTGACCACGAGGAGTTTACATAAAAAAGAGACAAAATTATTTAGCACTCAATGTCTTTGTTTCCATTCAAAATTGTTGGTGGAAGAAAAAGGGCAAGACTAGTTACATTCTTAGGGGTTGGAACTTGATCACCTTGGGCGGAAGGAAAGAAATGCAAGATAATGTTTTCTATGATCTAATGTTTACCATTACACCATCAATTGAGAATCTGAATTGTGGTGAAACCTCATCAAGATACTCTGGAAGCTCTCTAACATTTTTGAGTTTCCAATTTGCAGTGACTATTATTTTCCTAGGTTGAAAATATGGATGCATCATTAATTTTAACTCAAATTTTGGACGATTCTCCTCTGAATCCAAGGGTATCCAGAGCCCAAGATTTTTCTTTTCACCTTCTATATTCATATCCTAAAATAAGAGATTGTCAAGATATCTGATATGAAATTGAAAGAGAATTTGGACTAACTTTACATAAAATGATGCCTCCTAGCTTTTGAACTTCTTGCTATCCAATTCCCTACATAAAACATCATCAATCTTTGAAATTGAAACTCTCTTGTTCAACCACATTGTTTTTGTTTTCTGTAATAGCATGTTTTTAAAACATGCTCTAAAAATGTGAAGAGGCAAAAACCATTGAATCTTTATCCTTCTAGAAATTCCACTTGCTGACATTGCCTTTTGAATGTCATCTCTCATCTTGCATAGAAAACTTGAAACTATTGATTGGTCAAGGGAATCCCAATCAAATGAAGAGATGCAAGGAGCAGGAAGATGTACAAGATTTCCCTAAGCACTCCTCCCTGATGGTACCTCATAATCTGCAACATAGATAAATAATTGAATGCTATTGACCAATGGAACATATTTGTTTGCATAGATAAGCTCTACATAATTGTTATGAAGAACTTTGAATGTTCCTATTAAACATTCAATAGGTTTCCACTCTTGAACATTGGAAAGAAAAATACTTGCAATACAAAAACAGATATCTTGTAATACAAAAACAACTAAAATTGATAAAAGAGCATCGTTAAAATTCACTTCTAGTAAGATGGGAATTGCATGATTCTTTAGCACTAGGTCCTTAATAGTGCACACATGTTGAACTCTTGAAAACCAACCACGATGCTTTAATTTGAAATTGAGAATATGACCTTTCCAATGTTTTTTGTGTTGTCTCTTTTAAATCACTTCACTCTATGGGCACCTCTGCAACTAGGACACATAGTCACCCAATCATTTAGGTGTACAAAAAGAGGTTTCTGTAAGGATTCCTCTCGTCTATTTTAAACTTCAGATGAGGTTATTGTTGAAAATTAAGTCTCAATCATGCAAAAGGGCTCAACCATGAGTTTTACAAGTGGACCAATAAAAAGGGAGGACCCAAAGTCGTGGAATAAAGTTAGAAGCTCCACCAAACTCAGTCAAATTCAAATCTCATCAAATCAGCCACCAAAAAGTACACCTACACTGATTGGTGGGTGGTTAGCTAGATTGTAGGAAAAGTAAAACTCTATATAAGCATCATCTTGCCTTTGTTTCTTGAGTTGTATGCATTCCATGAGTTTCCAACTTAGTTTAGTGAAGTCGTAAACTCCAACAAGCATCCACCTTGCTTGCTTACCTCATTTTCTCATGATTTTTCTCCTCTCTATCTAGAGGTTTAATTAGGCTTTTGCCAATCTGATTGTATCAGATTACAGAGCATTGTTTGCTCTCTCATTGTACTCATTTTCATTGATTTCAAGATTCATTTGGTCTCTCATATAGTGCCCTAAACTTTTCCAAAGTTTCAATTTATTTGGATGAGTGAGTTTTGAGAAATGTCCAACTTTGTGAAGGTATATCTCTGCACATAAGCAGAGAGTGTTGCAAATAGGTAGCCTATTTTGCAGAGGGTGGCTCTCCGAGCCGGAATATCCATATTGGATGATTTAAAGCTTGTTAGATAGATCTTATAGTCTACTATAAGTTAAAAAAATTCATTTTAGGTCTCTATACTAGTGTAGAGAAAAGTTCAGAACAGTGAGCATATATCACTACTTGTGGACCTAGTGGAGGGCAGCCAACTTCCACGCATTGGGGTGTTAGAATCATCCCCTGTCAGTGGTATTAGAGCCATGTTGGATGCTTGTGACATCAATGGGCATCATATTGAAGACTTGAAGGGATAAAGACGACTCGTGGAAGCACAAGGAGGACATGCTCTTCTAAATTTCTGAGAAAAGAAGACAGTAGTAGTCTGGCCGACTTCGAGATGCAACAGTCACCCGAATTAATAGCCTCAACAACAGAGATATTGTGTGAGATCACTTGGTCCCATAAGACTTGGCATCTCTGTTTCTTACGAAGCAGAACTTATGAATTGATGGGGGTATTATCCGAACCCAACCATTTGTATAGATTAATTCTCCTTACGCAACAAAAGTCTCCGATTCGAGAACCTGAGATAAGGTCATGGCAAGAAGAGCCATTTATCAACATGATAGGTGCTAAGTGGAGGTGCAATAATGTATGCAGCTGAGGCATCCTAACAGACCGAGATTCAAAGCAAGAAGACATCGAAAGGGGGCTACGTTGATCGAGATCTCAACTAGTCAAATTTTAGCAAGGGAGAAGCTATCAAAGCGTAATATCTGCACCTTCTAAAGCATTGAAACACTTGAGGAGAAGCTAGAGGATGCACAAATAGAGAAGTTAGATAAAGGCACTTATCAACCATAGAAATTTAGAGTTAGCAACTACCTTAGGGGCAAAGGATTGTGGGAATTCGTGAGCAGCATGGAGCCAATGCCTCATGTACATGATCCAACACTTCAAGGTCAGGTTAAGGCACTTAATGAATGGATGGAAAGGGATAGAAGAGTCATATTCATTCTATCCCAACACATAAGCAATAACATGATACGGCATATACAAGACTTGGACATAACCAAGAAGGTTTGGGAGACCTTGGAGAGATTTTACTCTTCATCAACCAAGGCAAGGAAGATTAAAATAAAAAATGGGCTAAATTATTTTAGGAAAGCACCAAGTACTAACATAAATGATTACATTTTGAAGGTTAAGGAGCTTGTAGATGCATGTTGGCATACAAGTAGAAAGAAGAGGATACTAGCACAAAGGACCAGTCATGCACAATCCGGTGATAAGGCCCAATCATTTTTTCCATGAACCATTTCCAACTTTAGTGATTTTCATCACTAAAGTTGGCATACAAGTAGAAAGAAGAGCATACTAGCACAAAGGACCAGTCATGCACAACCCGGTGACAAGGCCTAATCATTTTTTCCATGAACTATTTCCAACTTTTGTAGAATAGACTCCATTTTGTTCAAGCCGAAGAGTCCTTGAGCTTGAGGAGTATTAGAATTAGCTACATATCAATTTTCATAATTTTTAAACTCTGTTTGAGCCCTCAAATAGGCTCTAGAACCTAATTTTTAACTAGGCCAAACACTAGGTCTGGACAAGGCCAAAGCTAGTAAAAAAACTATAAAAAGAGCTAGAGAGCTCATTTTTGGGTTGGATTGTTAGTGATTTGAGCTTATGTAAGAGAATTTTTGACTAATGCAAAGAACTCCATTGTTCCTCTCCTTGTTCTTGCCTTGTGTGCGTGTGTGTGTGTATGTGTGTGCTTCTCACTCACGCACTTGTGCCGGGGAGAGAGCTTCGAGGACGAGCGTGTGATGGTAAGACTTAGAGTTGAGACATTGGATTCATAGGTAATATCCTTTCTTTTCCTTATTTTTCTTCAAATTTTCTTGTTTTTGCATCACCATCATCATCCTCACCATCTGCCACCTCCATCTCCATCTTCACAAAAATTTCATTTTTTTTATCATATTCCCCTACCCACCTCATTTCCCTCATTTCACTTGTGAGAGAGAGAGCTTGCATGCTATCTGTTTTTGTGTGTTTTTTGAGCTTTTGCTGTAGTTTCTAGCTGTACCACCATCTCAAGTAGCTTGCGCAAGTACGACAAAACTCTGCACAGGTCCCAGGACGACAACCTCTATCTATCGCGATAGACAAAAAAACTTAATATTTTTTGAATGCATGCTTGGCATGATAACCTACACCATTAGAGCACTCCAAATCACTAGAAATTTCAAAAAAATTTGTGTTTTTTCAGTCTATCGCAATAGATACCGTCTATCGTGACAAGCATCCCATGACAGAGACCGTCTATCGCGACAGACACCCGTCTATCGCGATAGACGGGAGTCCACGATAGAGACCGTCTATCGTGAAAGACACCGTCTATCGCGATAGACACCGTCTATTGCAACAGACCAAAACCACGACAGACGACAGTCTCGGTCTATCATGACAGACACCCGTGTATCGCAATAGATAGGAGCCCACGATAGAGATCGTCTATCGCGACAGACACCGTCTATCACAACAGACATGCCCACGACAGATGATAGACCTCGTCTATCGCGACAGACAGGTCCCCACGATAGACCCCGTCTATCGCAACAGACAAGACCCCACGATAGACCCCGTCTATCGCGACAGACAAGTCTACGCGACAGCTAGTGTCTATCGCGACAAACACCGTCTATCGCAATAAACAGGCATTTTTGGCAAAAAATTAAAGGGGTAATTTTTTGAAAATCTAGGCTAAAAGTTGGGCATATTTGCATATTCAGTCACCCATACCATTACAAAGGCCTTAGAAAAATGCACTAAACATGCACACACATACACACACATGCGCACACAAGGCAAGAACAAGGAGAGGAACAAAGGAGTTCTTTGCATTAGTCAAAAAGTCTCTTACATAAGCTCAAATCACTAACAATCTAACCAAAAAATGAGCTCTCTAGCTCTTTTTATAGTTTTTTGACTAGCTTTGGCCTTGTTCAGACCTAGTGTCTTGCCTAGTTAAAAATTAGGTTCTAGAGACTATTTGAGGGCTCAAACGGAGTCTAAAAATTATGAAAATTGATATGTAGCTAATTCTAGTACTCCTCAAGCTCGAGGACTCCTCGGCTTGAACAAAAATGGAGTCTATTCTATGAAAAGCGAACTTTACAATGTCTGTGTAGTGATGAAAAACACTAAAGTTGAAAATAGTTCATGGAAAAAATGATTAGGCCTTGTCATCGGATTGTGCATGACTACTCCTTTGTGCTGGTATGCTCTTCTTTCTACTTGTATGCCAACACTCCCCCCTTCCTAGCATCTGTCGCCCCTGACAGACCTCTGCTCTATAGGGTGGTCAATATAGTATTGGATAACATTGGGGGCTAGCTCGTGTTCTCCTATCCATAATCCTCGTGCTAGATCAGCTTGCAGCACATCCCAATTTATTGCACCTGGGACATCGGGTTGCAGTGTCGTGTAGTACTCGGAGTACATAGCTTGTTCACATGCAAAAAGATGAAGCAGGTGTGTAGGCTCTGGTGCAAAAACCTCCGAGTGATACTCCCAAAAACCTGATCTGAACATGTCTTCGAATGTCTGTTTATAGCATGCAGGGAGGTATTTGATGCGTGCATGCCAAGCATAAGCCACGCGAATACTGGGGGTGGTGCTCATGTCATACAACAAATCGTAATTTCCATCGGTAAACCCCGATAGACGTATCTGTGGTGCTTCTGCATTTCTAAAAGTTTTGAGCACAACTTGCATCATGTCCAAAATTTTAAGCATCATTTGGGCTGCAACATCTGGCATGGGCTTCAGTCGAGGCATCCAATGTCGAATTGTTGCCATCATGTATGCTGTGGATGGTGGTCCCTGTGGTGGCACGATGTAAGGATAGTTTAGCCATTCCTTACATTGGGCGTTGTTCTGCACTTTAATGTTGAATGCTTTCCATGAACTGCATCATGGAACTGGGCCATAGCATGGATTGTACAGTAGATGTAAAGAAGCGAGGTTCCATGTGCAGAGCATTTTAGGATATGTCTCTAAAAGCTTTTGTCGCCATGTCGGTTGATAGATTTTACCTTTCTGTGTTTCTGGAGGAAGGTCTTCGGGTTGAAACTGTGTTGCGAAGGAAGGAATCTTTCCTATGACTCTCTGTATTTTTGAATTCTAATCTGCCAGAATGACATAGTAAGGCCTGTATTGGAGTTCTGATGATATGATGAGACATCTAGATGAAAAGTTCTTGAAGTAACTAGATTGTAATACTGTGTCTTCTATGACTCTCATAGCCTGATTCTGCACCACCGTGTGCTCTTCATGAGAACTGCCAATTTCTTCCACCTGTTTTAACCATGGAGGTCATGGCGCTTCGAAAGTATCCTGGCCTTCTTCTGTTTGTCGTCCCCCTGGGATGGGCTACGGCTCATAATCCTCTTCAAATGTCTGTTCCATAGGAATCTGTATTGTTTCTTCGTCGGTAGAAGCCTCAAGTGTGGAAGGTGGTCTTTCGTATTGTAGTGGGCGTGCTTGCAATTTTGAGACCTGTTTCTGGAGATCTTTTAGGGCCTTTGATTCCGTGAGAAGTGAAGTAGTGGAGTCGATGGTTTGAGGGGCAGCTGTCGTGTCTTTCTATCGTTTCTGCTTCAGTTGATCCAATTCCTCTGATAACTGGTCATGTGCCTCAAGTAGTATAGCATAATCTTTGAGGATTATCTTTATGTTTTTCGGGGTCACTGCTTGGAATTTCGAGGGATTGATCGCTGCCCCAGGTGTGCTTTCGATGGTAGCCTCTAAGCTTTCTTGATTCTGTAGTTGGAGGCATCGATTTTCTTCATGAGTAGCTGCAAGGTGTCTCTTGAGTAGGGCCATATTACACTGAAGCTTTGAGTTGCATTCCAGCTGTATCTGTAGATGGCCATCCACCACTTGTATCGCTTCCTGGTCTACTTTCTGTAACTTTACTTCCAATATGCTATAAGCCTCTTGTAAAGTTTGAAATTGTGTTTGGAGGCTAGCATTCTCCTCTTCTAGTGTAGCAAGACGATGTTGTAGCACTTCCGAGTGCTCTTGCAATCGTGCGTTATGGCTGGAGCTGATTGTATTCTGTCCTTAATTGTGAAACACACATGAGCATGGTGTCAAATGCATTACCTATAGATGCAAGTGTATTTTGTACAATGGAAGATGCAAGGGGAGGGAATTGGGGAGTGGGAAGTATGAATGTTGTGTCTACAGGAGATGTGTGTGCCGGTGAGATTGGTGGAGGGGGGATTGGGGAAGGTGGGAGTGTGGGGGGAGGTGGAGGTGCTGTTGGTGGTGAAATGTCCATACCCTCAGGGGTGGACGTGAGTGTAGTGTCTACCATGTATATCGGAATGGTAGGTGGTGTGTGAGTGATAGTGGTGAATAAGTGTTGTGTGGATGGTGGGAGTGGGATTGATGAGGAGGTTTGGGTGGTGGCTTGAAATATTCTACAAAAGTAGTCATGGGCTGGTTGAAGGAATGGTGGTATGGGGGGTGGGAATTGAGGGACAAGAGGCGGTAAGGTCATGAAAGGGAGCATAGTAGTAGGGAATCCAAAGAATATGGATCTTATGTCAGGATGTCCTATGACAGAGGTTATGGAGGCTAGTTGTCCTATGGATATCTCCATGAGCGATTCGGTTGATTCGGTTGGGATGGTGGTCGTCTGATAGACACGGTTTTCAAAGGTGGAGAACAAAGTTGCACCAGAGGTGGGAGTGCGGAAGATGAAGGTTTGCTCTGTGGGTTGGGTAGTCAAGGTGGTGTCTCCAGCTTGAGTTCAAGGAGGTGAGGTGGGGGTGTGGGTGGTAGTGGCTCGGTATATTCTTCAACGGTGACTGTGTGTTCTTGGCCAGATGTTACTACTGCTTAGGAGGTTGTCTCAATGGGTTCATATGTAATAATAGGTCCTTCCACTGTAGTAATGGGAATCTGGATGTTTTTACCAGACCGTGGTCATGTTTGCAATCTCCACAGATCATATTGAACAAGAGGCCTCTGGATCGCTGATCGAACTACTTCCACTACCCCATACGTTTCTGCCATCAATAGTAGGCCTTGGCTATATTCGGAGTCAACTCCCGCTTCCTCCAATAGCTGAGCCATGAGTATCCTACTGCTATGTTTGGTGAGTAGTTGTGGCGACCGCACTCGGTCCATGATTTGATATAGCCTTTCGAGTTCTACTATATACGCTGGGGTTCCGATGGTTTCTTCTGCTTCCGCTTCTTCTCCTTCCTCTTCTTCTCCCTCTGAGCGTTCTAGTTGTTGAGATAAAGTTCTTTGATGATCATCACCCCAATGGGAGAGGTGCCTTGTTCTTCTGTGTCCGAAAAGCATTCTACATCAGAGAGTTGGGTATTCTGTAAGAATGATTCGAAGTCGAAGGTGCTCATCCCTTCAACGTCTCCAGTCGTAGCAAATTCAAATTCGGAAGGTACAGGGGGAGCCGATGGGGCAGCTTGTGATGTAACTTCTGATCTAGACCTGGGTATTCTAATGGTAAAGGGAGGTACAGTGGCCTCCCCTCATGGCGAGACTTCTGGAGTCATCAGAACTTCACGTGTCTGGACACAAGGAATTGAGCCTCTCATATGCTTTGATTGATGCGAGGCAGTTTTGTGTCTTTTAAACATTTGTAGCTGAGACCATGTTAAAGCGTGTTCAATGGGTACATCATATGCTAAGCACTTGTAGATGATGCGCGTGATTGCACAACAACCATTCACCACTAGCTTCTTAGATGACCTTTTATTTGCTTCATATAGCTGTTCTATAATCCATACATGAAGCTTAATAGGTAGTGCCCCTGTCTCTCCCAAGTAAAGAGCGAACCATATTCTTTTGTGGGGTTGTGTGAATTGATCTTGACAAGGGAATGCAAAATGTTGCATGCACATACGGAGAGGGATATACACGTTTGGTGTGAGTGCTGCCATATCTTTCAGCTTCAATAGTTTTCGGTTCTTCATGTTAGTGGGAATAAGAGCATCCTTCTCAAAGGGCACATGTGTGCCGTGCATGTTCAATGCAGAGCTCACCAATTCCAATGTGAGTTCAAACCTTTTCAACTCATTGTTGCCCAATAAAGAAGGAAGGACAAATGTTCCTGGTTTGTCCTTTTCCTCATTAGCCTGTAATGTTGAGACCAAATAGTAACATCGTAGAAGATCTGGTTTGGGTAATGGTGCCTCAAAGTTCAGCTAGCCCTGCGCATTGCCATATGTTCTGGACTTCTTGTGTGTTGTGGAGAGTCTCAAACTCCTTGGAAAAGAATTGAAATCGGACCCATGACTTGTCATACTCGCATTTGGACTCCCAGATATACTTGGCCTCTCCTAAGGGCCCTGGCATGTCATTGAACCAATGAGAATTTGCATGGACTCTCTCTGTTATTCCTGTGGGAGGATCCGGTATAGGTATTTGCTGGAGGTGTTGCAGCTCTACAGGTCGTTTAGTTGGTGGCACATCAATAGGTAGACTCTCCACATTAATCCCTACAGTAGTTACTCCTGCCTGTGAGCTCAGGCCTGCTACTTCTGCCATGAGACTGTTGTAGCCGTTGATGCTTATCTGCTAGAAGAAGAGAGGCACATTAGCATTGCATAGGAAACAAGATGTTATGGTGTTCCCTCCACAATACTAACATGACATTCTGATTGGTTAGGGTTTAGTGGGTGAAGTGTTTGTGATGTGTGTGGGTGTTGGTTACTAGGTTAGGTTTCATCCTAGATGAATGCGTTTGGATGTGCAATGTACTCAGAATGCACCTACAATAGTGTGGGTTGATTTACAAAGGTGGGTCAAGAGGTTTGATAGAGGGTTTAAGTCTCCAAATTTTGATTGTGGAATCGTAGCTTTTAGTGGTGATGACATGTGAAGGTGTGTGGACTGGATTGTGTTGGATTTGGGACTTTTTGGGTACCCATTTCCTGACATTCCTAGGTGTGACCGAAGATGTAGTGGTGTGGAGTGTAGATGTTTGCCCTGGGATTTGTACCAAGGGTGCTTGTGAGTGTTGATTCAATCTTGTGAATGGAGGTGAAGCTTTTTGAGCTCGTAAGCAGGTCTTGGGCACCCATATCTATCTAGCATTTGGGGTAGCCTTCATTGACTGCTTTGGGACCCAAATAGAAATGGTATGTCTAGAGTGTTGGCTAGGGTACCCCTTTGTTGTAATCCTCGATGGTGTAGCTCGTTCGGTGCATCTTTGAGAACCCGTCTCTAGAGCCGTGGGTTTTCCTCCCTTGTGTATCTAGATCTGCTTCATGCCAAGAGGTGCTTTATATTGCAAGAGTGACAATCTTCTGCATCGTAGAACTTTGGACAAGAATAGCATCGTTATCTTCATGTGGGTTCCTGGAGGGACCAATTGGTGCCTTTTCTAGTGGCCTGAGTGCTCGATTCTCTAGTTCAATCGTGATGCAGTTGTGGCCTACCCAAGCCTAAAGAAGTTCACTTCTTAGGTTGAGGTTGACTCCATGATCATAGATCCAGTCTTGGCCCAAGACAAGAGGTTTGGTAAGATCCTCGTCTTCACATACTAGCACTTTGACTGCCATTAGAACCTCTTGAATATAGAGGGAAAGTTCCACCTCTCCCATGCAAGGGGTTTCCACACCTCCCAATCCTATGAGATATGCCTCAATAGGATTGACCTTTAATTGCAATTCTTGGGAGTAAGAAAGTCGAACAACACTAGTGGCTACTCTTGAGTCAATTAAAGCTCTCACGGTCCTTGCACTCTCTCCTTTCCCTACCTCTAGGGTCATAAAAGGTCACCGATCGACTATCCTATGGGAATATTCACATGAAGCCTCGCACATGGCCATGTGATAGCCTAGAGCTTCTTGAGTGTCAGGTATAGGTTGATCTTTGCCTTGTCTTCTCAATTTCATTCGTCGGATGTGTTCTAAAGCTTGTGCTTGTGCTTTTTCTCTAATTTTCTTTTCCTCTTCTTTACATTTCTTTGCGGTATTGAGTCGACTTAACATGTCCTTCGTGAGGGGTTCCTGATATAACTTGACTCTGCATCCACTTATGTTACTTGGTAGAATATCGCCTTCGAGAGTGGCTAGTTGAATTGCTCCTCTTGTGGAGATCCTATTGATGATCATTGGTCCATAGCCTCTCTTCTCTAATTTTCATGCATGTTGCTTCAAGGTGTAAACTAGGACTAGGTCTCCTGCTTTCAAGCCCTTATCCTTCACATGTGCATCAAAATATGCTTTTTGTCTCTTCTTGGCTGCATAGATTCTTGTTGCAGCTCTCAATCGTGTCTCACCTAATCATTCAAGATAAAAAATTCTAAAGGAGAGCTCATGGCCTGTCTAGTCATGCTCTTGTGCTACTTTCAACGTAGGTATCAAAAAGTCCAATGGTAGCACCGCATTTTGGCCGAATACCATCTCAAAGGGTGTGGCTTGGAGTACCGTTTTATAGGCAACTCTGTATGCACAAACAACATGGTGTAACTGTTTGTCCCAATCAGAGCATTTATTATTAACCAATTTTGTCAGTACATTGCATAGAATCTTATTTGTGCTCTCAGCCTGTCCATTAGCTTGTGGATGATAGGGAGCCGACTTCTTATGTATTACAAAGAATTCTTGGAGAAGGTTCTCAATGACTTCATTCAAGAAGTGTGTGCCTCTATCACTCACTAACTCGGCAATCCGTATCTAGTGAACACTTCTCAAATAAGAACTTTGCTGTCGTTTGAGCATCATTCTTCGTTGCGGCTTTCACTTCTACCCATTTGGTTAGATAGTCTGTGGCCACAATGATGTATTCAGCATGGGAACCCTTAGCTGGGGGATTAATAGGACCAAAAAAGTCTATTCCTCACTTAGAGAATGCACGTCCACCCATCATAGGTTTCAATGGCATCTCATCTTTACGTATAGGATACTGAGTTTGCTGACAAACATTACACCTCTTCACATAGGTATGTGCATCAATGTGAAGCGTGGGCCACCAAAGACCTACAAAAAGTATTGCCTTGATCACCCTATCTGGTCCAAAATTTCCTCTTGCTACACCTTGGTGAGCAGTTTCCAGGATCTTAAGATATTCACTCTCATGGACACATAATCTAAGATACTTATCTTTTCCTCATCTGTATAGATTATCTCCAATGAGAGTGTAGTCTGATGCTTCTTGTTCTAAGCTCCTTTGTCTAGCCAATGTCATATCTTGTGGAAAGGTTCTCGTCCTCAAAAAGACTACTAATGGTTCGCTCCAATCTGGCACTAAAGTCACCCGATAAAGAGCGGCATGTTCCACTAGTGGTTTAGTGCGGTAGTTTGGGCATTCCTTGCACATCCTATGGACATTTGCTTCCATAGTTGGCCAGTGCACTCCGAGTCTCCTCAGTGTCTGTAAAGTTCTTTGCCTAGGGTAGTGCTGCTCTAAGGCACCCACATGTGCTAATTGCAACCACTTTGCATGCTCATCCTCTTCCACACAACAAGCTAATATTCCTTGATCTGTATGTTTGTACATACTCTCTGCCATGATATGGTATTTCTAGGCTTTTACTACCTCCCTATCTTGAGTGTTTACTACTGGATGTTTAAGCCCATATGTCAGTATTGGCACTAAGGTCTTGGCCCACTGTGGTACCACTTCCAAATTAAACAGGTAAGCATCAGGAAGGTCATCTGATACTCCTTGTGGGGCCTCTCCGGATGTGAGCCTCGAGAGATGATCTGTGCTCAAGTGAGTTTTGCCTTTTCTCATGACTACCTCAAAGTCATATTCCATTAGTAAGAGGAACCATCTCACTAATCTACCTGTATTGCATGTCTTGTTTACCAAGTAAAGCAGGGCTTGATGATCGGTAAAAAATTTAAACCTATTTTCAAGAAAATAGTGTCTAAATTTTTTAACCGCATATACCATGCCTAATCCTTCTCTCTCAGTAGTGGTATAATTTTGTTCACCTTCATTCAACTGTCTACTAGCATAGGCAATTGGAAGATCCATATCACCTTCATCAGTTGGTTGTGCAAGTACACACCCAATAGCATAGTTGGATGCATCCACATGGACATGGAATGGCTTGTTCCAATCCGGTGTAGTCAAGATTGGTGCTAAACACAATCGCTGTTTAAGCTCATTGAAAGATTTCTCACATTCATTAGTCCACTCAAAATTGGTCAAAAGCCCATAGAGAGGCTTTGCAATGATGGCGTACATGTGTATAAAACGTTGGTAATAGCCACAATGCCCCATGAAAGCTTGTACTTCCTTGACATTCTTTGGCCTAGGTAATTCTGCAATAGTTCTCACTTTCTCTTTGTTAGTGGATATGCCATTCTTTGACACTATGTGTCCTAGAATCTTGCCTTGCCTGACCATGAAAACACACTTTTTTGGGTTCAGGCAGACTTGATATTCTCTACATTTGTTAAAGATTTGCCTGAGTTCAGGTATATGGGTTTGTCTAATATTGGAATGAGCACAAAGATCATCAACATAGACCTCCAAATTCTTCCTCAGGAACTCTTTAAACATATGGCACATCAATCTCTGGAAGGTTGTAGGCTCATTGGTTAGACCAAATGGCATTACTCGAAAAGCAAAGATGCCCCACTCTGTGGAAAAAGCAGTCTTATGTTGATCTTCTAGTGCAATGGCTACTTGATTATAACTAGAGAACCCATCTAGGAAGCTGTACACCTCCTTGCTTGCTACCCTTTCTAATAGATGCTCAGTGATAGGAAGCGGATAACTATCCCGGATAGTGGCTGCATTAACCTTCTTCAAGTTTATGCATACACGTAATTTGCCATTATTTTTGGGCACCACTACGATGGGGGATGCCCATTCCGTGTGCTCGATTTCATAGATAAATCCAGCTTCAACCAAGCGATCTATCTCTTCTTTGATTTTGGCAGCATAATTATTGTTATAAGTGTGTGGCTTCTATTTAGAGGGTTTGGCATCTGAGGTCATGGGGATCGTATGTGAGCATATGTCAGGGTCTACACCTTTCAGGTCCTTGTAACTCCATGCAAACACATCTCTATATTCTCTTAGTAAGGCTATCAACTCCTGCTCCTCATCTTCACTTAGATCGTGTCCTATGTATGTGCAATGCTCTTCACCCTCCTCTATGGTCACTATGATTTTCTTTGTAGTTTCTTTGTTATCATAGGCCTCTGCGATGACTACTTCACGTTTAGGCATCCTGATCATGACTCTCCTATCTTCAACTTCATACTTCTTGAAATTTTCAGGGACCTCAAACAAAGATTCTTCTTCCTCTAGTGTGACTTCTCTCTTCTTCCTCTGCTTGCCTTCGTTCTTAGTGGTCACTTGTGTGGTTAATCTCACCTCATTCATAGTTCCTTCGTATCTCTGAGGGTGAGCTTCTACTTCGTAGAAATATTCCTCATCTGATGCAAAAGGTGGGCCCATAATAATTGACTCTAAATCCGAATCGCTTGCGTCCTCGAATGCATCAGTGCTAGGTTCACACTCTTCAATAATCGGATCACACATGATTGGCTCTATTGTGAAGACTGAAATGTCATAGCCATCATCATCACAATGGGGTGTCCATTGTTCTTCATTGATGGCTACATCCATTGTTGCTAAAATCTCTGCCCAACCATGAGGTTCAAAGTCTTCGTCACGAAATACTACAAGTGCATAGGCTGGGTCTTGAATTGATCTATGGGTTTCCTTCGCACCTACCTCTCTTGGTTTTTCTCTCTTCTCTTCCTCTACTTCTACTTTGCACATCCATAAGTGGGTATCTTCATGCATCCATGAGGATCCTGATCCTATGGAGTGCACTGACTCTGTATCATCCTTAGCTCTATGGATGGGATTCCATTGAATAGGGGGCACGTCTCTATGAGAGAAATCTTTGAGATTCACTTTGGTCGTGACACCCAAGTGTTGCAAATACAAAGAATTTGTCCCCCAATCCTGTACTACTTGCAACTACCTCAAGAAGGGTCTTCCCATAACCATCTCATAGGTCTGATTCCTGCTAAAATTGCATATAGCAAAAGTATGCTCAAACTCTACACCAGACGTGGTGAGAGTTATTCCTTCTCGTAGCCCTAAGGGTCTTTCAATGTGACCATCAGCCATTTGTAACTTCATCCTCATGGGCCTGAGTGCTGGCTTGCCCCAACGCTTCCATAGGGAAGTGGTAGCAATTGCAACTCCTGCACCTGAGTCCAAAAGTGTCTTGGTGGTGTAACCTTGATGAGTAATGGGAAGGTAAGTGTTTCCTTCTTCTCCTTCGCTCATGTCTCCTATCTTGTCCAATGGTATTTCTGGCACTATTCTATGAGATCCTACCTGGGAATGAGGTTTTGCTACATCAGGTACTTGTTTGGCTACATGTTTCCACAATTCAGGCTTAACCTTGAGTAGCTCTTCTAAAGTAAGGTTGCATTGCACTTTAGTATTTTTCACTACCTCTGTGTTCCTAGGTATGATTGAGTCTTCGTTTCTTATCATGACCGTGGGTGCTCTCATGCAACTAGAATTAGCTTCCCATGGACCTATGAAATGGGGTAGTTCCTATAGGGAATTAGACTCGAAGTCTAATCTCTCATGAGATTGGATACTCTCCTGCTCTCCATAAATGGAAGGAATGTCTTGTGGGAATTGATCGTGCGCGTCATCCACAAGTTCAATTGGAGGAGGATCTTCATTTTCTTTAGCTCATTTCTCTTCTTGAATCTCTCGTAGGAATTCTAGTGAATACCGATTCATAGAAGAAGAGGTGTCTGGTTTAGTGGAGTTAGGCACATAAGCTTCCTGGGGAGGAATGCTTATTCTATCACTTGTCCTCACCTTAGCCTGGGAGGTGGATCCAATTAGCCTCTCCAATCTATCCAATAGACCATCAAAATGCAATGGTGTTCTAGTGGAGCTAGAGCAATTGAAGAGGCGACTGGCCTCAAACATGGCTTGAGCCAATTCCACCATCTTGGCACAAAGTTTTGTTCGTTCGAGCTCTAGGTCTGCTCTAGGGTAACACCTTTCATGATCTGTTACATTTGGCCCTTCCTGGATTCTGGCTTGATATGCCCTAAGCATCATGTCTATGTCCTCAGGAGTGGGATCTGCTAAGACTGATCCTACTCGGGGTGGTGGGTGGGTTACGTGTGGTGGATTAGAAGCTTGGAAATGGAAGGTGATGGGGATGGTAGTGGGGGTGACGTGTGAGAGTGCGTTTGAGATGTGATTTCTATTATCTTGGCTTTTGTTCCTCTCAGACTTTCCTCGAGTTCACTCATCTTCTTTGCCCATTGCCTTTTCATGCGTTCACGACTTTCTCTCCAAGCTCTTGTCCTCTTCTTATTCTGACTCTCGGTCTCGCTAGCCTCAGAGTTTGTTCTTGGCCTAAGTCTTGGTTTTGCTTAAGTGTCTTAGCTCTCGTGATGACTTGCACTGGTGTAGTAGAAGTCACACTTCCCGTGGAGTCTACAACTAACCCAATAACATTGATAGGAGTGATTTTTGGCATGTTGGTGGGGTTCTTGGGACATTCTCGTAACAAATGCTCTTTCCACAATCTGGGCAAACGCCTTGAATTGTCACAGATTGGGTTTGTGTAGGTGCCGATAAAGGGCAATCACAAATGAGGTGATCTCCCTGACATCCAAAGCATGGTCCTCTAGGAAATGGAGGTCTTATCTGCCTAGGTTGAGGTTTAGAGTTGGGGTTTGCATACATGACATTCGCATATTCTGGCTCCCAACTAGATTCACTCGGTTCTTCATAATAATATGACTCATTATGCTCAGGTGACTACATGTAGTAAGCCTGTGGGCTATCAATGTGGGTAGAGTCAAAACTATGATCACTTGGATCGCTTTCTAAAAGCAATGGTATTATTGGCACTAAGGCTCTATTTGGATTTTCTTCTGCAGCTGCATACTTCACTAGAATCACATTGGCTGGAGGAGGGGGTTGCTGTGCTAGAACTGGTTGAGGTCGTTGCTGACCTTGATATGGTGATTGATAGGATTGCTGGGGCCTACCATACTGCTATTGTGGGTACTAATTCTAGTATTTTCCTTGCTGTGGGTAAGTTTGAGGATAATTTTGTCTAACGGCTTGTTTGTTATATGGGCAGTCTTGTGCATTGTGATTAGTGTATCTCCTTTCTATGGTGCAATATTGGCTGTTAGGATTAACCTCGGGTTGAGCCATGATAGGGCACACATTAGCCATATGGTCTCCTCCACATGTATAACATCGTTTTTCGGGGGCAAAGCTTGGAATCTGCTTGCTAGAGACACCTAATTTCTGAGCTACCTTTTCTGCTAGATCCTCAATCGAGGTGGATTGTGAGGAAGTGAGGCTTGTAGAACTATCTGAATCTTTATAGATCTTTGAGAGCTCTAATTCCTCCCCTAGATTATCCTCAATGTCTATGCACATCCGTACACATTCTTCTATGGATCTAGGGTCCTTCACGTACACATATGAGTTTGGTACTTAACAATCCGTCTAGAAATAAGGCCACTTGTTTGGTTGGAGTTGGTAACTCTGGAGCAGGGCATCTCTCTAGATATTGCCTAAACCTTCTTCCTGCGAGCCTCACTGTCTCTTGGGGTGTTTCCTTGAAGTTGTATATCAAGGGAGATGTGTTATGCCTAATGCCACTCTCAGAAAACTCAATGATGAATGCTTCAAGAAGTTGGTCTATATTTTTGAACTAACCTTGGTTAAGTGGTTGAAACCAAGTCAATGCAGTGTTCTTGAGAGTTAGGCCAAAAGCATTGTATTGAGTGAACATGTCTTCAACTTGTTCAGCTCTCAAAACTTGCCTAAACTCTTCTACATGGTCATACGGGTCTCCTGTGCCATCGAGCAATTCTTCATGGACTTAACCAATTGTGTGGGCCTTAAGGTTCTAGTGTGTTCTCTAGGCTGGCAGCTATGTCAGATGCAAAGCTTTGGCATGCATGCTTTGGTCATCTGAATTTTGCTAGTTTGCTACGGGAATTCGTCTCCATTTCTTGCATTCCTTGGGTCCCTATGTCTCTCCCTGTCCATCCTATCAGTTTCAGTCCTCATTCTTTCTCTTCCCAATGGGTTAGCAAAGCTCACCTTGGGTCTATCTCTACTCCTTTCTCTTTGAGTCCCCTGAGCCTGAGATGTTCCAACTCCTTGGTGATCATAAGACACATTGGATCGAGGTTGGCGAAAGAAAAATTCACCCTTCCAAGTGTATGCGTGTCTTCCATGCTCTGAGACCACAAAGATCCTCTCTGAAGCATCATCTAAGTAGGTTACTTTGCCTGGGCTATCAGGATCTTTGAATTCATAGATGGTAAGAGCTCCTACTTCATTAGGCTTCTCAGGCTTATACCTCCAAAAAGACTAATCCGTCTCTCGATTCAAGAGCAAATCTATGCTCCTATTGTCTTGGGCAACCCACACTGGAGTGATTATTCTAGTCAGAACCAACTTGAATCAAGGGGTTTTTGGCTCCTTTCCTAAGTTCCCTTGCTCTATGTCACCTATTTCAGCCTATGAGATTATGTTGCCAAATTCATCTGTTCTTTCTGGTTGGCTACTGACCACATACATTGTTCCTTCTTTATCTATGTAGGAACCATTTTCGAACTTGACTACAGGGCGTTCTAGTCCAATGGGCTGATCTGGGTTTTTAATTAGGACAACAGATCTTCTCAGACCATCCTCATAGATGCGTGCACCTAAGCAATTGGTCCTAATGTATTCCAATTGAGTCTTGTAGGGGCCCTTGGGTTTTTCTAGGTATGCCACTCCTGAGCTACCTACCGGTCTTTCCAAGTTATAAGACATCTCAGAATCACTAGTTTCTGAGTCTAAAGCGTAGGGATAATCACTCAGCTGTTGGGCCCAACATCTCACTGTATGGTTGACACTAACCTTGGATGATCTAATACTCTGACAGTCTCTCCCTAGGTGTCTTCCCGATCTAAGGTTCATATGCCCTTCCAATTAACCCAATGATCCTTGTACAACCACGTCGCTGGTTCTTTGATACCAATGACTTGTGCCTTTTAGGTTCCTTTGTATGTGTTTTCTTGTCTTTAATTAAGCATCATGAGGAGCACTTAAGTGTGTCATACTTGATGTTCCTCATCCACTTAGTTTGAATTCTTTTCCCCTTAAGTTGTCCCTTGACTGCAATTTAATCTATTCTTAGACTTCAAAAATTAGAGGCTCTTAGAACTTGAGTATTCCTCTCGTACCCCTAGTCAATCAAGACAACTACTCGCACTTAGCCTAAGCTAAGAATGGACTGAGGGGTTGAGAGATGTTTCCAACCTCAAGTCGTTTCTTCATGCTACACTTGTCTTGTTGGAACAAACCAATCACAAATTAGTGATTATAAAGATCTTGAAGAAGGCTTATGGTCAGAATGAAGTGAAGGAAGACACTTGAGAAAGTGAAGGAGATTTCAGAATGATAGCTTGTACACATATGTACATATAAGTGGAAATCCTTGTAAATTGAGTAGAGCTAAATCCTTAGGATGATAAGGAGTAATGTCATAGACGCGAGATGAGTCAAAAATCATGTATATATAAGTTAATGATGATAAGAAATGTGAGAGAGAGTCATTTGTAGATGACAAATGTCTTAGAGATGTGTAGAGAGTTTTTTCCCAGAAAATAGCGACGGGTTTTTTCTCTGAGTGCTCTCTGTTTGATCATGTGGATCAAGATTCCTTTTGTACACATCTAATTGAGAAGCTAATGAAGCTATGTTCAGAGTTTCATGATCTAATTCCTCTCCTACTGTGAGAATGATCAATAGGAACATTCATATGTAGAATGTGGAAACTGAAGTCTGAGAGTAGCGCACTTTTCCGTCTCAGTGTTTTGCTTAGATCTCAGTGTATACTGTAAAGTTTTTGATGAGTGAGCACTTAAAATTTAAGTTAGGAGATAAGGAAGCTATGGCTAAAAGCATTTAGCAAAACGGGTTTTGTATTGTGAGAAATCAGCTTAAGAAGTTGACCATGTTGAAGGCGCTACCTCTGGAAGACAGTTATGACATATCTTTGATCTTAAAGATCAAATTAAACTTTTGGTGATTAGTTTTGAGAACTAATGATTAGTATGATTGCACAAAAGTATTGCAAATACTTGTGCATCATTTACTTGAAGAAATTTGAAGTTATGTGCAGGTAATGAAGTTGATTTCTGAAGCAGACTTTCTGAAGTAGACATTTCTTCACTCAGAGAAGTGTTAATGGAAGTTTTGGTAAAGAAGAATAATATTTGTGTAAAGTTTGGTTTATAACTGACATAGAAGTGTTCTTAAGTCAGTATAGATCAAACCTTTGGAGATTAAGAGGTCTCAAACAGTGGTATCAGAGCTGAAGGTGCACTACAAAAGAAGAAAAGACAATTGAAGTTCCGATTGGTGCAGATATTGGAGTTCTTCCAAATCAAAGGAGGACAAGGACAAATTATTGAAGATAACCTGCAGAAGTTCAAAGCACGAGTTTGAAAAGAATCAAGAAGGACAAAGCTCATATCAAAGGTACACTTTATCCTCATAAACCATAGTAATTGCAGATACAGAAGGTCAAGGATGGGAGAAAGCTTGCAGATTGATAAGCTAGATAGGGAGAACTATCCAGCTTGGTCCATGAGGATGGAGGCACACCTCATGAGTAAAGATTTGATGGCATTCATTACAGGAGATGAAGAAAAGCCTGAATTTGCAGATCCTAGTATTCCAACTAGGAAAGAACTTGCAGTTTTGAAGACTTGGATGAGAAAGGATGCTCAAGCAAGGAGTATCATTTACATGGCTGTAAATGATTATCTTCTACCTCACATTAGAGGATTGGAAAGTGCTGCAGATGTTTGGAATGCCTTGGAAGAGCATTTCCAAAATACAACCAAGTCAAGGAAGTCCTCACTATGGGCTGAGTTCACAACCTTCAAGAAGAAGAGCTCACAATCAATTTCTGATTATGTGGCAAGGATGAAGGATATTGCAGATAGCTTGGGAGCAGTGGATGAAGACATTGAAGAGGATAAGTTGGTAAGACAAATACTTACAGGTCTGAGAGGAGATGAGAAGTGGAAGCCTTTCATATTGTCCATAGAGTTGTCACTTGATCACTTTACTCCTGATCTTAATCAATTGCTAGGACACATGCTAACTTTTGAGCAGGACATTAAAGGAGACAATGATAGAAGTACAAGTCAAGCTATGTACTCCAAGGACAAGAAAAAGAATGGCAAGGGAAAGCAATCGACTGATGATGAAGGGAATTCAAGTCAAGCTAACTTCACAAAAGGAAAGATGAATTTCAGAGGTAAAGGAAGAGGAGGTAAGAACAAAGATAATGCTAAAGCTTGTTGGATTTGTGGCAGAACAAATCATTTGGCAAATGATTGTTGGTATAACAATCAAAATGGTGGAAGCAATAATCAGAATTTTAATCAAAGAGGTAGAGGAGGCAGAAACCAAAGAGGCAACTTCAGAGGAAGAGGTGGTAGGACATCATATGGTAGAGGAGGTGGAAGAAACTTCCAATCTCAGTCCTACAACAACAATTATTATAATTATGCATCAGATCAGAAGGATGATATGACTCTTATCTTGAATGCAACTCATGAATCAGTGGGAGAAGATCAAAGAGTGTTTTATATTGATTCAGGATGTAGTAACCATCTGAGTGGGAATCTATCCTTGATGACTGATATGGAAGCAAAGGTGAATGGACATACAGTTCAAACAGGTGACAATACCAAACATAAAGTGGAGAGCATTGGATCAGTGAAGACAAAGAGTGGAAGTACACTTTTGAGCAAGGTACTTTATGTTCCTACTATTCCTAAAAATTTTATAAGTGTAGGGCAAATTGTGGAGAAAGGATATGAGGTAAGATTCACAAATGATGGTGTTTATGTGCAAGATCCAAATCAGGGACATAGAAACATAATTGCAGGGAAAAAGGAAGGAAGATTGTTCACTCTCAAAGTCCAAGGTAATGTGGGACATGCATTATTTACTTATGGAAGTCAAAAGGTGTCTGAATTAGACCTATGGCATAAAAGGCTAGGTCATTTCAATGAGAGAGCTATAAAGGAAATGTCAAAGAATCAGGTGGTGCTTGGATTGCCGAATGTTGAAGGGCAACATATGGTGTACAAGTGTGAAGCTTGTCAATTAGGTAAAGCACATAAAGGTTCTTACAACAAATCAGGGTACAAGCATTCAAATATGCTTGAATTGGTTCATACAGATGTATGGGGTCCCTCAAGGGACTATAGCATAAATGGATCCAGATATTATGTGTTGTTTGTTGATGATGCAACCAGATGGATTACTCTATATGTAATCAAGGATAAATCAGAAGTTTTCAAGACATTCAAACATTTTCATGCCTATGCAGAAAGGATCACAGGGCAAAAGCTTAAGAGGTTAAGGTCAGATGGAGGGGGAGAGTATTTCTCTAAAGAGTTTGATGATTATTTGTGGAATGCAGGTATAAAAAGAGAAGTAACTTGCAGGTACTCTCGTCAACAGAATGGAGTAGCAGAAAGGAGAAATAGGACTCTTGTAGAATTTGCAAGAGCAATGATGAAGGAAAAGAATTGTCCAAATTACTTATGGGCAAAAGCCATTAATACTGCAACATACCTTTTGAATAGGTTACCTTGTAAAACTTTGGATGGAGGAACCCCTTATGAAGCATGGTGGGGTAAGAAACCTACTCTTGATCATTGTAAAGTATTTGGATGTGTAGCATATGCTTATGTTCCTTCACAATTAAGACATAAGCTAGAACCAAAAGCAGAGAAGTATGTGTTTATTGGATATGATGATAGACAGATGGGTTACAGGTTGTGGAGTCCATCCACAAAGCAATTTCTTGTTACCAAAGATGTGACATTTGATGAGCAAAATACATGGTATATAGGATCAACAAATGATTATGCAGGTGTTGAAGAGATACAAAGAAAAGGAAAGGCAAAAGTAAAAGTGTATGAAGAAAGCATTGATGATGTTGACTCTAAAAGTAGATTGCAGGATCATGTAGAAGAAGGGCCAAGATTTGATCCAGAATCAAATGAGGCTGAAACTTCGAGAAGTGCAGAAATCAGAAGATCCTCAAGGGAAAGGAAAGAACCTATAAGGTATAGTTATGATACATCTTTTCTAACAACAAAAGATTATGCTTACATTGTGAAGACAGAAGAAGATCCAATCACTTATGAAGAAGCCAAAGGTAAACAGAATTGGGAGAAGGCAATGCAGGAAGAGTATGATGCTCTACTTGAAAATGAAACTTGGGAATTAGTACCAAGACCAAAGAATCAGAAAGTCATTGGATGTAAGTGGGTATATAAAACAAAAAGGTTTGGAGATGGTAAGGTGTCTAGATACAAGGCTAGACTTGTGATCAAAGGTTATGCCCAAACTTATGGGGTAGATTATGATGAAACCTTTAGTCCTGTTGCTAAGATGTCTACAATTAGAACATTGATTGCTATTGCTGCTTGTAAAGGATGGAAGTTGTCACAATTAGATGTGAAAAATGCATTTCTAAATGGATACATTGCAGATGAAGTATACATGGAGCAACCAGAAGGCTTTATGAATTCAATTGGATCAGATTATGTGTGTAAGCTCAAGAGAGCTTTGTATGGGTTGAAGCAGGCCCCAAGAGCTTGGAATTACAGACTTGTCAAGTTCTTGAATGAATGTGGATTTCAAGCATCAAAGGCAGATAGTAGCTTGCTAGTGAAGGCAAGTGAAAATGGATACATTTACATAAGCAATGTTGATGATATTATTGTCACAGGAACAGATGCTCAAGGAATCAATGAACTCAAAAGGCAAATAGAGAAGGAGTTTAAGATAAGTGATTTGGGAAACTTATCTTATTTTCTAGGAATGCAGATTGTGTATACTCAACATGGAGTATATGTTTCACAAGAGAGGTATTTGAAAAATCTTCTAGTCAAGTTTAACGTGGAAGATTGCAAGACTTCAGCTACACCATTGGAGGTAAATCATAAATTAAGCAGGTATGGAGGTGAAGAATTCAATGATATGAAGAAATATCAGAGTTTGGTAGGTAGTTTAATCTATGCTACCTTGACAAGGCCAGATTTATCATATGCAGTAGGTGTGTTGTCACAATTTATGCATTGTCCAAAGAAGACTCATTGGATTGCAGCCCAAAGGGTACTCAGATATATGAAAGGAACCCTAAGTGAAGGTTTGTACTATGGTTTCACTTCTGACACAAGAATTAAAGTGTTTAGTGATGCAGATTGGGCAGGTGACTCAGATGATAGAAGGTCTACTCATGGGTATCTCTGTTATATTGGAGATAAACTAGTTTCTTGGTGTTCAAAGAAGAAAACATACAGTTGCTTTATCATCCACAGAAGCTGAGTATAAAGGAATGGTAGAAGCTGCAAAAGAAGTGATATGGTTGAAGACCTTGATGAAGAGTTTTGAAACTGATCATAGTACTCCAATTATTTTTGGAGATAATATGAGTTCTTTGTATTTGACAGCTAACCCTGTTTTTCATGCCAGGACTAAGCACATAGAGATTCAGTATCATTTCTTGAGGGAAAAGGTACTTGATAAAGAGATTGAAGTGATGTATACTCCAACAAAAGAACAAGTGGCAGATATGATGACAAAGAGCTTGGATGAACCTAAGCTACAGAGATTCAAAGAGATGGCAGGAGTGAAGAAGAATGGAATAATCACAATTAGTGATTGAGGGGGAGCTGTTGGAACAAACCAATCACAAATTAGTGATTATAAAGATCTTGAAGAAGGCTTATGGTCAGAATGAAGTGAAGGAAGACACTTGAGAAAGTGAAGGAGATTTCAGAATGATAGCTTGTACACATATGTACATATAAGTGGAAATCCTTGTAAATTGAGTAGAGCTAAATCCTTAGGATGATAAGGAGTAATGTCATAGACGCGGGATGAGTCAAAAATCATGTATATATAAGTTAATGATGATAAGAAATGTGAGAGAGAGTCATTTGTAGATGACAAATGTCTTAGAGATGTGTAGAGAGTTTTTTCCCAGAAAATAGCGACGGGTTTTTTCTCTGAGTGCTCTCTGTCTGATCATGTGGATCAAGATTCCTTTTGTACACATCTAATTGAGAAGCTAATGAAGCTATGTTCAGAGTTTCATGATCTAATTCCTCTCCTACTGTGAGAATGATCAATAGGAACATTCATATGTAGAATGTGGAAACTGAAGTCTGAGAGTAGCGCACTTTTCCGTCTCAGTGTTTTGCTTAGATCTCAGTGTATACTATAAAGTTTTTGATGAGTGAGCACTTAAAATTTAAGTTAGGAGATAAGGAAGCTATGGCTAAAAGCATTTAGCAAAACGGGTTTTGTATTGTGAGAAATCAGCTTAAGAAGTTGACCATGTCGAAGGCGCTACCTCTGGAAGACAGTTATGACATATCTTTGATCTTAAAGATCAAATTAAACTTTTGGTGATTAGTTTTGAGAACTAATGATTAGTATGATTGCGCAAAAGTATTGCGAATACTTGTGCATCATTTACTTGAAGAAATTTGAAGTTATGTGCAAGTAATGAAGTTGATTTCTGAAGCAGACTTTCTGAAGTAGACATTTCTTCACTCAGAGAAGTGTTAATGGAAGTTTTGGTAAAGAAGAATAATATTTGTGTAAAGTTTGGTTTATAACTGACATAGAAGTGTTCTTAAGTCAGTATAGATCAAACCTTTGGAGATTAAGAGGTCTCCAACATGTCTGCCCAGGAAGCACGTTCCCAAGCCTGCACACAATTGCACTTGCTTTGAATTCTCCAAAAGCTCTCAATGATCTTGTAAAAAATCCCAAGCTTAGCTCAAATTTTTACCTTCAATTGACAGACAATTATTTTAGACACTTTTAATGCCCCTGGTTCCCCCTTTTGTATTGCCAAATTTTTTTCTCTAGAGCTCCCTTGGTGTACCTACCCCACAGAGGGTTAACTTCAAAATACCCTATCTCAAAATCCCACGAGCTTTCTGACAAGCCCTAGAGCTCAAAAAATGGATTTCATATGAAAAAGTTATGATACTTCAGGGTTCAGGGGGTTAAAACAGACAATCAGGACCTTTCAGGAGTTTAGTGCATTTTTCTAAGGCCTTTGTAATGGTATGGGTGACTGAATATGCAAATATGCCCAAATTTTAGCCTAGATTTTCAAAAAATTACCCCTTTATTTTTTTGCCGAAAATGCCTGTCTATCGCGATAGATGACGTCTGTCGCGATAGACACTAGCTGTCGCGTGGGGCTCTCTGTCACGATAGACGGGGTCTATCGTCGGGTCTTGTCTGTCGCGATAGACGAGGTCTATCGTGGGGTCCTGTCTGTCGTGATAGATGGGTGTCTGTCGCGATAGACAAGGTCTATCGTCTGTCGTGGGCCTGTCTGTCACGATAGACGGTGTTTGTCGTGATAGACGGGCTCTATCGTGGGCTCCTCTCTGTCGCGATAGACGGGTGTCTGTCGTGATAGACCTCGACTGTCGTCTGTCGTGGTTTTGGTCTGTCACGATAGATGGTGTCTGTCGTGATAGATGGTCTCTATCGTGGACTCTTATCTATCGTGATAGATGAGTGTCTGTCGTGATAGACGGTCTCTGTCATGGGGTGCAGTCTCTCGCGATAGACGGTGTTTGTCGTGATAGATGGTGTCTGTCGTGATAGACGGTGTCTATTGCAATAGATTGAAAAAACGCAAAATTTTTTGAAATTTCTAGTGATTTGGAGTGCTCTAATAGTGTAGGTTATCGTGCCAAGCATGCATTCAAAAAAAATTAAGTTTTTCTATCTATCGCGATAGACAGAGGTTGTCATCCCGTGACCTGTGCAGAGTTTTGTCGTACCTACACAAGCTGCTCGAGATGGTGGTACAGCTAGATCCTGCAGGAAAAGCTCAAAAAACACACAAAAATAGATAGCATGCAAGCTCTCTCTCGCTCTCTCTCACAAGTGAAATGAGGGAAATGAGGTGAGTAGGGGAATAGGACCAAAAAACTGAAATTTTTGTGAAGATGGAGATGGAGGTGGGAGATGGTGAGGATGATGATGGTGATGCAAAAACAAGAAAAATTGAAGAAAAATAAGGAAAAGAAAGGATATTACCTATGACTCCAATGTCTCAACTCTACGTCTTACCATCACACGCTCGTCCTCGAAGCTCTCTCTCCAGCAACGGTGCCACACGTGCACACAAGGCAAGAACAAGGAGAGGAACAATGGAGCTCTTTGCATTAGTCAAAAAGTCTCTTACATAAGCTCAAATCACTAACAATCTAGCCCAAAAATGAGCTCTCTAGCTCTTTTTATAGTTTTTGACTAGCTTTGGCCTTGTCCGGCCTAGTTAAAGATTAGGTTCTAGAGCATATGTGAGGGCTCAAACGGAGTCTAAAAATTATGAAAATTGATATGCAGCTAATTATAATACTCCTCAATCTTGAGGACTCCTTGGCTTGAACAAAATGGAGTCTATTCTACGAAAAGGAGGATTTACAATGTTTGTGTAGTGATGAAATTCACTAAAGTTGGAAATAGTTCATGGAAAAAATGATTAGGCCTTGTCATCGGATTGTGCATGACTGCTTCTTTGTGCTGGTATGCTCTTCTTTCTACTTGTATGCCAACAATGCCCTAGGCTCAATTGGGAGCCCAATTGAAGATGATCATCTTGTCGCCACACTCTCAATGGCTTGAGAGAGGATGAAAGGTGGAAAGCATTCACCAGATCAGTCTATGTGAGGGATTCCGTATGAGAATTTGATCAATTAGTCACATTGATGGTGACCGAGGAGATGAACCAAGGAGGTTCACAATCAAAGGGCAGCCAAGCCCAAGTTTTCTATGCAGATAGAGGCAAAGGAGAGGTGGACAAAACTCCCAAGGCAAGAGGGAGAGGAAGGTCAAACTCAAGCTCAAGCAACCAAGAAGGCTTCAACCAAAGCTATGGATCAAGAGGAAGAGGAAGGAGTAGAGGAAGAGGAGGAAGATCACATGGAAGAGAAGTATCCAATGGAGAATGCTACAATTGTGGAAAACCGGGCCATTATGCAAGAAATTGTTGATCCAAAGGAGGAGGCAATCAAGGATACAAAATGAGCCAAGGTAATTATGCTAGAACTTCAGCAAATTCAGAAAATGATAACTTGCTTATGATGTATTGGTCAAGTGAAAGAGTCAATTGAGATTTTACATGGTACATTGATAGTGGTTGTAGCAACCGTATGAGTTGCAATAAAGATGTTTTGTTTAATTTACACTCACCCATCACTCAAGGACATGTAGAGACAGGGAATGAAACTGAGCACAAGATCACACATGTGGGAGATGTTGCATTGAATGGATCTCAAAGCTCCAAGGTGTTGAAGGATGTGTTGCATGTGCCAACCATCACAAAGAACTTGGTTTCGGAAGGTCAAATGGTTGAAAGAGGTTAAGAGGTGAGGTTCAATGATCAAGGATGCTTTGTTGAAGACCCCATACAGGACTACAAGCTCATAGCAAAAGGAAAGAAGCAATGAAGAATCTTCACCATGGAGGTAATGCCATCAACTCCTCACATTGTCTACTTGTCAATTGGAAATAAGTAGATTGTAGAAATCGAGTTATGGCATAAAAGAGGGCACATAAACTTACAAAGGATGAAGGGCATGCAAAGGAAGAGCTTGGTGAGTGGTCTAAATGATCTTACGTCTTAGAATATGCAACATCTGTGCCATGCTTGTCAATTATGGAAACAAAGCAGATTGCCATTCAAGAAGGGGAGCACATGTAAGCAATGAAGTGTTGAATCTCATACACACAGATGTATGGGGACCTACAATGGAGCCATCATTGATGGTAATAGATATTTTGTCACATTTATAGATGATCATTCAAGGTTTTTTTGGATGTATTGCATAAAGTCAAAGTCAGACATGTTTTACCACTTCAAGAGGCTCAAAAACGTAGTGGAGAAGGAAACAGGGAAGTATATAAAGACTCTCAGATCGGATGGAGGGGGAGAGTATTTTTCAAATGAATCTTCAAATGAATTTTCAAATGAATTTTCAGATTTTCTACATGACCATGGCATCAAAAGGAAATTCACTTGTAGGTATACACCTCAACAAAATGCGGTGGTAGAGAGAAAGAATAGATACATAGCAGAAGTGTCTAGAGCTTTGTTAAATGAAATGAATATTCCTAACTCTTATTGAAATGATGCAACAAATGTAGCCATATACATTATGAATAGGTATCCAACCTCAGAAGTACATGGAGTTACACCTTATGAGGCTTGGTGTGGTAAGAAACCCAACCTTTCACATCTCAAAGTATTTGGTTGTGTGTGTTATGTTCACATACCTCAAGAATTGAGACACAAGTTAGACCCGTTGGTAGATAGGTGTATATTTCTTGGATATCCTTCAAAGAAAAAGGGTTTTGGATGCTATAACCCTTGCACAAAAGATCTTAAGGTATCTAGGGATGTAATATTTGATGAGTTGCTGCCTTGGAATGGTAGCAAATATGTGTTACAAGTTGACGATGCATATGAAGCTGAGAAAAAGTTCAAAGAGCAACAACAAAGCATGGAGATAAGTGGTCCAACCACTTCAAGCACACCATCAGAGGAGAGTACTACATCAGCTTGGCATGGATGGACAAGGAATGAAGCTCATTCAAGTGAAGGAAATAGCAAAGGAAAGGAAAGGCAAATGACGAAGATCATTGGTGGGTAGACATGGAATCTACAAGTGACAAAGATATGGAAAAAATAACTCCAGTATTTAAAGCATCTAAATGAAGGAGAAAGAGATTCCTACCACCTAATGGTGAGGTAAGGTCAGCCAATAGGGTTAAATACCATGCCCAAAGGTTAACTTATGATTCATTCATTGAAAGACACTATGCCTACATGAGTCAAGTTATAGCTTGTGAAGAACCTAACTTTTTTGAAGAAGAAAATAAGAATAGGGAATGGATTGAATCCATGGAGGAGGAAGTCAAGGCACTTGAAGAAAATGATACCTGGTCATTTGCGCCAAGAACAAAGGACATGAAAGTCATTGGCAACAAATGGATGTACAAGGTAAAGAGGCATGTAGATGGGATCATCTCTAGGTATAAAGCAAGGCTGGTTGTCAAAGGTTTTGCTCAAACCTATGGCATAGACTTTAAGGAAACATTTAGTCCAATAGCTAAGATGTCCACCATTAGAAGTTTGATTGCAATTTCATCCTCAAAAGGTTGGAAGATGTACCAATTGGATGTGAAGAATGCTTTCCTAAATGGAGAGCTTGAAGAGGTAGTCTTCATGGAGCAGCCCCAAGGCTTTGAAGATGGGAGGTTTCCACATCATGTATGAAGGTTAAAGAAGGCTCTTTATGGACTCAAGCAAGCCCCAAGATCTTGGAACCAAAGACTTGTGGACTACTCGGTAAAATGTGGATACAATCAGAGTCGTGCAGACCCATCACTCTTTGTGAAGAATAAAGGTAGAAAAATTGTTTTCATTTGTATATATGTTGATGATTTGATCATTACAGGGGATGATGAAGCCAACATCAAGGACATAAAGAGGAATCTTGGATGTGAGCTTAAAATCTCAGATTTAGGGATTTTAAGATACTTCCTTGGGATTGAAGTACTATATAAAGAGGAAGGTATATACTTGATGCAAAGGAGATACATTCTAGATCTTTTGAAGAAGTTTGGCTTGTGTGATTGCAAGCCCATCTCAAATCCATTAGAAGTAAATGTTAAAATAAGTGCTCACGAAGGTGAAGAAGTGAAGGATGTCACCATGTATAGGTCAATAATTGGCTCTCTCTTGTATGCTACTATGACAAGAACTGATATTGCACATGTAGTTGAAGTGTTATCAATTTTTGCAATCACCAAGAGCACCTCATCTTGTAGCAGCCAAAATGGTACTTAGGTACCTCAAAGGTCTATATTTTGCATTTGATGATGTATTAAATGTACAAGCTTATTGTGATGCTGATTGGGTAGGCTCCAAAGATGACAAGAGGAGCACTAGTGGATGTGTTATCATGCTAGGAAATAAGACCATATCATGGATGTCAAAGAAACAACCAATAGTGGCTCTCTCATCATTCGAAGCTAAGTATAGAGGCTTAGCACAAGTCTCATGTGAGCTTATGTGGCTCAAGAAGTTGTTTGTTGATCTTGATTTGTAGGTTAAGCAAGTACCTATTTTTTGTGACAACATAAGTAGCATATGTTTGGCTCAAAATTCGGTGTTCCATGCAAGGTCAAAACATATAGAAGTGCATTACCACTTTATTAGAGAGAACATCATGTCAAAGGATGTAAAGGTGGATCATTTCAATACAAAGGACCAATATGCAAATATGTTTACCACAACATTGGATGGAGTAAAGCTACAACACTTCAAGACATGCATTGGCATGAAGGATTTAGACATTGTGACTTGAGGGGGAGTGTTGAAAATCAAGTCTCAATCATGCAAAAGGGCTCAACCATGAGTTTTGCAAGTGGAACAATAAAAAAGGAGGATCCAAAGTCATGGAATAAAGTTAAAAGCTCCACAAATCTCAATCAAATTCAAATCTCATCAAATTATCCAGCAAAAAGTGCACCTACACTGATTGGTGGGTGGTCAGCTCGATTGTAGGAAAAGCAAAAATCTATATAAGCATCATCTCGCCTTTGTTTCTTGAGTTGTATGAATTCCATGAGTTTCCCACTTAGTTTAGTGAATTCATAAACTCCAACAAACAGCCCCTTGCTTGCTTACCTCATTTTCTCATGATTTTGCTCCTCTCTATCTAGAGGTGTAGTTAGGCTTTTCCAAATCTGATTGTACCAGATTGTAGAGCATTGTTTTCTCTCTCATTGTACTCATTTTCATTGATTTCAAGCTTCATTTGTTCTCTCATATAGTGCTCTAAACTTTGCCAAAGTTTCAAGGTATTTGGTTGAGTGAGTTATGAGAAATTGCCAACTTTGTGAAGGTATATCTCCACACATATGTAGAGAGTGTTGCAAACAAGTATCCTGTTTTGCAGAGGGTGCTTCTCCCAGCTGGAATATTCATTTTGAATGATGTAAAGTTTTTTGGGTAGCTCTTATAATCTACTATAAGTTTGCAAACTTTCATTTTACGTCTTTGTACTGGTGTAGAGAAAAATTGAGAACAGTGAGCATATATCACTGCTTGTGGACCTAGTGGAGGGCAGCCATCTTCCATTGTTGCATTGGGGTGTTAGAATCATCCCCCTTCAGTTACAAGATTAAAAGGAAGAGGAGAAGTCATTTGAACACTCAGAGAGATAGTAGAAGCATGAAACCGAGACTCACAAACTTTGTGAGTGTGTACAGACAGACGATTTTGTACACGTGGAAGAGAGTCGCAAACTTTTGATTTGATGTATCGACTGTGACAAAAATACCATAGAATTTCGTAAATCCAAAAATATTTTGTATCTTCAAAAACCATTTCTCTCTTGGAAATTCAAATATTTTCATTGTATGGTGTGCAAAGTATATATTTTTGTATGAAAATAAAAAAATGTTCACTGAATACAAAAAATTGCATTGCTTTAGCGGCCCTTTTAGACCATATTTTCTAAAAAAAAGAATTTTTTCATAGAATTAAAGGAGAGAGGAATGTTATATTTTTGTACATGTTGAAAGAATTATTAATCGATTTTCTTAATCCATCATTAGCAAGAAAACCCCTTTTTGGGCGTTTTTTCCCCTAATGAGATGGTTCAATTTGAGCTACCCATAAATTGCAGTTTGTTCATATTGATGTCTATGATCCTATGGAGACACCTTCTTTTGGGAACTACATTTACTTCATGAATTCTATCGATGATTTTTGTAGGCATGCATGGGTGTATCTATTGAAAGAGAAGTCTAAAGTGTTTATGTGCTTAAAACAATTTCTAGTTATGGTTGAAAATCTATCAACATGTAAATTGGGCACCCTCCATTTTGATCGAGGGGGAAATACATGTCTTTTGATTTTAATGCATTTTGGTGGAGGGTGGGATAAAACATCAATGTACACTGTCACATACACCTCAAAAAAACTGAGTGTCTTAAAGGAAGATCAGGTCTCTCATGGAGATGGTGAGGTGTATGGTCAAACGTTAATCTTTACCACATAACTTCCTGCTTGAGGTTGTTATGTGTGCAACATATGTACCTAAAAGGTGTCCCATCAAAGCACTACAATCTATTACTCCATATGAGGCTTGGCATGGTCACAAGCCATTTGTTGCTCATGTGCATGTCTTTGGTTGTTAGGTATATGCATTAGTGCTGGAAGAACAATGCAGGAAATCGGATGATAAAGTAGTGACATGTTTTTTCGTTGGGTACAATTTTGAAAGCACTGGCCATCATCTGTATCATCCACAGACTAAATGCCTTTTGGTTAGCCATGATGTTGTTTTTGTGGAAGATGTAATTCAACCATTATTTTCATGTACTAAGGAGACATTAGTTATCTCCAAAGATATGTATGACACTTTGCTACCTCTTTTTATAGGTGGGCAATCAAGTGTTGGTCCAAATGAGGCAATTTCTTAGCCTTTATAGATTCCACAAGATGATGTATGTTGAGGGTTCAAGGCTCAACACATCACAAATAATGTCCAAAACTGACCAAACTTCTTTCACTGATCTTCGTCATCAGAGACTCTACCATTAATCAGATCTTTCATTTTTAATCTTCTTACTTCTATTGTGTCAGAATTACTTAACTTCATTGAACACACATTACAAGATTGGTTTAATTACATGCGAAGGTACTACACATTTCTGCGCAAAATACTTTCATCAACAGGAAACCTTATATATATATATATATATATATATATATATATATATATATATATATATATATATATATATATATATATATATATATGTGTATATATATATATATATATATATATATATATATATATATATATATATATATATGTATACATATATATATATATATATATATATATATATATATATATATATATATATATATATATATATATATATATATATATATATATACATACATATATATATATATATATATATATATATATATATATATATATATATATATATATATATATATAGCGAAAACTTGAGCGCTTTCCCTACCATAAGGTGGGAAACTTGAGCGCACAAAATAGATATGGAACATTTGTCTGAAGCTTTCAATTACAAAGATTTAGGTCCGCAAATACAAGAATATGCTTCAGGTTTTTGCATTCTTCAGTAGACAATCATCACACTACCTCTCATTACTTACTGCCCTTTTGCTTCTGCAGACTTGCTCTTTCACTTCTTCAAGCACCGCTTCATTTCTTCTTGTGCGCTCCTCGATATAACGTCTTTCACGCTTCTGACATGCCCATGAACTTCGATATAACCGTCTATTAAAATCTGACTCACCAAAAAATAGACATCCAACTAGATAATATCTGAGTTTAACAATCTTTTCATAATTCACATTAATCATTTATCTTCCAGATTTCCCTGTCTTCAACACCTGGCACAGCCTGGTGGGTAATTTTGTCAAAAATTAGACTCGAATTTAGCAATCCCTTGATCATATAAAATAATTTCCTTTGACTGTTTAGAAATAGCTACTTCCTCTGCTTCAACCTTTCAACTCTGCAGCATATTGAAATCCTCCTCAACACAATCCTGCTTTCCTTGACAATCTCTATCAATAATAAATTGCTGCTTTTCAATTATGATATCCACCTTTTCTTCTAGATTCTTCTGTAAAAATTGTTCCTAGAACTCGTTAATTAACTGTGCCTGTTCTTCGATTTGCTTCTCTTGTTTTTCAATAATAGAAACTAAATCTTTTTCATACTTTGACACAAAGCATGCCTGCACCTGCTCATTCTGAATCCTGAACATATTTTGCCAACAACTCTGAAACACAATCCAAATATCTTGAACATACTTATGCAACTGTTGCTTTAATAATCCTATATCCAACCCTGTCATTAACACAACATCCAACTCTACATCTTTGTTTTTTAACATCTGCCTCTCCAACACCTGTAATACCTGCATCCTAGAGTGAAGAATCACTTGTTCATTCTATAGAGTAGCATTAAGTGCTGAAAAATATATCATCTCTTTTTGAATTTGTCTTTTATAGACCTTTGCCATTCTTCAAATTCCTACATATACCGCTTTATTCTAGACAGCTCTATCACTTGTTGCATCTCACTCTGTTGAAATTTTTCTAATATTTGTGCCTTCTTATGCAATTCTTCCTGAAGTGTTTCAACCTGCCTCCCTAAAGACTGATAATCCCCCATGCTAATAGACACTTTTGTTTCTTCGTACCTAGCTAATTTCTCCTCTTGCAAGACTAAAAAATTTGAAATCTCCTGCAACCTTTTCTTCATGCCTAGTACATCATATCTTGTATTCTTTATTGACTGGTGCATAACCTCCTCTGACAACGTATCCCCTACTTCTTGCAACTGTTCTTCCAATCTTCTCTTTTTAGACAACTTAAAAACGGCTCCTAGTACTTTTGGGTGCTCATCCTCATCTACAACCTGCAGCAAGTTATCTGCCTTTATCACTGCTTGTCCTAAATCAGTTTGAATTATCTGCATAACTGGCTTCAATTCCTGTACAATGTAACCTGCTTTCAGAAGATCCTTACACATCTCTGAAGGTGTGTCCACATCTCGCATAGCTAGCTGTTCCTGATTTTTACTCATCAACTCGTCACTATGAATGTTTATCTCCTTTGGCCAGGAAAACTTCTGACTATCCACCATCTGCACAAACTCAAACAAAGCTGCCAAATATGCTGACATCCTATTATTCGATTGTGTTTTTTGTCTATCCCCTACAAATATCTCACTGTGCATGTGATCATGCAACCAATGAGCCCAACTAACCTGTCCACCTGCCTCTGCATAAGCCAAAGGTGCAAATTTTTCCTTGGACATGTAATCATATTTGATGATGAAACACAACCTCTCCAAGTACCATTTTAACTGCTCTCTTCAAACATAACCTGCATTCTTCATCATGTAATATTGCCATCCCCCTTCCCTGGGCCCAAAATCTTTCTTCAAGGTGTCCTCAGAGCACTTCGGAATGACAACATTGTTGTAAATAGGTAACTTAAATATTTATATAACACCGGTGAAAATTTTACCTGAAGTGCCAGCTGACCTTTCGTTTTTCTGATGATCTCTAGCTGACTCTTTGCATAATATTTGCATCTCCATCGCAACCATGGCAAAGTAGCAAATTGAAATAAACCGATCTTACGGAGCCAATTCTCATTTGTGGTGGACTGTGTATCAATTTCCACCTTGAAGTCTGTAAATGGTTCCATAAGAGTTTGCACAAACTTAGTAGTCGTTGATGGCGTCGATATCTCCTCCTCATCATCCTGTAGCAAACTATTACTTTAATCAGTTGTGGTTTCTTCCTTGCGCACTACAGCTTCTCTCTTTCTCATATGTCCCCGCATGACTTTTGGTTCAGGCACCAACACAGTAGACATAAGAAGAGACGTTATCTTGGGGGCCATATAGTAGGACTGAGAATACCAGTTCCGCGAGTGCAAATGTTCGAGTTGCCATTGACAGCAATGGTTGATGTACATACTCACGTACCACTTCATGTGATGCAATAATATTCTAGTATGGATCAGCATAAAAATCATCAACAGCCTGTTTCCCCGCATTTCGATAACCCACTTAAAAGATCTTTGACTCGTGCCTGGATAATCATTAAAACTAATGCGCACTTCAAGAATACCAAACTGATATTTAAATTCATTAACACTGCATTTTCCAGTGCACGAGCCTCCGACCACAACATATTGACTACCCTTACTTTGCAAGATAATATCTGACCGAGTACTATCTTTCTGTTAATGTTCCCCCTGATACATCTGTTCCCCATGTCCCTGACTACTTGCAATCCTTGTTGTACCTGTCTCCAGAACTTCATTACTTGCTGACTCGGAATGTCCCTTTGAACCTGCAATCCGATCCAGTAACATCTCCTTGTCAATTTTTGGCCTTGAAATAACCCTTAACAAACTGTTGTACTGCAACTTTGGACATGAAACCCATTGTAATCGTCAGAAATTACTTAATGTAGTTTTGGACCAACACGAAGCCAAAAAACACTGCACCATAGATAAAAATGTTGAGGAATAAACTCTTTTACTACGATGATCACAAACATTGATGATTTGATTTTCAGGATCATGGACCACTTGCACAACATTAGAAGATAACCAATCCAAATGTGGCAGCTTCCCCTGAAATAATTTCAGCCAAAATCCATTGATTGGTTTGTCCATCCATGTACCAAACACATCTGCCACTCGAAAAATTCCTTGACCTAAATCCTCCACAATCTGATATGGGCCTTCATATCTCAATGTAAGCTTTTCTGGATGAGGTCCAAGCTTAGAGTTATACACCATCACCCAATCACCTTCTTTAAATAACTTAAACTTCACATTCTGATTCACCCAAGCATGTCTCCACCTTTGAATGACCTCAGTAATATATGCACTTATCAAACGATCCTCCTCCATCTGAAGAGATATTTGCTCTTGCGTTTAACTGATAGCTCAGGCGACACCTTTTCTGCCATGATTCGCAAACTTGGAACTACAAATTCCATAGGTACTACTGCTTCCAAACCATATACCAATCGGAATTGTGTCATTCATGTTGTCACTTTAAATGTTGTTCTGAATGACCACAAAGCTGATTCGAGAAACAAATCCCAATTTTTCTGATTATCATGCACTAGTTTTTTAACAATACACATTAAAATTTTAATCGTACTTTCCGCTTGACCATTTGCTTGTGGATGATAGGCTGTAGTCTTTTTATGCATAATTAAATGAATTCTTGTTAACTCTAAAATCACCTCATTAAGAAAATGAGTACCTCTATCAATTACCAACTCAATTGGACACCCAACCTTGGTCATAATATTATGATAAAGAAATTTCGCCACACTTGCTGCCTTATTGTCCTTCAATGCCACTGCTTCCACCCATTTCGTACAATAGTCTGTTGCTACAAGTATATATCTACTTCCCCGTTGAGTGATTTAATGGGCCCCACAAAATCCATGCCCCATTTTTGGAAAGGATCCAATGGTATCAGACATCCGATCTGAATTATTAGGTTGGCCCAACCTTTGGCAAATCACACATCCTTTAGCATACTCATGCGCATCCTTTAAAACAGTCGGCCACCATAACCCAGCTTGTAAGACTTTCTTCCCTGTAATATCCCCTGACAAATAACCTCCTGCTAGGCCTGAATGAGCTTCTTGTAACACAGCTGGTTGTTCAAATTCTGGTACACACCTCCTTATGACCTGATCCACCCCTTTTTTGTATAATGCCCCAGCTATAACCAAATACGGCCTACTTTTAAGTGCAAACTTCTTCCTCTAGTCAGGTGTAAAGTATTGTGGTAATGAACCATCAGTTAAAAAAACTAATAATTGGTCATACCAAGAATCTACTTCCACCACTTGTGCATTAAACAACTCAGCATCCAAAAATTCATCAATTACACCTGTAGGTGCTTCTCTCGAATCCAATCTACTAAAGTAATCTGCCATTACATGCTCTTTTCTTGGAGTATGGATAATCACAAAATCAAATTCTTGTAATAAAAGCATCCACCTGGCTAATCATCCTGTTAATAAGGGCTTCTTGATTAAATAGACCAAAGCCTGATGATCCACATGAAAAATCACCTTATTGCCCAAAAAATAATGTCGAAACTTGTTAAGAGCATATACCATTGTCAAAGCTTCCCTTTCCACCACCGGGTAATTCCTTTCAGTCGCACACAATACTCTACTAACATAATAGACGGGTCTATACCATCCTTTCTCTTTCTGCTACATCAAAACTGCTCCTACAGCCACATCCGATGCATCAACAAATATGTGAAATGGCAATGACCAATCGGGTGGTTGCAAAACTGGTGCTACTGACACCATCTTCTTTAACAATTGAAATGCTTTCTCTTGAGCCTCTACCCACACAAATGGAACATCCTTTTTGGTCAAATGTGTAAGTGGTAGAGAAATATTTGCTAAATACCGTAAGTATCTGGAACGCCACTTAATCTGACCCACGAACCGCATTACTTCTTTCACATTAGCCTGTGTTTTTGCTGTGCTAATAGCTTCAATCTTCTTAATATCAATAGCCATCCCTTCTTGCGAAATGACATGGCCCAATAAAATACCACTTCTGACTGCAATCACACTTTTAAATGGATTCAACACCATCCTAAACTGCCTACATCTGTCAAAACATGATTTCAGGTGCAGCAAATGCTCAACCATCTTGCCAAAAACCAAAAAATCATCTACGAACACCTGCATGAAATTATGTAGATAAGCTTCAAACACTTTGTGTGCCACATAATTGAACGATGGCGATCCATTCTTCAATCCAAAACTCATAACTGTAAAAACATAAGCACCAAATTCAGTAATAAATGCTGTTTTATGTTGATCCTCCTCAGCCACACTAATCTGATTATACATTTCATGCCTTGCTACTGCGTCCAATACCGCATCACAAAACAGCATAGGAAACGGATCTGTAACCATTGCCGCATTTAACTTTCTATAATCGACACAGATTCTGAGCTTCTCATTCTTTTTCGGGACCACTATAATGGGAGATAGCCAAGTCACCTGGTTCAACGGTTTGATAAATCCGACTGCCAATCATTTATCAATTTCTTCCTTCACCTGTTTAGCAAGTTAGGATTCATTCTATATCTTTGCTACGCTACGGATATTGCATCCGTCTTCAGATTAATCCGATGTTGATGAGAATCAAGGTCTATACCTTTCACTTGAGAGTAATCCCAAGCAAACACATCAACATACTCTTTTAGTAAGCAAATGAGATCCTCCCTAAACTTTCCTTCCAATGTTTTACCAATCCGCACCATCTTTGGTTCTACTTCTGTTCCCAAATTAACCTCTTGAAGTTCCTCCTCCTTTACCCTCGTAGAACCTGCATACTTCTGATCGTATATATGTTCCGCTAGAGTTATTACCTCTTTCTCTTGTTGTTCCTCCTGCTGCTGTACTGGAATTTCCATACCTTGCTCGAACATCTTTTGTATTTGTGCACCTTCAACCTGTTTACTTGGAACTGGCCCTTCTACGTTCTGCACAACCAGATTATCCTTACTTAATACTCCTGTGACATCAACCTCTAATACCGGTACCACTGTTGGATTCGCTTGCAAAAACTTTTCCTCTTCATCATCTTCGATCTCGTCCACTAAATTAATTGTCTGAGCCATGAGTGGTTTCTCCTGTACATACATATTTCTTCTTCCTTGCATAGGGATTGTCACTTGCTTTTTTCCCTTACTGATCATCACCACATTCAGACCCCAATCCTGCTTGACTTTAGTAATCCGAAACTAAGGTCTCCCTAACAACATCTCATACGGATATGCTGACTCAGACATTCTAATGACAACAAAATTTACCATAAATGTCATTCCTAAAATGGTAATCTGTTGCTGCTTCAGAATGCCAACCGGCTGTACTCGAGTTTGATCCGCCATTTTGACCTGAAAAGGTGCTAGAGCCAATGCCCCTCTTCCCATTTCGATAAAAATATGCTCCGGTAATATGTTTACCCCTGAACACTTCTTCAAATTGCCTCTGGTTGTACTGCACCTGAATTACTGGCACTACAAAGTCAATATCTGCTGGATCAATACTATTGACCGAAGTTGAAGGTACACACCTAATTTTTGGCTCTACACGCTGCCCAAGTAACCTCTTCAACAACTTCTCTCGAAACGTTGGTACCAAAGATAACAGTTGATCCAAAGACAATTGTATGGTGAGCTAATGGTGTGCAGACCTGCATTGACATAGAAGAAAACTTGGGTGAGGAGTTAGGACTATCAAAACTCTATAAAGACTCTGACAGTTCTACTAGTCATACTTCAAGAGTCTCCACGGAAATAGATGAGATAGCTGAGCAAGTTGCCAAGAAGCTAGGAGTCCAAAATAGAAAAACACAAAGAGTCACCTCATTGAATCGATGTCCTACGGAGGAGAACACATGGCTAATGTTTGCCCAATGATGGCTCAACCTCAAAGAAACCCTAATGCTCCATATTGCACTATTGAGAGGAAATACACAAACGACACGGCTCAAGATTGTCCCTACAGCAGGCAAGCTGTGAGACAGAATTATCAGCAACCTTACCCATAGGGTAGGTATTAGAACCAACACCAACAGCCATACTATAGACCACAACAGCAATATCAGGCACCATATAGGCCACAACCAATCCTAGGAAACCAACCACCAGCTCCTGCCAATGTGATCCTAGTTAAGTATGCAATAGCAGAAGAGAATCCTAATAGAGCATTAATGCTAGTGACCCCTCTGGTCTCAGAGAATGAACATCATGCTCAAAGTTCTTACTACTCTTATGAAGATAGTCAACATGCTTATTATATAGAGTCACTTGAGCATAGTGAGAGTTACTCATATCAATATGAGGCACCACCTATGGAACAAAATTGGGAGCCTGAATACTCAAATGTCATGTACATAAATCCTAACCCTAGGCCCCAACTGAGACAAATGAGACCACAAGCCCCTAGAGGACCATGTTTTAGATGCCAAGGTGATCATTTCATCCGTGAATGTCCCCACCCATCGTCTCCGAGTCAAGGACAAGCTATCAGGCTTTTTGTCCTGAGTGTGGCAAAGACCATCTCCCCAGAGATTGTCCAAGAAACCCCTCTAGTGCACCCAAGGTTACACCCATTAATGTGGTAGGTTTAGTGGTGGATTCAAGTGCTAGTAGCAGTAATGTGGCTCCTATACAGGCAGTCACTGGGGCACAAGCCTTAAAACAAGATAAGCCAGTTGAAAAATCACAGTCAAGTGAATCAGGAGAGCCTAGTAAGAGGAAAACAAGAACATGGAAGGATACTAGAGAGAAGGCCAATCGCAAGTGGAATAAAAAGTTATCAAAACTAGAAGAAAGCTTGAAAGAAGCGAAAACAAAAATAGATGACATTGCTTCTCAAAGCCCCTCGCATACTGAAACTCCATCCACTCCACCTCATCCCATCCCACCACCTATTGTAAATAGACCACAACCAGGGTCTGTTCTTGCAGATCCAACCCTAGAAGGCTTGGACATGATGTTCAAGGCCTACCAGGCTCGACTTCAAGAAGGGCCAACAGCTGCAAACCTAGACAAGAGTTACCCTAGAGCGGATTTAGAGATTGAACGGATGAAAATGTGCATTAAAATGGTAGAACAAGCTCAAGCTATACTCGAGACTAGTCAAAAGTTCAATCAGACAAACTCTGTCAAACCGGATTTGCATTTCCAGGGCTTACTAGAAAAATTAGAGCAATTGGTAAATAAACCACAAGTTTCTTTAACTCCACAGGCTCAACCAATTATTGAAAGAAGAAGCTCACCACCAATGGGAACTTATGTTCCTAATTCCACGGATGCTGGAATTATTCCTTCAATTCAGGAGCACTCTCAAGAGTTCTTGAGGGAAATACAAGAAGAGAAATGGGCCAAGGAGAAGGATAATTCCCCTCCTATTCGTGAGATTGATGACCTTCATGATCAATTTCCCCAAGACATTCCATCTATTTACGGAGATGAAGTTGAACAACAAGAAGACGAAAGATTAGATTTTGAATCTAATACCTTAGAAGAATTTCCTCAATTTCCAGGCCCATGGGAATCTGAGTCTCTTCAGATTAGAGCTCCCACAATACTGGTAAGACATGAAGACTCAGTGGTCCCAAGGAACACTGATGTCGTGAAGAACACTAAGGTTCAACGTCATCTCATTGTAGAAGAGCTGCTCAAAGCAAAACCTGAGCTATGGAACCATGTGAAGGATCAGGTTCCAAAACTTGATTCCAATATGCCAAAAGGAGGCTCTAAGCAGAAGGTACCAGAGATACCTCTAGACAAAATAGGAGACATGTGTGAGGGTGAAGAAGGTAATACTTATCTTCCAGTCACCTACCAAGGTTACACAACCAAAGCAATCATAGATTCAGCTGTTGGTGTTGCTATTGTGACCACCTCCTTGTGGAAGCAATGGGGAAAGCCCACATTAAGACCAACCAGAATGAAGCTTCAAATGGCCGACGGTCATTTTGAGAGATTCTAGGATTGCTAGAAGGGATAACTCTAACCACTTGTGGCGTAGAGTTTGAGCACACATTTGCTATATGTGACTTTGAGAAAAATAATGTTTATGAGATGACCCTAGGAAGAACCTTCCTACGACAATTGCAAATAGTACAAGATTGGGGAACCAACTCCTTGTACTTACACCACTTAGGGGTTACCACCAAGGTCAACTTGAAGGATTACACCTTCAGAGATGTACCACCCCTACAGTGGAATCATATCCACAAAGCAAAAGAAGATTCAATCTTTGTGCATTCTGGAAGTTCTCCTGACCCATCTTGGTTGCATGAAGATACTCATTTGTGGATGTGCAAGGTCGCATAGGAAGAGGAAAAACGTTTGAAGGCGAGAGAAGAAGGAACTTCACCAGGAGACAGACCAATTAGAGACCCAGCCTACACACCGATGATATTTCCGGATGAGGAATTTGAGCCTCATGGCTGGCCAGAAATCTTAGCCACCATGGACATTGCTGTCAATGAGGAACCGTGGACACCTCATTGTGATGAGGAGGGTTATGATATCTCAATGTTCATGTGTCAGCCCTTGCTAGAAGAATGTGACCCTAATGATGTCATAGAAGAGGAAGAGGATGATGATGATCTAGAGTCCATTGTGATGGACAGTTGCTTTAACTCAAAGAAGCACTATCTAGAAGATGTAGGAGTGTTTACTCAAAAAGAAGAAGAACTTCTCACAAGTATTAAAACGGTAAATTCAAAGGATGGAAGTGAGAGCAGTCAAAAGAAAAAGAAAAGAAAAGCAGTGAAACAAGAAGAGGAGGAATCATTGTTTGAAGTACCAAAAAACTTCAAGAAATATGAAGTTGACGACCGCAAAATTTTGGTACGAATGCCTAAGAGAGAGGCCATCATAGGAGAATCATAGGATAATAAAGAAAAGACCAAGAAAATTGTAGTGACCATTGAAGAGAACGAAGAGAGATGCACATATATAGGAGATGAACTAAGTGAAAGAGAAGAAATGGAGCTCGTAGCTCTATTAAGGGAATATAGGGACGTGTTTGCATGGCACTATAGAGACTTGAAGGGGGTAGATCCAAGAATATGTTCTCATACAACTCCCATGACCGATGATGCCAAGCCCACCAAACAAAAGCCCTACACATATAATGACACTTATGCTGCAAAGATCAAAGAGGAAATTGATAGGTTGATTGAAGCTTGATTTATCTATGAGATTGACCACACTGAGTGGGTGTCCCCCATTGTAGTGGTGCCTAAGAAGAATGGGAAGCTGCGAGTGTGTATTAACCTTAAAAAAGTTAATGCTGCTACGATCAGAGAAGTTATCCACTTCCAATCACTGAACATTTACTGGAGCGTGTTGCAGGCAAGGAAGTTTATAGCTTCCTTGATGGGTTTTCAGGTTACAACCAAGTAGCCATTGCCCCTGAAGATCAACACAAAACAGCTTTTGCCACAGAGTGGGAAATCTTTGCATTTCGTGTGATGCCATTTGGGCTCACAAATGCACCTACAACATTCCAAAGGCTCATGTGTCATGTCTTCAAAGAGTTCTTGCGAAAGAGCTTAGAAGTATATGTGGACAATCTATGTGCTCATTCCCAAGAAAGAAGATACCACATCCCTGAGCTTAGACAGATCTTCAACAAGTGTAGAGAATATCGAGTGTGTCTGAACCCAGAAAAGTGTGTGTTCATGGTGCGTCAAGGTAAAATCTTAGGTCATACTGTTTCTAAGAACGGAATCTCAACAGACTAGGACAAAGTAAGAGCCATAGCGGAGTTGACAAGGCCAAGGAACATTAAAGAGGTACAAGCTTTTATGGGCCATTGTGGATATTACCGTAGGTTTATCCACATGTATGCGATCATAGCTAAACCTCTTTATGGTTTGTTAACAAATTTTGAGTGGAACGATGAGTGCGAGAGCTCCTTCAATGAGCTAAAAAGACGTTTGTGCACAGCACCAATATTGGCAACCCCAAATTGGAGTAAGCCATTCCATGTCCATGTGGATGCCTCCAATCATGCCATCGGATGTGTGCTAGCACAACCCACAGGTGAAGGGAATTTAGATTTGCCCATAGCATATGCTAGTAGACAACTAAACCTAGCTGAAAGAAATTATACCACAACTGAGCAAGAATGCTTAGGCATGGTATATGTTGTGAAGAAGTTTAGACACTATTTATTGGCCAACAAGTTCAACTTTTTCACTCATCATCAAGCTTTGTTATATTTGGTCAATAAACCTTGCAATACAGCACGGTTATTAAGATGGTTCCTCTTACTAATGGAATATGACTTTGAAGTTGTTGTCAGGAAAGGTAGAGCACACCTTAGGGCAGATCACCTTTCTCGCATCACTTTAGGAGAGTCACCACAAGGAGTGTCTGACGACCTACCGGATGCCTATTTGTTCAAGTTAGAAGTTGTTCCTAAATGGGCAAATAAGCTGGTACCAGTCCTAACCTTTGGGCCCGCAAATAAGAATGTGAAAACATCACAAGAAGAAGTTATAAAATCACAAAAATATCACATATTGGCAGGAAGCATGTACAAACAAGATATTGAGGGTGTATTAGCTTGTTGTGTTGAGGACGATGAACATAGTAGTTGGTTGCAACAAGCCCATGAAGGATTGCTAGGAAATCACTACTCTAAACAACGAACATTGCAAAATCTAAAATGTTTAGGAGTGTACTAGCCTAGCATGGACAAAGAAATACACGAGTGGATTAAGAGTTGTCCTCGATGAAAAGAGAGACCCCCAGTGGAGCATGCAACTCTTTATCATGTATCGTTAATACCAGATTGGAGTGCTCCATTGGTGGAATTTATGAGATCGGGGACATTACACAAAGAGGCTAGTGTAGCTAGAAGAAGAAGCATGGAGCAAGAGGCTCAAGATTATGCCTTAGTTGGAGACAACCTATACAGAGAGGAAAAGATGGTTACCTAAGATTGTGCGTTCATGAATCAGATTATTTGAAAGTCTTAGAAACTGCACACAGTGGTGTTGCAGGTGGACTCTTTGGTCCTGACCGAGTAATTAAGACCATTCTATTCTCAAGACTTTGGTGGCCCACTCTTCATAGGGATGCACATACCTATGTAAAGAAATGTGACACATGCCAACATGCACAATATCCTATCAGAAAAGACGAGATGCCTTTGAGGCCCACGATGGGAGGACAGGCATTCTCGAAGTGGGGTATAGACTTTATAGGTCCTATTAACCCCCCAGCTAGAAACTCCCATGCAGAGTACATCATTGTAGCCACAGATTACCTTACCAAGTGGGTGGAAGTAAAAGCCACAACAAAGAATGATGCTCAAACAAAAGCTAAGTTCTTATTTGAGAATGTGTTCACAAGATATGGACTACCAATAGAGTTAGTGAGCGATAGAAGCACACACTTCTTGAATTCTTGGTGATACATAAGAAGTCTGCCCCCTATCATCCACAAGCTAATAGACAAGTTGAGAGCACAAACAAGATCCTATGTAATTTCTTGACCAAACTGGTAAATAATAAACGCTCTGATTGGGACAAACAACTTCATCATGCTGTTTGGGCTTATAGGGTTGCCTACAAAACAGTACTCAACGCCACCCCATTTCAGATTGTCTTCGGACAGAATGTTGTGCTACCATTGGACTTCCTCATCCCAGCCTTAAAAGTAGCACAAGAACATGAGTGGAATGGACATGAATTGTCCTCTAAGATCTTTGATCTAGAACGCTTAGATGAAACAAGGCTACGAGCGGTAGCAAGCATCTACGCTGCAAAGAAAAGGCAAAAGGCATACTTCGGTGCACACATCAAGGATAAGGGACTGAAAGAGGGAGATCTAGTGTTGGTGTACACACTAAAACAACATGCCCGTGAGTTGGAAAAAAGAGGATACGGACCCATGATCATTAATAGAATTTCCACTAGCGGTGTAGTTCAGTTGGCCACTTTAGAAGGAGATATCTTGCCAAACTATATTAGTGGATGTAGAGTCAAATTATACCAAGAACCTCTTACAGAGGATATGCTAACGAGACTCAATACTGCTAAGAAGCAAAAAGAATAGGAGTTAAGGGTGAGGGAAGAAGCACAAGCAGAGGCCATAGAGCGTATTAGGCGAAATAAGTTAAGGCGATTAGGCCTAGATGTCAACTCAAAAGCCCCAAAATATCACATGGATATGTGCCAAAAATCAGGCATAATTACTTCTCAAGTCATTGACCGACATCCCTTTGTGACCATAGAAATAGTACAAGGAAAGGGTGCAAGGACTGTGAAAGCATTGATTGGCTCAGGTGCAGCAAGTAGTGCAGTTAGACTATCCTACTGTCAAGACTTGTAGCTGAAAATCAATCCCATAGAAGCTTATCTCATAGGATTGGGAGGTGTGGAAACCCATTGTTTGGGCAAGGTGGAACTTCCCATCTACATTCAAGATGCTCCACTGAAAGTAAAAATGCTAGTGTGTCGAGATGAGGACCTTATGGAACCACTTGTCTTGGCTCAAGATTGGATCTATGACCATGCAATTAACTTAAACCTAAGAAGTCAAATTCTTCAAGTTTGGGTACAGGAACAATGCATTACATTAGAATTAGAGAACTGCATGCTCACAAATCCAGATGTCCCACATTCTCTTAGTTCTTCTAAGACTAATCATCTGGAAGAAGATGTTACATGTGTCAAAAGCTCTATGATCCAGAAGGACTCAATCATGGAAGGAGAGTCGCAAACACAAGCAAACCCTCCTTCTTTTTTGAAGAGTAAAGCATCCATAGTAGTTCAACCTCAGAAGCAAGCACAAGAATTCAAGACAACTGCTATAGCAAATAGAAAGACACCCTTCAACAAGAAAGAAGTTCCGAGCATGAAGCAAATCTAGGTACGCAAAGGAGAGCAACCACCAGCCTTGGCCCCACAAATCCCATCCAGGCAAGCCAACCAGGCCAGAAGACGAAGGAAGAAGCTTGGACAAGCTCCACCACAAGGTATCCGACAAGTTTGGGTGCCTAAGAAATTAGCTGTAGCTCAACAAGGGCGATTAGAGATGTGGGTACCTATGAAGCTCTTACATCCACAACAACCTATGTTCTCCCACATGCGAAAGGTCTCAACAAAGAAGCAACAAAGAGAAAAGGGAAAGAACCGAGCACATAGACCACATGAGGATAGACTCACCTCTTCGGCAATAGTCAGAAGACCAACAACAATGGTATGGGTATGGAAGCCAAAAGCACCGGCAGGCCCCACAGAACCAAAGAGCCAACCACAAATGATCAAAGCCTCAAGAACCCATCCAAACATGGAGCAGCCAAAGGAGATCACTAAACAGTCGAAGACCATCCTCAAATGGATCCCCATAAGGAGGAAGGATGAGTTGTCATCTCGAGATCCAATGGATACCTCCACGACAGATGGCATCAACATCCACAAATAACATTGAAAGCCTCGACGAGCGACAACCATGTGCTCCTTGCACAACCCTGTCTTTTGCACCATTCAGGTCATGCATTTCCAAAGTATGCATTAATATAGGGCCACATTACATGGCCGTGCATAGACACATTTGAGAGTCCCATGCACAAGAGCACATTGACATATGTCAACTATTTTCTCTGATACTAACATCTGTCTTCTTGTTTGGTGACATTGTTCCTTCAAAAAAAAAAAAGGGGAGAGGAAGCACTTGTTCCTAGGTTTGGCTCATGAAACATGAATGAGTCATGCTTAGTTGAAGGTGGAACTATTGATTACTGGGCATTTATCAGTTTGAATAGAAGTGTGTCTCGGCTAGCAGATGATATAATTGCTGCCTTATCTGGTAGATGTCAAGAACTTGGCATGAACATGGCATCCACAACTATGGTTTCCTCTTACCATGGTAGGAGTGAAGAGCTTGAAGGTTCGCAACTTGAGTGATGCTTAACTACTGCATGTACAAGAGCATCCAGGGAGATATCTGCAAGGGGTAGTTCTGGTACCCTGCAAATCTTTGTATGTATACTGGATGAGAAGAATCCTGCTTATGGTGAGCTAAAGAGAATATGTGAAACTAAGCTTGGTGTAGTTATCGAATGTTGTTTGTCAAGGAATATAAAGAAATTTAATTCTCAGTATTTGGCAAATGATGCTTGAAAAGAGGAGACAGGATCAGCCACTCAAAAGATCTCATCAGTGGACCATCAACACGGACATTCATCAACCATGTTCCATCCCAAAGGCCGAGTGTACAACACGAAGAGATGAGCATCGATCGACCTTCTCCATGGTAAGTATCTTTACTTTGGAAACATCATAACCATGATAGCTTAGGAAACCTCTTCATCGGCATACCCTTGAGCACTTAGCTCAAGACCCCCAACTTTTGCACCATACTTCTTCCGATGCATTTTCCAAGTATGCATGCATAGGGCTACATTACAAGGCCGTGCACAAGGCACATATTTTCCTCAGCCCATGCACGAACACACTTACCCATCATCCATTATCGGTTATGATTACTTGGCATGACTACTATGACCATCATCTTTGGATGATCTGCGGTCATCAATGGAGACTCACAATGACAGAGGCATGCTGGAATCCAAGGCAAAAGCACCTACCAAGGGACTACAACTTGCAAAGGCTCACAGTGACAAATGAAGAACCGGACAACCAACCTTGCCACATTTGGAAGAGAGATGGCTCTGGTTCATGTGAATGGACACTCCCTCTCAAAGCAACCTAGAATAACCATTACAACAAGGGTCTGTCAAGGATGACAGACTCGAGAGGGGGGGAGTGTTGGAACTCAAGGTCAAGCATAAAACATGGAAGCACATCAAAGAAGTGGACATAGAAGAAGAGAAGAGCAAGTAGGGAGCTCCAAGAAGTGTATGTCAAATTTTCAAAAGAATCCCCTACAAAAATAGTGATTTTCATCACTAAAAACCATTGTAAATACCATTTTCTATTTTTTTGTAACTCCATTTTGTTCAAGCTGAGGAGTCCTCAAGATTCAGGAGTATTATAAGTATCATCCTACCAATTTTCATAATTTTTAGACTTCATTGAGCCCTCAAATAAGCCCTGGAACCTAATTTTTAACTAGGCCGGACACTAGGTCTGGACAGGGCCAAAACTAGTCCAAAAACTATAAAAAGAGCTAGAGAGCTCATTTTTGGGGTTAGCTTGTTGGAGAATAGAGCATTTGTAAGAGAACTCTTTTGCAATAGAAGCTTTCCATTGTTCCTCTCTTTGATCTTGCCTTGTGTGCGTGTGTGTGTGTATGTGTGTGCATGTTTGTATGCTTTCACTCACACACTTGTGCCTTCACTTGCTCTTGGTCTTCATACTGGTCCTCACGTCTCTGTGGATTGACAAGTAAAGGAGGTGGTGCTTACGCTTGAGCTACATATGGGTAGCTATTGAAGAGGTATGCTCATCTGCTCAAGCTTGTATTGATGAACCATGGATTTTAGATAGTGGAGCTTCTCACCATATGACCAATAAAAAGGATTGGTATGGTTCCCTAGTGCCTCTGCGGGAATCCATCAATGTAGTGGTGGGAAATGACTCCAAGTTTCAAGTGAAAAGAACTCGAACCATCTCTTTTATCACTTCTCTAGGTGTTGAGAAAAAGTTATTCGATGTTCTCTATGTACCTACACTTAAAAGAAATTTGTTGTCAGTTTATGCAATAATAGATCGTGGACTCGAAGTTCACTTCAATAAGAGTGGTGCAGAAATCATGGATTCATCAGGTAATATAGTTGGTAAAGGCATAAGACGTGATAACTTGTATGAGTTAAGTGCCTTAACTGCTACAAAAGATAAAGATGTAAGCAGGTTATGGCACCAATGATTTGGGCATCTCGGATTTGCAGTTTTGAAGGAGATGCAAAGAAAAAGGATGGTTTCTCATTGGCCTGCATTTTCAGAGTTGCAGGAACCTTGTCAAGCTTGTATGATGGGTAAGAAACAATGAAAGGCATTTCCAAGAGAGACCAACAATCGATCTCAAGATCCTCTAGAGTTGGTACATGCTGATCTCTGTGGTAAAATGTCTACACCTGCTTTAGGAGGATCTTTCTACTTTTTGCTTTTAGTCAATGATTATAGTAGAGAGATGTGGGTTTATTTCATTCAAGAGAAGGCGGATGCTTTTGAAATATTTAAAACGTGGCATAAGTATGTGGAAAATGAATCAAGAAGGAAACTGAAGAAATTTAGAACATATAAAGGAGGTGAATTCTTGTCAACAAAATTCAATAATTGCTGTAAGGAGCATGGTGTGAAAAGGCAACTTACCATAGCTCATACACCTCAACACAATGGTGTTGTTGAGCGTAGGAAGAGGATAGTAGTTGAAATGGCTCGCTGTATGTTAAAGGCTCAAGAAATGGCTGATTCATTCTCGGTAGAAGCAGTCAATACAATAGTCTACATCCTTAATCGAAGCTACACAAAGCACTGAAGGGGATGACTCCTCAAGAAGCATATTCTGGTAAAAATCCTTCAGTTTTGCATTTCAAAATTTTTGTTTTTTTTTTGCTATGGACGTATTCTTGATTCAACAAGATCAAAGCTAGATTCAAAAAGCAAAAAGTGTGTCTTCCTAGGATATAGTGAAGAGGGGATCCTGAGGCAAGGAAAACTTTTGTCCGCCGAGATGTGGTGTTTGATGAACCACCACAATTAGTAGAAGATAAAGGTAAATCTACTATCTCATCAAATGGAGAAATATCTCACCTTGTGCCTATCAAAAGACAGGTTAAAGTTGAGGAGGAGGAAACATCTGATGGAGAAATTTCCTCAATAAAAAGCCAACCAGTTGTAGTTGCACATCACAAGCCACTACCGAAAGTGGGCACAACAGCTCTTTGATGATCACAATCCACATGTAGATGTACCAAAATCATCCTCGGATGGATTACGAAGATGAAAGAGAATACAGGAGCAAAGAAGAGCCTCAGAACACATTGTTAGCATGGCTCTAATGGCAGATATCATGGGCTCGTTAAAGGAACCTACCACAATTGAAGAAGCCCTTGATGATCTAGGTTGGAGAGCGAAATGCAGTCTGAGTATGATAGTATAATAAAAAATGATACATGGGATCTAGTTGACTTGCCGCCAAAGAAGAAGGTAATAGGTACTAAATGGATTTGGAAAGCTAAGTATAAAGTAGATGGAACATTAGAAAAGTATAAGGCAAGATTAGTTGCACAGGGTTTTTCACAGATCAAAGGATTTGATGTTCAAGAAAATTTTGCACCAACAGCATGCATGACAACTATTCGGATGGTACTTGCAGTAGCTGCACAAAAGGCCTGACCTATTTTCTAGATGGATGTCAAATCTGCATTTTTGAATGGTCACCTCAAGGAGGAGGTATATGGATCTCAACCACCAATTTTTGAGGTGCACAATTCAAAAAATAAAGTTTGCACGTTGAAGACAGCTTTGTATGGACTTAAGCAAGCTCCATGGGCTTCGTACCAAGGGATAGATAATTTTTTCAAAAATATGGGTTTTGAAAGAAGTTCTGATGCTAACTTTTATTTAACGAAAAGGGATAGCAAGATAGTTGTTTTCATTGTATATGTAGATGATTTGATCATTATAGGAGATCATTAGGAACTCATCAATCAAACTGGATCAGCTTGGGAACTGATCTTGAAATGCCAGACTTAGGTCTACTCCATTTTTGTCTAGGAATTGAAGTATGGCAAAGGAAGGATGGCATTTTCATCTCACAACAAAAATATGCCAAAGGAATTCTCAAGTCATTTGGAATGATAGACTGCAAATCAACTAGCACACCTATGGAGGTAAATCATAAGCTATCTATGGATGATAACATGCCTGCTGTAGATGCTAAGAAGTATAGGAAGCTCATTGGAAGTCTTATTTTTTTTTTGCAACACTAGACCAGACATTTGCTATGCTGTTGGAGTGTTAACCAGGTGTTGCAACAAACCTAAGTAGAGTCACGTAGAGTCACTAGAATGCTGGAATGCAAATTCTAAGGTACATTGCAGGAACCTTGGATTTTGGTATTTTTTATACCATAGGTGATACACTTCAAGGATATTGTGATTCAGATTGGGCTGGAGATTGTGATTCTAGAAAATTAGTTTTTGGATATTGTTTCTCACTTGGTTCAGGAATATTTTCTTGGGTAAGTAGGAAGCAACCAACTCTTGCACTCTCGTCCACTGAAGCAAAGTACAAAGCAGCTTGTTTTGCTTCTTGTGAGGTAGTCTGGTTAAGGAGAATTCTTGCAGATCTAGGCTTTTCATCAAATATGGCGACTGTAATCAAGTGTGATAATCACAGTTGTATGGCCATTGCAAAGAACCTAGTATTGCATGCTCGCACCAAGCATTTAGAAGTACAATACCATTATGTTCGTGAGCTAATTGAAGATGAAATTGTGGAGATAGAATATTTCCCAACGAAGGCAAATTGTGCTGACATATTCACTAAAGCACTTGGAAGAGAGCAGCTCAATAGACATCTTCAACAGACGGTCATAAGAACAAGACCTACTTGATTTATCATTCGGTAAACATTGAGGGGGGGGTGTTAGTATATGATCAATGTCTACCCCTTATGATTGTATGCACATTTTGTAAGGCCCCATTATGAGGAGAAGCCAAGTGTGCATTACACAATTGATGGGAATCCCAACTTGCATGTCGGATGAAGGTCATATTGGACCATGTAAGGTATTGCAAGGAAAGGGAGTTACTAGGGTCCCCATTTATGGGGTATGGGGCTGTGGTGAGCAGCCTTGGCTGGGGGGTCTGGGGTATGGGGCTGTGGTGAGCAGCCTTGACATGGAATATTCCATGTCAGAGTTAGAAATCATTTATATTTGTTAGGTTAGTTCAACCATCCTAAGCCCTGTATGGCAATTATGCCGGCGGTGGACGCCCATGCTCTATTGCCCATGTATAGCTGTCCACGGAAGGCCACCCATGATCCTACATATGCATGACTTCTGCACTACTTGAGACATTGAATTGAGTCAGCATACCTCTACCTTGTATCTCCCTATCTAGAGTTGTTTAGATCACCATTTAAGCTCTACCTTGAGAGCACACGGGTTGACAACGCCATCATCTTTGTACTTGCTATTAATAGAAAATTGTTGAGATTCTCCTATATCTGTTATCTTCTCTACTACTGCTCCTGTGTTATATTACGCAACTATTGTCTTACAAAACTTTCAATTCGAATGTCTATAACTCAAAATAGTATATGTATCACTGATTCTATGCCTAATGAGCATAATTATTTATAGTAAAAGGTTTAAGAAATAATCACATGAAGTCATAATGAGCAACGAATCTCAAAACTTTTTGATGAAAATAATTTGGTATGGTTGTACATTATTAAACGAACACTTAAGACCAGTAAATACCATCCTATAGTAAAATAGTCACTAGATGCCATGTTATCAAATTTTATGAAATCATTATTTAGTTGACCTGGGCATGATAGTGACTTGGTACATGTGAAAACTTGTGAAATTGGCCACATTATGCTTGATAGATAGAGGAATTTAATGTGGCTTTTGTATTGACTATCAAGACAAGGATCATGAAGGCATGGATGTTTCATAGTCATTCAAGATTATAGATACATTTTTTGACCTTTGTTAAAAGAATCCTTATATTTGAGGAATGAATTACTCACCATTTTATCTTAAAACATAGGCATGCACATATTTTTCTACAGATAGACATATGAACTAGTATTTATGGCCTTTTTTATAAAATCAACAAATTTCTTTTTTATTTTTCTCATTTATCTGTAAAAGAAATTTGTTTTTAGATTGATACAATTTGCATATGGCTAAAGACACTTTGGAATACATGTGAAGTGTGTGTGGGGAGATTATACCGAGGAGATTGTAAGTCTTCTATCTTTATGTCCACATGAATGCATCTTGTCATATTTCTATTTCTGTGTTTGCACTTCTTCACGTGAGCATGATCTTTCATAAAAAAGGTCTTTATATGCAAAGTTCCAATTGTAAATTGAAAAGGAGTTATCATCCTCTTTTTTTTCTCTCTTCTTCTCTTCAATTCATTTTTTCTCAAAAACAAGATAATTGAGGAGAATCACGTAGATAATATTGATATCTTCCTTGACATTCTTGAACTTCCTCTCTTTGCTCAATAGTGGATAATGGGGCTATAAAAAGTCTTCTTCTTCTCTTCTAAGTATATGTAGTCCAGTGATTTATGTAATGGGGACAATGAAATTCTTATATCTTTCAAACCATGAAGCCAGAACCTCTCAATAATTGGGTTTCATTAGCTACAAAAGATAGCAATCTACATTGTGGAATGTCTCTATTTATGGTCTCACTATTCAAAGGCCTTATTTTTTCCACTCTTGTGTGCTAAATTTCAAACCGTAAATAAATGCATGCCATATTAGAAAATGTTCATTGAAAATCATTCAAAACTAGGCATACGATGACCTCATCATGCTCCTCTTCTTTCCTATTTGGATGATCTCCAAAGCATCACGAATGGTGACTTCTCTTTGGAAATCTTGGAATAGTATGAAGACTCACTACATTTTAAGTTACAACAAGAAGTGAGTAGCTGATATTGAACAAAATGATTCCAATTGGTTCCCCATAGCTTGACACTATTCATAGATCAGAGCACGATGATTTGTGTTTGTTTCTTGAATGCATCTAATTGTGGGATAGAGAAGATGTGCACCTTTTGCAGATTACTAGAAACCTACACCCAAAGGGTCCAAAATGGAACAATAAAAATAGAATGGAAAAAATTCCTTTAATAAAGCTAAAAGTGCCCTTCGACATCAAGCTTGAAAGAAGTTATGCTCGTCTTTGTGAAAATTTAAGCTCCAAGATATTTGGCACTCATTGCTGGAAAGGAAGTGGTCCTTTTATGAAAAATCCTATGTTTTGACATTTGGAATAATGCCAAAGCCAACAAAATCTATAGCTCTTAGCTGTGATGTAAGCATTATTTCAAAGTGGAAAAAGACATAATTCATATTTTCTTCTTTCATCCCAAAGGTGCCAAATTTTGGAAAGTATACAAAGAGTTATTATGCTCAAACATACAATCAATCAAAAGAAATCTCTTCTTGGAGAGGCAATTGGCTCCTCCACTAATTAGAGGGGAGACCCTTTGGAAAATATAGATAGAAAGATGCACTTGAACGATGGAAATTATTTCAAGGAGTGGTCTATTGAAATGTCACTAAATTACAAAAATAGAAGAAGTAAAAATTACAAAAGTAACTTTTAAACATAGGATGGTCCTAATTATCTAAAGAAACAAGAGTAACCCTCCTCTTAAACACACTAACGTCTTAATTATCAAACATAAAAAAACTTAACGGACAATAGATGCCTCAAGGAAGGAAGGAAAGGCTCCCGTGAGGGCCTACGAGCAAGATAAAATGTCATATGACATATAAAATGTTGCTTCTACCTTCCATAGGAGTAATTTTGAGATGTCCATAGAAGGCATATAAATGTAATTAAATTATATATATATATATATATATATATATATATATATATATATATATATATATATATATATATATATATATATATATATATATATATATATATATTATAGTGTATGTGTGTGTATAAAAATTGACATGCACTTTTGCAAACTTAATTAGACATTTGACACGAACTTCTATATATATATATATATATATATATATATATATATATATATATATATATATATATATATATATATATATATATATATATATATATATATATATATATATATATATGTGTGTGTGTGTGTGTGTGTGTGTGTGTGTGTGTGTGTGTGTAAAAACTGACATGAAAATTAGCAATCTTAATTAGACATTTGACATGAACTTTCAAACAATACCTATTTGTGACAAGAAAAATGCCCCTTGAAAAGCAAAAGGCCCCTCAAATTTAAGCCCTTCTCCTCATCCTTCTATGCATCTCCCTTAAATTCTCTTGCATCTCCCTTTAAATCTCTTGTAAGCTTCTTCTCATCCTTCTTTGTATCTCCCTTAACTTTTTGTAAGGTTCTTTTCCTTTTCATATAAGTTAAAATAGCTTTGATTATGAGGCTCCTACTCTCTTGTAAGATTCTTTCCTTTTTATAAAACTTAAAACAGCTTTGAAAGTGAGGTTAATGCACACGTTCCCTACCATGCAAACTTGTTTGTGTGCATGTGTGTGTGTAAGAGAGAGGGGGGGTGTGTGAGAGAGAGGGGGTGTGTGTGTGTGAGAGAGAGAGGGGGGGTGTTAGAAGAGCTCCTCACCTTTATTTGTATCTTTCTTTGAGTTTCTTGTACCTTTCTTTCCTTTTTATACAATTTAAAGCAGCTTTTCGAAAATGAGGGTCGAGGCTCGGACGAAAAGACTCCACAATTAGCAGTTAAAACAAGCATTAGGCAAATGCTCAGGATGTTCATATGTCCAGTGTCCTGTCACCTAATGTTAAAGGTAAAACCAAGTCCAAAAGAAAGGAAATGCTCAGGAATTCGGTTTCTGCAGTTAAGCCTGGTAAGAATCTTAAGAAGTAAGTTCTCTTCTCTTTCCTTTGTCCATGGATTGTATTAAGCTAGTTTCTCTTAACACTAAGGGGCTTACTGATCCTATCAGGAGCAAGGCCATCAATTTATGGATCAAAGAGTCTTCTATTTTTCCTGACTTCATTTGTTTGCAGGAGCTGAAGGTGGGTGGCTCCACTCTGATGTCGAATTTGAAAACTGTTTCGAATTCTTACCATTGGGTTCATACGGATCATTGTGGAAAAGGTGGTGCTGCCATTGGGGTGGCTAATGGAGTGTGTCATCTTATTGAGGAGGTGTTCAAGAGTAGTTCTAACCAGTGGATTGCTGTCAAATGTAAAGAGCCTTTTAATTGTACTGTAGTGTGTGTTTATGCTGCTAATCAGGCTTCTCAAAGAGCTAAGTGCTGGGAAGAAATTGCTAAAATTAATGATGTTTTGCTGCTGACTGGAGACTTTAACATGGTCACTAATCTGGGGGATAGGATCGGTAACAATGATAATATTATCTCTGGGGGTGAGAAGCATTGTTGGTTTAATCTGATTAATAAGCACAGCCTGCTTGATCTTTCTGTTAGCACAGGTCATACCTGGAACAATAGAAATCAAGTTAATTTTTTGTCTGCCAGATTGGACAGGTTCTACATGCATGCTGGTAGAAGCAATAATTTGTGGAATTATAGTTGTAACATTGATAGGTCCTTGGGATTATCTGATCATGCGCCTTTGATTGTGAAGCTGTTCTTGAATAACCCCTCGTATCGTGCTGGTTGGCCTCACATGGATTCTACTTTGTTTAAAATTCCTATTGTGAAGGAGAAAATCTCTGATATTCTGATTTCGCATTTTAAAAAAGATAGGTCTCCCCTTGTGGCTTGGGAAGAGGCTGTTAAAGAAATCCAAATTACTGTTAAGAACTTTAAGAATAAAGCTAAAAATATTAGGTATGAGAGAAGAATGATGATATTGAAGGAGCTGGACCTTCTAGAGTCCTCTAAGCTTGATGATAATTCCAAAAGGCTGAAAATCCTTGAGTTGCAGGATAAAGTGAGGAAAGTTGATTACCTCCTTGCTAGAGGTGCCCTTGTCACGTCTCGAGAATTCTGTGCTGGTAAAGTGGATAAGCCTAATAAACACATGTTTGATCTCATGAGAAAGAAAAAAGCTAGGGACTTCATCCCTTTGCTTAAAGATAATAATGGTCTCTTAGCTTCTAATATGAAGGATAACTTGGAGGTTGCCCATAGGTTCTTTGCCAATGTTTTCTCTCTGCCTCCCAAGAGAGGGGCTGATGTGTGGAGTGCAAGAGCTGCCATTGCCCTTTGTAGGAAGAAAATGGTTCCTCAGGGAATGGACTCCCTCCTTGACATGCCCATCTCTGAGGGTGAGGTGAGAGAAACCATTAGCAAATTGAAGCCTGGTAAATCCCCTGGTATTGATGGTCTTCCTTATGAGTTTTTTCAGGAGTTCAAGGATTTGTTGGTGCCCATAATTCTCAAGATCTGGCAAGAAGCCTCTAGAAGGGGGTCTCTTTCTCCTTTTATCAACACAGGGGTGATTAAGCTCTTACATAAAAGAGGTCCCAAAGATGACTTAAACAATTGGAGACCCATCTCCTGCCTGACTTCTATATACAAAATTTTTGCTTCCATCCTTGCCAGAAGGCTGAGTCCTTTAATGGATAGTATAATTCTGCCAGAGCAAAAAGGCTTTATCAAAGGGAGATTTATTCTGGATAACATTATTACCATTTGGGAAAGTCTTGAGTATTATAAAGAGCTCAATATAGACACTTACTTTTTCAAAATTGATTTTGATAAGGCCTATGATAGGATTGAATGGGACTTCATTCTTCAGTCTCTTCATGATGTTGGTTTTGGCAAAAAGTTTATAAGATATGTCAGTATCCTGTTTGGTAATGCCTGTTCTAAAGTTGCTATTAATGGAAATTTGTCTAACTCTTTTAAGTTATGCAGGTCTATTAGACAAGGGTGTCCCCTGGCCCCCCTCCTGTTTGCTATTTCTAGTGATGCTTTGGGTTGGCTTGTCAAGGATTGCTTCTGTCAAGGGACCATCTCTGGTCTTGATATCCCCCAAGCTCACTCTCCCCTGGGGCTGCAGATGTTTGCAGATGACACTAACATGATGATGATTGCTGAAGAAAATTCTGCCAAGCAATTTCTTAACTGTCTTGACCTTTTCTGCCTTGCTAGTGGCTCTGTGGTCAACCATCAAAAAACAGGTTTTTTTGCCACTGATAATAAGATTCATGTTTGTGTTTTGTCTGCAGGCTGTGATATCATCAAAAAAGGGAGTATTTTTAGGCTTTTGGGTATTCCCATGGGCTTTGGTATTTCCAATGATCAAAGGTGGAATTGGGTGCTTGATAGATTTAGAGCTAAAATTTTTAAATGGTCTGATGTGCAGCAAAGTATCTCCCAAAGATCTTTTGTTTTAAAACATTATATCCTCCCTTCCCTTACCTATTTTCTGTCCTGTTGGCAGCCTAGTAAAAAGCAGCTTGGTCAGGCCATCTCTCTTGCTAGAAATTTTTTGTGGGGAGGCTCTAAAATTCCCAAAGTTGCTTGGGATATTTGTTGTATGAGAAAAGCTGAGGGAGGGCTTGGGCTCATTTGTCCTTCCAGAATGGCCACTCAAATGGCAGCTAAGTGGATTTTCAGATCTATTTCCTCTAATGACTTTTGGGCTTGTTTAATTAAAAGAAATGTTAGCAAGTTCAACATTAAACATAATAAAAGCTGGGTCAATTGCTCTCTTTGGGATGTTATTACTTCTCCTGTTGAATTTGTGCCCAAAGGCAGTCAGCTTACCTGTTCCTTGTGGAAAGCTTGGATGGCTGTGAAAGCTAACTATAAATTGCCTGTTTACTTTGCTCACAACCTGTACTTCTTAGTTCAAGATTCCATTTGGTTTGGTTGGGCTAATTCGGTTCCCTCCCCTTCTTTTTCCATTAGATGGAATAAATGCAGGAAGAAGGGATTTGGGCATTGGCAGGACTTGTTAAATGCAGGTAACATTGTTAATGACACAGGCATTCCAGATTTTGATGGGCTCTCTGTTCAATGCAAACAGGTCCTCTTAATTCAGAAGGAAATTCTGAAGAAAAAGCTGGAAATACAAGTGTGGAGGAAGGAGATCTCCCTTCAAAGTGTAGCTGAGGATATTCTTAAATCTTACAAAAATAGTGGCAGAAGTATCAGAGAAATAACAGGGAAACTCAATAAGAAGTGGGATCTCCAGTGGTCCCCCTTGCAGTGGAAGTACAGATTCCAATGTACTTGGGCTTTTCCCTTCTCCAACAAGCAGTCCTGCCTTAACTGGCTAATTCTCCACAAAGGCATCTGGACAGGGGAACTTGCTAGAAAGTATAAAACTGATGCTGGGAATTGCAAGCTATGTGGTAAAGTTGAGGACCTAGATCACTTGTTCGTTCATTGTAAAAGTTCCTCAAGATTCTGGTTTGCCATGAGGTTCTTCTGTCAGAACAAAGGTCTTAATGCTCCTAACAGCAAAGACATTTTGTTGGGTGAAGCTCGTGGTATGGATATTCTTTTGTGGCAGCTCATCAGAATCCACTCCTTGTGGTTTATATGGAAGAACAGGAACAGTGCCATCTTCAATAGGAAGGGGAAGGATTACTTCTTCTCCTTTTTGGTGGGTTTGAAGAAAATTCTCAATCTTTGCTTCACCGACTCTGTTGATTCTCATTCGGATGATAAAAATCCCTTTGTAATTCTTAGGAATAATCGATACAATGTTTGGAAATCTAAACTCCTAAAGATGTACTCTAAGCCTAGATTGCAGATGATCAATCTTCTTGATGATTATTTAAACCTTTTCCGGATCTGAGGCTTCCTCCAATACTGCCTCGTTGTAGTCGTTTCAGACTCTGTTGAGAGTTTGACTCATTGTTTGTATTTTCTTCTAGCATCAATTTTATACTTTCTGTTCTTCAAAAAAAAAAAAAAAAAAAGACTCCACAATAAGAATACCATGCAAACTCGTTCTTTTTTCTTGTGTGTGAGAGGAGAGCGGTGTTACAAAAGTACAATGCATGATCGTACGATAACGGATTCGACAAGGCCTTTCCTTCGTTATAAAATGTTGTTATGCTGAAGCCGTTTTCGCATGCAAGGAGGCGCGCGCACAGAAAGGAAGGGAGAGAGAGAGATGAGAGGGCAAGGTATTGTCAAGGACCATGTCTGCATGAAGGAATTCTCTGAGAAAGTGAAATCGCACAGGACTGCCATCGCCTCCAAGCATTCAGGGAGATGCGGAAGGGCTAGATGTCAGCTTTGTCATAGATGTCCCGCATCAAAGTCCATGTCAAAGACCAAGGGCCGGAATAAGCGTAGCCGGCCTCTTGATGATGATAAATGGTCCGTTCGGCCTCCATCGACATGTGATCGCTTCAGCTTCTTGTCACTTATGTGGGAGAGTGATTACGATGATTATGATAGCCATCCTCGGTGGCGTATTGAGAGGGTTGACACCGCATGGATTGCGGCATGTGGCAGTAGCGGCATGCTGAGTCTCTCCAGTGCCGTTAGTGCTGGCATTCATTTAGATTCTCATGAAGGCCTTTCTGGACCTGAATCCATCACGGACGCAGGTGAAAGAAAGGACGATTGCATAACTTCAGATTTGTCAAACCATGATGCTGTTCTTTCCGATGCGCAGATTTTAAAATTGGCGAATCATTCTAGCGAAACTTTCAACAGACAAAATGAGGACAACAAGGTAGCTACGGGCGTGGAGAAGGTTGTCCTTCATGCGGAAGTTGAAACGGTTGCTAATGACAAGGATCGTGAGAATATTATGAGTCTTGCAGAGTCTGACTCACATTGGCATGCGGTAGCGTCTGATACGGATGATGATGGAAATAACATCAGCGATGAATGGTACTACGTTCAACCGTCAGAGATTATTGACGACTGGTACCTATGCTGAAATAATCCTCTCTTTCGTGAGAGTGCCTCTAACGTGTACTGGTGACATTTATAACATGAACTGTCGCTTGTATATACAGCTAAATAGATTGTTGCATGTCCGTTCTCTCTTCTGTTCAGCCAGTTGTATATACGCACATACAGATGTATATATTCATCGGGATGCATGAGATTCCATTGCAGCAAATGTCCACTAAATATTCTATTAGCAAGAAATTACTTTTATCAGATGTATCTTTATGCACATACGTGATCTTTCATTTAGGCGGATGACCTCTCGAAATGAGATTAAACTCAAGTCTTATTATGCATTCATTTCAAGCAATTTATTTCAGTTTTGTTAAAGCAATCCATTAGACATTCGAAACTATAAAATAACAATGCATTTTAAAGTATATTCCTACCAGATAATTGACCAGTAGGATTAATTATAAAGCGGACCATACCAACTCTTTGTAGAGATCAAGTGGTGATCCGGTGCGAAGAACGAGATAGCATAACATCATTTTTTCTGATATGGACTAGGCAGCCAACAAGTCTTTTTCTTTCTGTATCTTCTCAGCAGCATAAGCTGCAACTGTGTCACAATTTTATTTATTAGGCAATCAATAAAATTGTGACCTTCCTACGGACACCACATATCTACAGGCGAGCGGATTGAACATTTTGTGAAGATGATAGGCATTCACTCATAGTCGTTATAACTTTCATTGTCTAAAGGTGGTAATAGGAGGTGGCAGCATCTCTTTCTTTTCGTGCTTTTACGTCGTTTAACAAGAAACAACGGACGGATGCAGGCCTTGACTGAAGAGCACGCTCAAAGAAGAGCCCTTGAAAGAGAAAGGCAGAGGTGGGAGTCGTAAGGTGAGTCGATCTCGACTAGCTGGAAGAAATCTGCCAAAAAAGTGTACTCCCGTAGGAGAGTCGCGAATCAAGTGCAAAAGTTTGAAGGAGGGATCCTAAGGCCGCGTGCACTAAATTTCTGGGATCGTGAGGATATTGACATTACACCACTGTTTGAAATGGCACAACGAGTCCAAGTGCATCTAGGAGACTTTCCTAAATTCTCGGGATTGTGGGATGAGGATCTGGATAGCTTTATCCAATTGTTCGAGGTCACCTCTGAAGCAAATGAAGTGGTTGACCAAGCGCAAAGACTTCGAATCTTGCCATCCATATTTAGAGATGAGGCCGCGAACTGGCACGAGAACTTGGAAGAGCCACAAAGGCGAACTTATCAAATGCTAAAGGATGCCTTTCTGGCTAAGTTTCATAGGCAAGGTTTCCAAGATCGTCTAGCTCAACAAATGGACTATCTGCGGCAGGGAGTCAACGAGAGCATCGACAACTATATCTAGAGGATGGAAACCCTGGTAAGAAAGATGGGTGCAAATGCCCCAAACGATGAGACTTTGAAAAGAAGGTTTATCGCTGGACTTAGGGATCCTACTGCACACCAACACATTAGCCTTACACGACCGGCTAATTTGTTGGCTGCTAAAGAACAAGCGAGATTATGGGAAGAAGTACAATTATGTCAGCAAAGGAGGATCGAGCTCCTATACAAGCCACTGGGAGGCCCAGGAAGTGTACCTGTACAAGATCCGGGCCAAGGGAGTCCTACGCTGAAGACTTCGGCTGTTGTAGCCACCACTAGCACAACAAGCGAGGTGAAGCCTCATTTGACTGAGGAACGAATTCTAGAACTAGTGATGCAAGCCATAAAGGCCGCCACGACAGCCCAAGAAGCATATGCGGTGAAACAAGAGGCAATCATGCCCCCTAATCAAGATGTGCTCAGAACCCATACCTGGTGTGGGAAGTGTCATGGCTATGGTCATATGGCTTCGGAGTGCCCTACGATCTCGAGAGTATTAGTGGAAAGACCACCACCTAGGATGCTTTGCACCTTCTGTGGTAGGACAAATCATACAGAGGATTGGTGTCATCATAAAATAGCTTATGAAAGCCGAACCACGCAATCAGTAAATACAAGGGAACATGCTTACGCGGGGTTGCCTGCACAAGGCATTCCACCTACACCCCGTTGGGGAAAGAGACAGGCTTATGGAGATGGTGTCCAAGGTGAGGGAGGAGGATATCAGAGAGGAGTTGCACGTGATCAAAGGAGGATTGGTCCAATCTAGTGTTGGAGATGCCATGGATTGGGGCATACTCAAACTAGATGTCCAAACGAAAAGAAACCCGCCGACTATACTCCGATATCAAGTCCCCACTATTGGAGTGGTGTTTAGGACGCCAAATCCTCAAGAGGGATCCAGTTCATCAATGCACTTCGTAGAGGCTAACCATGGCAAGGGTGCATGGAAAGAGCCACCTGTGGCAGTGGTCACCTGGACACAAGAATATTTGAAAAAGGATGAGGAGAAAAGAACTGAAAATGCGAGCAAGGGGAGGGCAGCTGAGTATAGTGAAGTAGAGGAAAGAGGAGAAGGAACTCTGGAGCAAGTAGAACTGGAAGAAAGAGATGAAGTGGAGATACTTCCACCAGTGGCAAAGAAGTTCGTGCCAGGCGTCGCTCCATTCCCTGAAAGGTTGAAGGCTCTGAAATGTCGAAAGGACAAGCAAAGCTCAGAAGAAGTTGATATCGTGAAATTGTTGGCTGGAATAGAAGTCACGTTGGACATTGGCACCTTGTTGAAATGTTCCCCGACATATAGGAAGCAATTTTACAACAAATATATCAAGAAACCAAGGAAAACTCGAGATAAGAAGGAGAAAGAAAAAGACGTCCAAGGTCTTATTCAGATCGTTACAACGCAAATCGATTCGACAGCTCCAGTTGTGATAGTCGAGATTAAGGGATATGCGGTCCCATGTGCTCAATTGGATAGTGGAGCCGCTGTCAATCTGATGATTGAATATATGATGAAGGCTCTTGGCTTGAACCACATGGAAGAAACTCCGATGTTTCTAAGGATGGCAGACCAGACACAAGTGAAGCCGGATGGTCTTCTAAGGAATGTGAGCACAGTCATGGGAGGATTGGAGTTTAGCATGGAGTACTTGATAGTTCGACCGAGAACCTCGGAAGCCACTTTCTCAATTCTACTTGGATGGCCGTGGCTTATGCAAGCCGAATGTGTGCATGACTGGCACACTGGATTTATTACAATCAGACAAAAGACTGATCGAATACAAATTCAAGTGTCTCCAAGCTCGACTGGCAAGAAGTCGGTGACAGTCGAAGAGATGGAGAGAAAAGCAAAGGAAAAGGTCAGGCAAGAAATGGCACGGGTACGATTTGCCTCACACACGAAGACTCACAAAGATCTCCTCCAAGATGGATTTAATTTGCAATTGTTTAAATTCCAAAATGCAAAGATGGGAGAGTATAAGGACCCACTAGTCTACAAGGACGACTCGGACCAAGAATTGCTAGGATGCATAACGTGCACGAGCAAACTTGACTGTTATATGGTGAGTATACACATAGGGGAAAGCAAAGCTACCAAGTCCAAGGGGAAATGGACTTTAGAAGAAGATCCAGAGCTCGAACTAGTTTCATCAAAGGAAGTAAAGCAGTGTAGAGAGAGGATCAGAGTGCTAGATATGGAGCTCCAAAGGAGAGACCAAGAGTCGGAAATAGAAGAGAGAGGTAAGACCAAAGTGTAGGAAATGATCGCGAAGGCCGAGTTGAAGAAATTGGACCCAATCGAAAAGGAAAAATCCAATGATTTATTAGCCGGCCATGCACGTGTGATCGGGGAACACATTCCGATCAAAGTGACAATGAAAAGTGAGGGATATTCGAGGGAAGACCAAGTGGAAAAGTGGGAAGTGTTTCCAGAAAAATTCCTAAGCGTGGGATCAGAGTTACTAGATGGCATACGAGGAATCATCCAATCAGTACTCAAAAATTTCAGCAAGGCCTTTGCATGGTCATACAATGATCTGAGAGGGATCGATCCTCAGATTTGTTAGCATTATATTGACTTGGAAGAAGGGACTAGGCCAATATGTCAAAGGCTTAGATAGACAAACCTAACATACTCGAACTTGATCAAATTGGAATTGATCAAGTTATTGAAAGCAGGATTCATATACCCCGTTGCATTCAGCGAATGGGTGTCACCGATCGTGGTTGTCCCAAAAAAGAACAACGGAATTCGCATTTGCGTGGACTATCAAAAGTTGAATGAGTGAACGAAGAAAGATCACTTTCCGTTGCCATTCACGGACCAAATCTTGGATTGAGTGGCAGGTCATAATTTGTACTCCTTTCTAGACGGCTTTAGCGGGTACAATCAGATTCAGATCTATGAAGAAGATCAGCCGAAGACTACTTTCACCACAGAGTGGGGTACATATGCCTATCAACTCATGCCGTTTGGGCTATGCAATGCGCCAGCTACATTTCAGAGAGCAATGATCGCGGCATACCAAGATTATTCACAAGACTGGATGGAAATATTCCTTGATGACTTCGCCATCCAAGGAGATTATGAAAATATGGCGGATAGAATCGAAGCCATCCTGAAAAGGAGTATTGAAAAAGGCATCGCATTGAATCCGGAAAAATGCATGTTTGGAGTACGAAAGGGCTTGCTCTTGGGACATGTGATCTCTGAAAAAGGGATTTCCGTTGACGAGGATAAGGTAGAAAAAATTAGACGACTTCCACCTCCTCAAAACTTGCGGCAACTCAGAGGCTTCTTGGGACATGCTAACTATTACCGACGATTCATATTGAATTTTGCATCGATAGCCGCACTGTTGACTAACCTTCTAAGAAAAGACGAGCAATACCAATGGATCGTGGAGCATCAGACTGCATTTGACTCTCTCAAAGAGAAACTGATAAATGCACCGATCTTGGTAGCACCTGATTGGATGAAAGAGTTCCATGTGCATACAGATGCTTCCCATACTATGGTAGGAGCAGTGCTATGTCAAGCTAACGAGAAAAAGTTGGATCACCCCATTTATTATGCAAGTCGAAACTTGAATAGTGCGGAGCGGAACTACAAGACTACGGAAAAGGAGTGCCTCTCGATGATTTTTGTGGTGAATAAGTATCGACACTATTTGATGGGCAAGCCTTTTACATTCTATGTGGACCATGAAGCTCTAAAGTATATCATCAATAAACCCGAGCTATCAAGACAGTTGATGAGGTGGATCTTACTCTTGCAAGAGTTTCAATTCACGGTGGTAACTAAACCAGGGAAAGTCCACATACTTGCTGACCATTTATCTCGAATAATTAATGAGGAGCCAATCTCTGGTGTGCCCGACGATGCTCCTGATGGACATCTGTTTCAAGTCAATGCCAAAGAACCTTCATATGCTGATTTGGTAAATTTCTTGTGCACAACCAAGTACCCACCTGGAGCGAGCAAAAGAGACAAGCAAAAACTATTAGCACTGGCAAAACACCATAGCGTCATTGGTGGACAACTCTATCGATATTTTATCCATGAGAGAATTTATCGAAGATGTCTAGAGGAAGAAGAGGTAACTATAGTTCTGAGATCATTGCATGATGAACCTTGCGGTGGATATTTTGCGGGTGAGCTCACGGCCAGAAAAGTCTTATTGGCTGGATATTGGTGGCCGATGTTGTTCAAAGACTGTCACACCTATTGCAAGAAATGTGACAAATGTCAAAGAATGGGTAAACCGACACTGGTACATGCAGCTCCTCTTACCCCGATGCTAGCTCTTAAGCCTTTCGAGAAATGGGGGATTGACTTTATGGGACCTATTGATCCCCCTTCCAGACGTAGGTCTAATAGATATATCTTGGTCTGCACAGATTATGTCACCAAGTGGGTACAAGCAAAGGCTTTGAAGACCGATCGAGCTATCGACATAGCCAAGTTCTTTTATGAACAGATTATCACACGATTCGGATGTCCCTTGGAGGTAGTAAGTGATACAGGAACACATTTTGTTAATGAACTGATCGAGGAGTTGATGGAGCTGTATAAGATCAAACACCGAAAGAGTACTCCATACTATCCGAGAGCGAATGGACAAGTGGAGGTCACCAACAAGATTCTAGAACAGATTTTGACAAAGACAGTGGCTGCTCATAGGCAAGATTGGGATGAGAGAATTTTAGAGGCCTTGTGGGCATATCGAACATCTTATCGAGTGACAACAAAGAGCACTCCATTCTCACTAGTGTACGGTGAGGAAGCTATTTTTCCTATCGAGAAGGAAGTGCAAACATTGAGAGTGGCCATCGAGGCTAGGATGGGAGAAGAGGAGTCATTGAAGAAGAGGTATGTCCAACTAGTCAGGTTAGAAGAGAAAAGACTCATTGCGCAGCAAAGCCTGGAGGCTATTTAGAGAAGGCGGAAGGATAGGCACGATAAGAACCTCAAGACTTATGCCATTCAAGAAGGCAATTTGGTACTAGTTTACGATAGTAAATACTACAAGTTCTCAGGGAAGTTATAGACGAGATGGGCAGGGCCGTTTAAAGTGATGGAGGTCAACTCGAATGGTTCTTTGTAGATACAAGATGTAGGTGGAGAATGTGATCCGGCAAAGGTCAATGCACTCATAATTAAACCATACTTCAACTAGTATCAAGACAGGAGAGACGAGACGAGGTCGAAGAGGAGAGACTTAGTAGGGCATATGTACATAGACATATGGTGTATATATACGTATGTGTTAACTGTAATCTCGGTTGTTATCGATATTACCCACGAGCTCAGGAAGTTGGGCATCTAATTATTTTTGGGTGTTATGCATGGAGCCGTTAGAAGCCAGGCGAAAAGTCCACCTGGCTGGGCGGTCAAGACTGCGAACCGACGCTAGTTTCACCATAGGTGCTGGAGTTTGTGTGTGTTTTTTGGTGCTTCACTCCATAGTGGGTCGATAGGTGAGTGGAGCCATCTCGACCGGGTGGATGAGACCACAAGCCACTCGGCTTTGCTATGGGCAAGCCCTTCCGTGTGTGTTCATATCTCGTATATCTATGTCGTTGTGCGCTATGTTGTGCCGGTAGATGGGTGGAACGAACCTAGCCGGGCGGTTAGGACCACGAGTCGCATCCGGTTGCCGCATAGGCCAACCTATGTGTAAATAAATATAAATAAGAAAATGAAAAGAAGGATTTTGTGTTCCCGTCCCTGAGGGGGAGAGACAGAAAGGAGGAGGACGATGATCGTCCGGATGGGTGTGCCATGTGTGTATATGTTTTTTTTTGTGATTTTTTTTGTGATTGCTGATAGATCGATCTGTCTAATCGACGCCAATGAGGACCGGTATTCATATGTGTATTTGACTTGCTTGCTTCCTTCTCACTGTATTTGGCTTTTCTATTTCTCTCAACAGGTCCTTTCTGAAGATGGCGATGAGGTATATCGCCTTGATTCTTTTACTTGGGTCACGTTCTACTTTTGGAGATGGTCTCTTTTTTATTGTGTGAGTTCGGTTTCGTGTCGGACTTCGTCTTGTTTGCGTATGATCAGTTAGGTAGGATGCCTATGTGCATGCGGATTATACATGATGATTTTGGTTTTGATACATCTTTTTGGTACTTACATTTTTGTTGAGATGTGTGAGTTGACAGGTGCAAGGGAAAAGAAGGATTCTGTCCGGTATGTTTATACATGGTAAGTCTTTTTGTGATGGTTGGATTTTGTTGTGATGGATAGTGCAGGAACACAGGTGAAGGGCCAAAGGAAAGAGTGCCATGGATGGTAAGTAAGGTATGAAGTGATCGAGTCAACGAGTGTAAACAGGGTTTTGATGGTTCTATGTTTGGAAATGGATAGGTGAAAAGAGCGTAAGTATATGGATATGGTTGTGAACATGGTATGTGGCATGGTTCATATGTGTGTTTGCATAAACTTGCATGTGGCATGATGAAGAGAAGATGTGAGGTAGAGAAGAAGTAAAAGGTGATTGCATGAGGACATGGAAATGAATGTGGTTGACATATGTGTTTCTTGGAATGCATGGAGAGATCGGTGAGCACGAGCGACAATGTCTAACTCATGATGTGGATACATCTGTGCATAATGGTATGTGCTTCGAAGTGGGAAAGCATAGACGAGGCAAGTGACAAAATAGGAGAATGGAAATGAGCATGATTGACGTGATCAAGTGCATGTGTGGATAAAGGGCATGGCCTATAAAGGAGAAAGCATGTCATTAATGATAAGCTGCTTGGATGTTTTTTTTTAATATAAAGGAAGTTCGGCAATAGCCTACTCTCCCGGACTTGAATTAAATTAAGAAACAAAGGTACAATAGAAGGGGACTAGTGCCCGCGGGACCCCCCAAATCCCACAAAGCAGGGGAAGCTTGATTGAATCCTAGGTTGCATTACAGAGAAGGTTAATCACCCTCTCATCGCCCTCATGCGGGGCCCACTTGGGTTTGAGCTTGTTGTTGATCAAAAGGAGGACTTGATGGTGCCTGAAGGGGGGGGATTTCTTACTGTTAACAATCCTTTTGCCAAGGAGGAATAGTGATTTCTCAATCGACCACTCCCTGGGGGGATCGCCGAAGTTGAGAGCACACCTCTCCCGCCATATTTTCCACAGGACTTCCCCTCTGATGGCGTTCCAGAGCGTCGCAGAGCAGCCGATCGCTTCTCCCAAAAGGACTTGTTTCCAACTAAGCTGTTTTTGAAGTCTGATTTTCATTCCAACCTTCTGCCAGATTCTGTAGGAGTTGGGGCAAGTAAGGAAGATGTGTGGGACATCTTCGATAGCCCGGTGACAGCGTTTGCACCAAGGAGGGATCCCGCAAAGTTTGTTAGCCTTATGGTTGGTCCAAATTCCTCGATGAAGAATTTGCCATAAGAGGACAGACTTCTTAATCTCTATAAGGGGGTGCCAGATACCCATGAATTTCATGTCCCACCGAAGCCGCGTCCAAGACAGGCACCACTTCTTGTTGAGGCTGATCTGGTGGTCAGCCGTTTCTTTGATGTTCGGGATTTTGAGTAGGCTATTTCCATTGTGCCATTTGAGACCAAGCGAGTTCGGTGTGTCGTGTCCCATGAGAAGGCGAGTCTTGTGACGATCCCATGTGAGGCATCTGCTTTGCAAAGTGTTCCATTCTTCGTAGGAGATGTTTATGCGAGGGTCAATATCCTCGAAGTTGATCCAGCTATTGGTGTCATGTTTCCAGAGGTGTTTCCATTTTTTGAATCCTTTGTTCCATAACTTCTTGGCATTTTGAGTGTTCCACGACTCCACACTCCGGATGCCATGTATCGGAAACCAGATAGAGTCGTTTTGTCTGATTCCGGCCGCCCACTTCCAGTCCTCACTAATTCTTGTGAAGCTTTTGACTTTATTCCAGCCCTTCCAAAGGGAGCACACGAGATTAGAGCCTTTCGGGAAGACGGGGATCGGGGAGAATAGCAGGGTCATGATGTCAAGATTCTTCCAGTTTGGGAACCCCATGAGGGCCAACTCATTCTTGTTTCTGAAGATCAACTTGGCCCACGAGGCCTCCCTATTGCACCAAGCCTTAATCATCCATTTGGCTGCCAGTTTGTTAGCCATACACCCAATGTCCAGGATACCAAGCCCCCCGCTATCTCTAGGGCTAGTGCAGATGGCCCATTTGATTTTAGGCCACCCCCTTCTGTTATGATCGCCCGTCCAAAGAAAGTTTCTACAAATACTATTCAGTTTGGACAGGCCTTGCTCGTTCGGTCTCCAACAAGAAAGGAAATAGATGGTAGAAGAGAGGAGGAACGTGTTGATAACCATCGCACGCCCAGCGAGATTGATTTGCATACCTCTCCAATAGTTAAGCTTGTTTTCGAGTTTGGCCAACACCCAGTTCCATCGCTGCTCCATAGAGACGCCAAACCCCAAGGGGATTCCAAGAAGTCGAAAGATTTGGCCCTGCGGAATGATTTGACAGCCATGATCAATGAGAAGGCCAGGATGACGTCCCACAATAGCTCTAAAGGCGGTCTTAGAGTGGTTGATTTTGGATCCAGAGGCATCACAAAAGGTAGCAAGACACCTCCAGAAAGTCTCCAGGCTGGTATTATCATTGTGAACGAACGCGTTCATATCATCGGCAAAAAGTCTCGTGATGATTTGACTGTGGTCGTGAGGCTGTCGGAGGCCTTCGATATTGCCAGCCTCCACATGATGTGCCACAAGTCTGCTCAGCCCCTCAGTGGCGATGGCAAAGAGAAGGGGGGCCAGAGGGCACCCTTGTCTAATAGATCTTCTAAGATGGATCACCTTCGAAAGTTTGCCGTTAACGTTAATTTGGGTCGTTGCGTTTCCGAGAAGGGTCGCGACCATCTTGGTGAATTTCTGACTACATCCGAGATCTTGGAGCGACTGCAGAATACAGTCCCATTCTAGCCTGTCGTAGGCTTTGTCAAAGTCGATCTTGAGGAAAACCACATCTTGATTAGACTCATTTGCAAATTGAATACCTTCCCAAATATCCATAATGGTTTCCAGGATAGACCTGCCTTTGATGAAACCTTTTTGGTCCTCACTAAGCCAAGATCTCAAGTGGCACGAGATTCTGTTGGCAATGACTTTGGCGATGATCTTGTATCCTGTTTGGAGCATCGTAATAGGCCGCCAGTTCTCGATTCTGTTCTTTTCCCCCTTCTTGTGTATCAACTTGATAATTCCATTATTTAGACAAGAAGGAAGAGCACCAAACTTTAGCGCTTCTTGCCAAACCATCCGAAGAGGGGTGGCAACCACCAGCTTGAAGGATTTAAAGAACTCGTTAGTGAGTCCGTCGGGTCCCGGGCTTTTACCGAGAGGGAGGGCATCAATGACCTCAATGATTTCTGATTCAGAGATAGGGGCATGAAGCAGGGAGTGGAGGTTGGGTGGTATCCTCCGGGGGGAAACCCTAGAAATGCAGCCATACAGTCCCTTCTATGGTGGGAGAGGGGATTCGAGGTTCCCAGGAGTCTCGTGAAGTGCCCTTCGATGATGCCTTGGATGTTTTGGAAGGGAACTAATCCTCGGCTTGAGTGCAGACACATATTGGCTCGTCGGGGACGACTTCGTGAGCAGAAGAGGGGGGTATGTTAGCCGAGCAAAATTATGGTCTTTATGCATTAACATGTTTCTTTTTTGTCAAAACCATGGTTGTTGTAGGTATTTCACAATAAAAAGGGATTCGGTGGCATAGGATGGTTGGATTGCAGGATACAACGGGCGAAAATAATGGGCTATGCACATTTATGAGTATACAGAGCCTGGTGGGAGGTTAGCGATAGTGCTATGTTTGAGGGCATACGGCAAGGGATATGCTTCATCATGCCACATGTGCAGAGGAATTCCTGTTTAGGGTGCACACAGAGAAGAGCACAAGGTCTTCTTTCCCGAGAGCTGTAGACAAGGATGAAGGCAGACATTCATTCTGGGTGTTGGATGGGGGATGAAGAGGGGTGGCTGTTCTCCTTGGGTGGCCCCCCTTCAGTTTTTGAAAAAGCTCGCTTAACAGAAAACGGGGGAGAATCTTTTTATTTTGCTTGTTTTTTTTGTTTCGTCCTCTGTCTATACGGTACTGCGCAGGTACACAAAGAGGAAGTGCTGTTGACTTCTCTGAAGAGGGAGGGGAAGTGCCCATGAATGCACACCTGCGGTGGAGGAGGGTGACTCTCTCCCGGGAATTGCGGACAAGGGTGTGGGGGAAGTAGCCGAGTGGAAAGAAAAAGTTCTTTAAAAGGGGGGACATATGTTCAGTTCGGGCCCCTTTTTCTTCTTCGTTTTTGGATGATTTAAGTTGGGGGGGGAGAGAATTCTGCTAGTTCTTGTCCAGGTAGGAGGAAGAAGATGTAGAAAAGGAGCAACGTCGGGAGGATTCGAGCCTATGGAAGAAGAGAGGACATGGACTCCGTGGGGGGTTGTTGGTCTGGTTGAGTACAAGCGATGGGGGGAGTCTCTATCAGTAAAAGCAAGAAGGTCACTTATCAGCACCTAAGAAAAATAGAATCGACTCCCTAGGTTAAGAAAAAGGGCCATCGAAAGGGAGATTGGAGATCATTTGTTACAGCCAGCCTCTGTTTTGTGTTTTCACAGAAAAAGAGGGAGTAGGTTTTGCTCTACGGTGGTTCGCAGTGGCTGAAAAGGCAAAAAGGGGGGCAACAAGGCTGGAGTAGGTGCAACCAGACATTAGAGAGAGTTAAACGATTCATCGAATTCTTGGAGAGCTTAGGGAATTTCATCCGCCAGGACATCCCCTGTGAGCTATTCAAAGGAACATTGTGTCATGAGCAAATAAAGATGCAAGGGATCAGTGAAAACGTTTTGGGCATCAGCGAATATGTAATTTTTTGGGGCTTCCCAGGCTGACTGCAACACTCCCAGCTCTTGACCGAAGGCATTGTCAAACTACAGGTTTTCTCATCAATTTTGTTGCGTCGTTCTCGTATATTGCAATTTGTTTATTCTGGGCAATAACCTATGTTGCACGCATTTTATGGAATTCTCAAGTTAGCACAGTCACCATCAAGCACTTAGCGTAAAGCATGTGCAGGGGGAAAACATTACGAAATCAGATCAAGTGATGTTTGATGACTGGCAGCGAACTCGGTCTGGGATCCATTCGTTGTTTTTTTTTTGGTAGCTAAAAAGGAGGGAAATGAAAGAAAAGATAAAGCATATAGTGATTTACACGCTTCATGTGCAATGATCTGAAAATGCAGATGTTATCTGGTGGCAGCAGGATTTAGTTGAACGGTTACATAATCGAAATCTTGCATGCAAGACATGAGAGTTAGCCATTTGGGAGTGAGACGCTAGGTTGATTTATCACTATTATTTTTTTCTTTACCAATTCTATGAGTCATGTCTGCTATTTGCTCAAACGCATTTCCATTGATTTTCTTCCTGATGGATTAGCGTGAATGACTAAGTGGGACAAAAAGAATGTTATGTGAGGCTTATACCATAACGAAACTACAAGATGAAGCTCCTGCTTCGCAACATAATGATGGATATGCAATAGTCTATGCTCCCGGATTTAGTCCATGAGCAAACATCGATAGCAAGAGTGTGTTACATTAGATGATATCAATAGTTTTGTTTTGGGGCTTTTTTCTTTATTCCATCCAAGAGTAATGAGGCAACTAGTCGGTGTTGAAGTGAGGCGTAACTATTTTGTTGTAGAATGTTATTGTGCTACAAGGAGTTGAATATGCATTTGTTTCATGTGTCAGCATAAAGATTGATATGACGGGCAAACTACACAGAGCTTGGTTGTTATATTGTCGATAGGCCTTGTTTGTATGGATCGCAGAATGGATGACATTTTGGCCAAATGTATATTAGCATGCGCTGCTAAATAAATCTTGTTAAACTCCAAAACCCTAGATCTCCCTTGAAGGAGAGTATAGTTTTTTGTCTTAATAACAGTGTATCGATTGGAACTTAATCATGGCCTTAGGTTCATCTCGATCCTCCCTTTTAAGGAACTCTTGACATCCGGCTAAAGAAAAGGAAGTGAAGGAAAGGTGTAAGTGTGTGTGTGAGTGTATGAGAGTGTATGAAAGCATATGAATGTGTAGGAGTGAGAGAGAGAGGGAGGTTGTTAGAAGGAATCATTGGGGTTGGACACTTAGTTGTGGACATATTTTTCCATCTTCTCCAAGGTTACATTGGAGTGAAATTGGGGACTTAGGACAATAAAAGCTGACCTAGCATCAGAAGGTTTAGGCAAAATATCATTGCACATAGAAACTTTCCCTTCGACTAAGAGTGCTACACCTCTACTCGTGGAGTGCCCACAGATCATCGATACCACTATAAAGCAACTCTACTAGTAATAATTTTTGCTCGATAGCAACTCATAGACTAGGTACAATGACCTCCATAGGAGAAATAGCTTCGATTCCATAAGCAAGTTTGAACGAGGTGTATCCTATAGCAACCTTGTAGGTAGTGCGGTATGCCTAGAGAATAGCAAGTAGAAGTTGATCCCATTGATCAGGATAGCCCAAAATTAACTTTTTTAGCAAAGTCAGTGGTGTTTTGTTAGTGCTTTCCACAAGACCATTAGCACAAGGATAATATGAAGTACTGAATTTATGTATAATATTGAAAGAGGTTGTCAATGCTTCAATTAGTTCATTTGCAAAATGAGTTCCTCGTTTTGACACTAGTTCAAGGGGAAGACCAAAGCATGGAAAAGGATCTCGAGTCAGGCATCGAGCAACTGTCATAACAATTGTCGAACAAATTATCGAGGCTTCTACCCAACATGTAGTAGAGTCGGTGCATGTCAAAATATAACGATTAGCACTTAATGCAGTTGGGGGAGTAATTGGGCCAATAAAATCCAAGCCCCATTTTTGGAATGGTTATAAGGGGAGAACACGCTATAGACAAAAATGATGTTGCAGTAGCGATTGCCGAGTTTGTTGGCAGCTATCACACTGTCGAAAATACGCATGCACCTCACGTTGCATGGTCGACCACCAAAGACCACTTTGCATGATCTTCTTGTGCGTTAATGCCACCAAAAAATGACTTACTGAGGGTGCACAGTGAGCCAAGGCCAAAATTGATAGTACTTCATGTGTTGGTGACACACTAGAGCCAAACTCTTGAGGCGTCGGCATGATATAGGTGGCCTACCATAATATGGAGCCACCTATTGTACAAAGCCAGTTTTTGCTATGTTGTAATCGACATGGAGACTAGCAAGCATCCAGTTGTCAAAAAACGTCATAATGGTACCATAATAGGAGTCAGCCAGATTCCAATGAACCAATGAGGAGTGTGGTTCAGTCATATAAATAGTCGGAGAAGAATCATCTATGCCCACTAGAGCTTTATTGGAATCTAATGAGGACAAAAAGTGAGAAATTGAATGGGAAGATCCTGGACGATGGACCACATCATAGTCAAATTCCTGTAGAAGGAGGACCCATCGAGCAAGTCTACCACCTAAATTTTGTTGATGCAGCAAATGTGTTAATGCAGAGTGGTCCACAAGGGAGGTAAATTTATGGACAAGCAAGTAGTAGAAACAGCAAAGATAGATTTACTAGGATTTAAACATAGTCTATAATTCCTGCATTTAAGGAAATAAAGTCCCAAATGAACAAATGTGCATTTGTAGCACCAGAGACCAAGAAATCATCCTAGTAGACTTGCATAAAGCTTGTAAAATTAGGAGAAAAAATCTCTTGCATGCAGTGTTGAAATGTGCTTGGATCATTCCTGAGCCCAAACCACATAGCCGTGCATGCATATACTCCCCTATTGGTAATAAAAATTGTCTTAGGGATATCTATTTCAGCCATTGGAACCTGATTTTAGCCACTATATCCATCTAGAAAAGAATACATTTCTCGTTAGACGACTTCATGAAGCATACTATCTAAGAAGGGAAGAGGAAAAGGATTAGGTATGGTCGCAGCATTAAATTTTTGGTTGTAGATGTGTAACTATTTGTTCTTCTTGGGAACTATAAAAATTCGAGATATCCACTCAGCATGCTCTACTAGGACTATTAACCCAACCTAAAGCAAACAATCTAGTTCCTATTTAACTTGCTTAACATAGTGTGGGTTCATATGGTAGCTCTATTGTTTAGTCAGGTAAGCATCTAGTTTCAAGACCACTTGGTGCTAATAGATCCTAAGATCGAGACCTTTCATATCTTTATAGTCCCAAGAAAAAACGTCTATGAACTCTGTGAATAAGGCTAACAATTCCTGTTTGAAATATTATTCCAAGCTAGCTTTAATCTTAATAGGTCATGGGTTGACATCATCATCTAAGTTGCAAGTGAGAAGTTGGTCTTCAGGAACATAATTTTGTGGGCTAAGAGAACTATCCATCCCCTAATGTATATACTTCAGAAGGTCTTCATGGTCTAGGAAGTCGTCCGGTATTGTTTTAGTATCTTCCTCGGTAGGCTTCACAGTGCAAGAAGCTAGGGACCATTGATCCAATACATGCTATAAATCAATTGTGTTTGAGGAAAGTAAATACTAGTTGGCAGAGAGGAAAGCAGTTTCCTCATCATCTGACAAAGTGACCAACATATGGACTGGTTCAATGACATGGGGTCTCCCATGCAGTTCATAGGGTTTAATTTCATCAAGAGCCACAATATATTCCTGTGATTACATTTAAAAATTAGTTCATGAGACGACCAATCTTGCAAGACTTTAGCCTGCTTTAACCATCGATGGCCAGACAGTAAATTGTAATCTGTTGGACTCATGCAGCTCTAAGACCACAAATATTATGTGGAAAATTGCACCCTACAGTGTGATGCGAATATTTCTTACTAAGCCCACCGAGTAGACTCAAGACTCTTCAACCATTTTGACAAAGAATTTCACCGGTTCAATCTTGTTCCATCCCAATTTCTCGCATAAGGTTGTAGTGATGATATTAACACCATATCCATCATCAATGAGTACTTGTGTAATCTTATGATTCTTATACCATACTATAATTAAGGGGACCAAATGCCATCCATAGTTGTGTCCGGTTCTTGGTGCATTGTAGATGCAGCTACTGCCAGAATCGGGTCCATGTTGATTTGCTATTGAAACTGATGCCTAATACCAAGAACAAGTGAAAATAATTGACCTAAAGGCAGAGTAATTCGGGATTTGGACAGTATGTCTCAAGGTGGTACTCTGAGATGTCCCTTTCGATGACGTTCTTGATGATTTCAATACACCCATTGCTGTCCATTTGGGTGCTTTGGGTATGCTCAATTTGCTTGTTGAAGAGTAACGGGTACAAGATCAAGAAAAATAGCAACTTTGGATTGTGCCCACTTATTTCCCTTGGAGAATGTTCTCTGTTGCTCCTTGAATCCTAGTTCAAATATTTCAGGAGTAAGTCGCAAAATCTTACCAGAATGTTGTTTGGTGCTTGGATCTCCACAACTGAAATCACTATCATATTCATTGTGGGGTTTTCATGATCCTTCTTTCTTTTGTCATAATCCTGAGCATCTTTGTAGTGCATATGGATATGACCCAATTCACTGCAAAGTGATATCTAGGCTTTGATTTATGGTATTTGCTGCTCCTTGATTACAACATTGAGAATTGTAAATGCTAGTTTGTGGGGCTCTAAAATTTGTATATGAGGAATAAGTCAGATTTCGCATATGGGGAGAGACATAGTTTGCTACAAGCTCACCAAGTTCCTATATAACTGCGTTGACTGCAAGCCTATTTTGTGCCTTGGCATTGTAGGGGTGCATATCGATAGAATGGCTCCCATTTTCACAAATTGCACAATAAACTTGGTTGAAAGCACAATTGGCTGCTACATGTTTGGATTTTTTGCACTTTACATAGAAAACTTGCTTTAATGCTTCTTCGGCTTTACTTTTCCACAACTTTTCCCATTCTAGATCTTTAGCAAATCCACCTACTTTATGTTCCAACTGTACGGCCATTTCTATTACTGCATCTAATGTCATCCTGTCGATACACCGGATAATCATTACCTATTTCAGTTGTGGATTTAATCCATTTATGAACCACTGTGTTATGACATCATTTGGTAAATTAGCATTTGCTGGTGGGAGTTGCATGAGGTGGGTGCAGAAAATGGTGGCATATTCCTACACTCCTTGATTCAATTTCTCTCTATTATTTTGTAAGAAATTAAAAATTTTGGCAGCATTTTTCTTTAATCTGAATTGTTGCATAAACACATTTTGAACATCATCATAACATTGGAAATGGTTTAGATCAAATTCGATCATCCATCGAGTAGCTTCATTGACCAAGGTAGATTGGAAAACAATAGCTTTATATTTTGCATCAGCAGGATTGTCCAGCATGCGATACTTAATTTCAAATGTTCTAACATGGGCATCAAGGTCAGCTCTTGGAAATCCCCCAAACTTTGCATAATTTACACTTGTGGGGAATTACCTTCTCTATCTTCCGTGTTGCCTATTCTATTGGTCATCCAAATCTTCCATCACCTTTGGACTGAAATACTCATGAGCATCTACTACCTCATCGAATTGATGTCATGGGTGATGCTTAATCAATGGCAATAGGTAAAACTTGCAAGAGTTGTATATTAATAGGTTGAATCAGCTCAACATCTTCTATCTGGACCAGTTCCCTACTGCTCCAAAATAATGGGAATTGTGCTACACGCCTCTCAATTGGTGTTCTCCAACCCTCTCAGGTAATCATTGGCTTCAAGACTGGTTCTTCTATGATTTTGGGAATATCTATCACAACTTCCGAGTTAGGGTCAGTCTGTGTAGACTATGTGTGTCGCATCCTTTTGCTTGAAACTATGTATTCGATAGTACCCGAAAGAGTTTCGATCATCGGACTCTTACCGGACATCGGACTTTCAACAAAACTTGAGCCATTACCGGACAATGGAATTTCACCAAACGTGATCCGGAGAATTCATCGAAATTTCTTGCAAACTATGAATGATGAAATATTGTGGTAGCGTCACACTTCCACTTATAGCACTCCTTCCTTCTGAACTCATACCTTTGCTTTCCTTGCATTGTGGGATCCTTAATGCACTATTTATCCAAATGGGGTTTTTATCACTTTGATACTTTGGATAACTCTCACTTAACTACGTTACGAGCATTGTATTTGATAGTAATTAGTCCTTAGTAGGATCATCAGTGTTAAGCTCTGCTATCCAATCTGGTTAAGAAACAAGATAAGGTCGGTGGGGTACTTGGGCCGGCAGAATCCAATAATGCTGGATCCTTGTGTTTTTCCCAAACTATCTCACCAAATAGACATATACTAAACTTATGAATATAGCATCAAGAGCACATTGCACTATCTTTAATGAATTGCACGGAACGATTTACAGACATCTATACTTCACTGAGCAAATATTGTTGTATTGATTAACTTCATCAAACAATGAACCAACTTACTTAATTCAACAGAACATAATACTTTGCACAACAATGTGCAACAATATGAAGAAGCCAACCATCACTATGCAGCAAGACACAGATAGCTTGGTATGTCCAGTGGCTCTTTGTGACTTTCATCTCTCTCTCCCCCCCCCCCTCGCACATAGGATAGAACGATGTAAAGTATATGAAAGGTTACATTTTGGGGACTCTTCCTCTTTGGCGAGTCACTTCGGGATAGTGTTATATAGGTTTCCGATAGCTAGCACTAATGTTGTGTCTGAGAAAATATGGTATATGAAGATATTCATGTTCAGTATGTTGGTACTAAGATGAGTTAGCATATATACTCACACAAGTAGTGGATGCTTAGAATTTCAAGCAAATCAAAGTTCTACTTGGAGTCAAAGTTTTGAATTTAGAGTTTGAGAGGGGCAATGTTACATAAATACAAGCTCTAAATTTGTTTTTAGGTTTATGGATTTTATTATTTACTAGAAATAAGATGTAAAAGGCACACATATGCATAAACTTAGAGTACAAATGGTTAAAATGCAAGATCAAAGTAGTGATCCCTATTTTTAGAAGAGATATTCTCTTGCGTTGACAAACTCTCAATAAAAAGAGTAGTTCTCTTAGTCTACGTGGCCAAATTGCATGATTCTTCTTGCTTTACAAAGCTTATAACATATATTATATATAGAGTAATGTTTATATAAAAATAAGCCGAAAGGTCATGCAAATACGCATTTTTGCAGACCTATTCTCTATTAGATATTTGCTATCTTGCTAGAGACATATCTCTCTTCATGGTTTCATATCTCAATAAATATGACGTCTTTTTGAGTGATTTAGCTTGGAGATGGACCTTCATCTCATATATTTTATATCAAAAACCCTCATTGCTTGCGGATTTCTAATACACTGTCATTCAACCTTCACATCGGACAATTTTTCACATCTTTTTGTAATAGGTTTCAAGGGGGTTTTGATACCCTAGTTTCAAACTACTTTTTTGTGACATTGTCTAGATTTTTTGGCATTTTTTGTTTCTAAAGTATGAGAGACAAATTTACAAAGAGAAGTTTTGATTATTCATTTTGTATGGTGGATAATCTATGTTTTATTGATAGTTTGTAGACAATTTTGATCTTACAAGTTTGGCAACATATGGCTTATCTTCGCAAGATCCTGGAAGGTTCCATCATAATAAATAAATACATACATACGTACGTACATACATACATACATACAACACATAATATAAATATATGCATACATACATACACACATACATGCATACATATATACATACATACACACACACATAGATATATGCATGCATACATACATACATACATACATACATACATGCACACAAACACACACACACATATACATACATACATACATACATACATACATACATACATACATACATACATACATACATCCATACATTCATACATACATACATACATTCATACATACATACATACATACATACATACATACATACGTACATACATACATTCATACATACGTACATACGTACATACATACATTCATACATACACACACACACACACACACATATATATATATATATATATATATATATATATATATATATATATATAAATATATATATATATATATATATATATATATATATATATATATATATATATATATATATATATACATATGACTTGTTTTCAATGATAAAGTAGGATTTAGAATTTGATATTTCTATCTTTTTATCTTGTTGAATTATTTTGGTCGTGATGTATGTGAACACACTTGGAACTACCGGGGCACCTTTTTCTCTCTTTAGGAAGTTTTTTCCCCCAACTTGTATATAGGACTATAAGCCTAATAGTTTACTTATCTTTGTACATTCACTTGGTAATTGATTTAGTGTTTTATTGTGCTCCAAGTTTCTTCCTCTTCCTTGTGCTCTTTGTGCGCTTTTGTAGACCTCAAATTCCAACAATTGGTATCAGATCAAGTTGGTGCTTCATCTAGGGTGTCATCAACACCTGTCTGATCACAGTCTCAAAATCGCACAAGAATTGGTGAGCATACTAAGGGAGATTAGTAGTTCATAATCACTTCATCCTATTGCATCAACATTTTGATCTAAGCTTGTTTCACCCTGTGAATGCACTATTGGAGTGTCTGGGTATGTAATTTCCTCCTTTTGCACCAAACACCTCAAAGCCTGCTACATGTTTAGCATAGCTCGATAGGGTGGTTGTGTTATAGTTTCAAGTTACAATCGTTTTTTTGCATCAAGGTAGCTATCCAATTGCCATGGCTGAAAGCAATGATGTATTTTGTATGTTGGCTATTGAGGATAGGTTGGATGATACTAATTACCCATCATGGGCATATATCATGCATCATGTATTGGTAGCAAAAGGTTTGTGGAATATTGTGCAGGGTGTTTCATGTATCAAATTTACACAAAAATGTAGAGAGAGAGAGAGAGAGATTTTCATCCAAATAAAAACGTGAGTAATATTTGTGATAAATATACTGAGAGCATAAGAAATGTCAAGAGTAGCCCAAGTCATGCTCTAAATCTTCGGCTATTAATTTGAAACTTGTTTTGGAGCTTCTAAGAGAAATAGACAACACTATGGACCTTTTCTATAGTAGTCTTAGCAAGATCGTCTATAGTAGTCTTAGCAAGATCGTCCATAAATATAAAGAGAAGGGAAACCGTATGGAAGGAGTGATAAGGCCTCTCTAGTTGTCGTATTCAAGTATCCATAAACTCACTCTTAAGCACCTTATTCCTTGAAATTCTTGTATAGTACTATATTATATTTGTTTGAAATTGAGTGAAACGGTTCAAGATTTGAGCCCATAAATGGTAAATTAACAAATATATGCTGTTATAAAATATCGACCATGTTATTGACACCATTGCGATTTGACTGCATATCAACCAATCGTGAGTATCTGATCTCTATTGAGAAGTAGATATCCTCCATTATTGTGTTGAAGGACTTAAATCTTCACAAAAGACACTTTTGCGTGAGCAGGACATTCTATAGCTATTTGCGCATGGTGCAGCCTTCCCAAGTGAATTGAGCTAAATACATTTATTGGAAGGTTCTTAGGCAAATCGAGAGGTTAATTGAGGATGATAGCAATGTGTACCAAAATTTTCAAACTCTAGTAGGTAATGTTTCTAATCTTGCCTCCTGTAGGTGCCATCATAATTCTTCTCTAAAACCTGTCGGAGCTCCTAATCCTCCAAACCCTCCAAATCCAACTATTCCACCTCTTGATGAATTTCAAGAGGTAGGTGAATCCATCAAAAATCTATTTTAATAATGTCCAAATAAGCAAAAATAAGCTCAAAACCAACAGCAAACTCAGGAACAATGGTAGCGCTTTGTCCAATCAATACATTCATCAAGCTCCTTCCAATACTCGCTTCCCCTCACAATAAGTAACATGATAAATAGCACATCAATAGTAAGAGTAGTGGCAAACCTAATACCAAGCGCATTCACAAATAGCACAAAACCAGGATGCCCCAGCCAGACCTCGGATGTGTCTAATTCTGACATCCTATCTTATTCACCCCTGACCTCTTCTCAACTTAATGACCAAAACCCTGTTCAAGAAACCCACCCATCCAACTCCCATCGAAATTCCATCTTCACCAGATTTTAGAGATCACCCATTTCTTGCATTTTTTTTCCATCTCAACCATTGTTGTTCACAACTGCAAGAACAATGCCCTCTAAAAACCTGAAACAAAAAAACAAGAGATTGCGAAAAACTATTCAGATTTTGAACTAGCACAACAAGAACTGACCCAAAATCAACAAGGAGTCCATGAAGAGCAGCAAAAGATTACAAAGATAAAAGGCAAACCATATTATCTCTAATTAATGATAGATTTCAGAATTTTTCTTTAAACTTGAGTTCTAACGAGACGATAGCTCAACCAAGTAACCTCTCATCCAACACGACAAATTGGCCTATGCTTTTCAGGTACTCATATCTTACTGGAGTCAGGTTCTAATCGTTTCTCCTAAGGATGAGCTCCCCTCGCTCATGTACTAGATCCAGGGTCCGCAAGCTCGGCCAACATGTGGCGCTAGGCAAACCTATGGCACTCTCTTATAGAGACGTACCAAGCTATTCCCGGCAAACACACCAAAATGTAGCACTCTTAGTCCAAGGGAAAGTGTCTATGTGCAATGATACTTTGCCTAAACCTTCTGATGCTAGGTCAGCTTTTATTGTCCTTGTGCTAATGGTCGTGGAAAGCACTAACAAAACACCATTGACTTTGCTAAAAAAGTTAATTTTGGGCTCTCCTGATCGATGGGATCAACTTCTACTTGCTATTCTCTAGGCATACCGCACTACCTACAAGGTTGCTATAGGATGCACCTCGTTCAAACTTGCCTCTGGAATCGAAGCTATTGCTCCTATGGAGGTCATTGTACCTAGTCTATGAGTTGCTATCGAGCAAAAATTATTACTAGTAGAGTTGCTTTATAGTGGTATCGATGATCTGTGGGCACTCCACGAGTAGAGGTGTAGCACTCTTAGTCCAAGGGAAAGTGTCTATGCGCAATGATATTTTGCCTAAACCTTCTGATGCTAGGTTAGCTTTTATTGTCCTAAGTCCCCAATTTCACTCCAATGTAACCTTGGAGAAGATGGAAAAATATGTGCACAACTAAGTGTCCAACCCCAATGATTCCTTCTAACAACCTCCCTCTCTCTCTCTCTCACTCCTACACATTCATATGCTTTCACACACTCTCATACACTCACACACACACTTACACCTTTCCTTCACTTCCTTTTCTTTAGCCGGATGTCAAGAGTTCCTTAAAAGGGAGGATCGATATGAACCTAAGGCCATGATTAAGTTCCAATCGATACACCGTTATTAAGACAAAAAAACTATACTCTCCTTCAAGGGAGATCCAGGGTTTTGGAGTTTAACAAGATTTATTTAGCAGTGCATGCTAATATACATTTGGCCAAAATGTCATCCATTCTGCGATCCATACAAACAAGGTCTATCGACGATATAACAACCAAGCTCTCTGTAGTTTGCCCGTCATATTAACCTTTATGCTGACACATGAAACAAATGCATATTCAACTCCTTGTAGCGCAGTAACATTCTACAACAAAATAGTTACGCCTCACTTCATATCACCGACTAGTTGCCTCATTACTATTGATATCATCTAATGTAACACACTCTTGCTATCGATGTTTGCTCATGGACTAAATCCGGGAGCATAGACTATTGCATATGCATCATTACGTTGCGAAGCAGGAGCCTCACATAACATTCTTTTTGGCCCACTTAGTCATTCATGCTAATCCATCAGGAAGAAAATCAATGGAAATGCGTTCGAGCAAACAGCAGACATGACTCGCAGGATTGGTAAAGAAAAAAATAATAGTGATAAATCAACCTAGCGATTCAATCCCAAATGGCTAACTCTCATGTCTTGCATGCAAGATTTCGATTATGTAACCGTTCAACTAAATCCTGCTGCCACCAGATAACGTCTGCATTTTCAGATCATTGCATGAAGCCTGTAAATCACTATATGCTTTATCTTTTCTTTCATTTCCCTCCTTTTTAGCTACCAAAAAAAAAACAATGAATGGATCCCAGACCAAGTTTGTTGCCAGTCATTAAACATCACTTGAAATATCATACCATAACACAGTCACTATCAAGCACTTAGCGTAAAGCATGTGCAGGGGGAAAACATTACAAAATCAGATCAATATTAACTTGAGAATTCCGCAAAATGCTTGCAACATAGGTTATTGCCCAGAACAAACAAATCGCAATATACGAGAACGATGCAACAAAATTGATGAGAAAACATGTAGTTTGACAATGCCTTCGATCAAGAGCTGGGAGTGTTGCAGTCAGCGTGGGAAGCCCCAAAAAATTACATATTCGCTGATGCCCAAAACGTTTTCACTGATCCCTTGCGTCTTTATTTGCTCATGACACAATGTTCCTTTGAATAGCTCACAGGGGATGTCCTGGCGGATGAAATTCCCTAAGCTCTGCAAGAATTTGATGAATCGTTTAACTCTCTCTAATGTCTGGTTGCACCTACTCCAGCCTTGTTGCCCCCCTTTTTGCCTTTTCAGCCATTGCGAACCACCGTAGAGCAAAACGTACTCCCCCTTTTTCTCTGAAAACACAAAACAGAGGCCGTCTATAACAAATGATCTCCAATCTCCCTTTCGATGGCCCTTTTTCTTAACGTAGGGAGTCGATTCTGTTTTTCTTAGGCGCTGATAAGTGACCTTCTTGCTTTTATTGATAGAGACTTCCCCCATCGCTTGTACTCAACCAGACCAACAACCCCCCACGGAGTCCATGTCCTCTCTTCTTCCAGAGGCTCGAATCCTCCTTACGTTGCTCCTTTTCTACATCTTCTTCCTCCTACCTGGACAAGAACTAGCAGAATTCTCTTCACCCTCCCCAACTTAAGTCATCCAAAAACGAAGAAGAAAAAGGGGCCTGAACTGAACATCTGTCCCCCCTTTTAAAGAACGTTTTCTTTCCGCTCGGCTACTTCCCCCACACCCTTGTCCGCAATTCCCGGGAGAGAGCCACCCCCCTCCAGCGCGCGTGTGCATTCATGGGCACTTCCCCTCCCTCTTCAGAGCAGTCAGCAGCACTTCCTCTTTGTGTACCTGCGCAGTACCGTATAGACAGAGAGGATGAAACAAAAAAACCAAGCAAAATAAAAAGATTCTCCCCGGTTTCCTGTTAAGCGAGCTTTTTCGAAAACTGAAGGGGGGCCACCCAAGGAGAACAGCCACCCCTCTTCATCCCCCATCCAACCCCCAAAATGAATGCCTGCCTTCGTCCTTGTCTATAGCTCTCGGGAAAGAAGACCTTGTGCTCTTCTCTGTGTGCACCCTAAACAAGAACTCCTCCGCACATGTGGCATGATGAAGCATATCCCTTGTCGTATGCCCTCAGACATAGCACTATCATTGACCTCCCACCAGGCTCTGTATACTCGTAAATGTGCATAGCCCATTATTTTCGCCCGTTGTATCCTGCAATCCAACCATCCTATGCCACCGAATCCCTTTTTGTTGTGAAATACCTACAACCAACCATGGTTTTGACAAAAAAGAAACATGTGAATGCATAAAGACCATAATTTTGCTCGGCTAAGAAGAGGTGTGAAAGCTTTTTGCTCATGCAAGAAGTACAACTATGATAAGCCTAGATGCATGATCGTTTCTTAAGGACTCCACTATTCAAAGTCGGTCAACTTGTTCTATTCTACAACTCCAAGTCGATCATGCTGCATGTAAATTCAAAGTCTGGTGGTCCGATCCATATTGGATTTCAGTGCAGATTGGTCCAACAACTTTCTGGTTGGAGATTCTTACCAAAACACTAGAAAAATCCGGTCAATGCATCAAAGCTTTGGCCTATTTGGTCACCTTCTACATAATCAATCATTAGTCTGCCGCCTATGTCTACATGGTTTGCATGATTGTTATGATGTATCTTCCTCGACGTGCATTTATTATTACGATCGTCCCATTCTTCAATCATGCTACCATGCCACCTTTCTTGAAAAACCCCTGTGCTTCACAATCAAACACCCCTTGGATGATTTAACACTAATATCCAAATTCTTCAAAGTATATCAGACTTTATGAAATCTGGAACGTCTTCCTTCTTTCAATAAATCTGATCTTCAGTTATCAATACTGTATCTGAAACAAAATCACTGAACCCTTTTTATTAGCATTGTACACATGCCAATAGCTTTCCCTGTCAATCCTCAGCTTCCAAAAATATAGAATAAGGTTAGCTGATCTATTACATCATAACAAAAACCTTACTGAAAGCATTTTAGGATCCAATCTTTTGCAACATAACAAGTATCTTCTTCTATTTTTTGGCAACGCAAATCTAATAGAATCTGAATCTTTGACTTACTTCTTCCAATGTTAAGAATCTTTACCAACAAAGGATAGACAACTGACTCATAAATACTCAAGATCTTTAAGATCATTCAAGATCTATTAAGATCTCTCCAACAAAATACCTGTGTAGAATCTGCTCTCATCAAATCTTCATGACTGAATGTTTGATTTATTACCTGAATGTCTCTAAGTGTCCATGCTTCTCACATAAAGTTGTAAAAATTTCTTCAAACAAATCCTTCCCTAGAATCTGCAATGCCTACTTGAAATATAAGTGGACAAACTCTCACCTTGAGAACTCCAAAAGCTACAAGTTTGATACTTCATATCTTCATATTCTTCGGGGGTGAAATGTGAAAGTATTTGCTTGTCTTTCTTTTGGCTAACTCCACTTCTCAATCAAGTGATAGGATCTGATGGAACACCTTTTGAATACAAGCATGTATCCAAAAGTCAAGACAATCATAGAAAGTAGATTCCCCATGTGACTGGTACATAAAAAAACTAAAATTTTTCCTAAATTTTGAGAAAATACTGAAATTTCTAATTTTCTCTGAAAATATTGAAATTCTGAATTTTTTTGAAATTTTGATTTTTTTTTGAAATTCTGAAAATATTGAATTTTTTGAATTTTCATAGTGAAAAACTCTGAATTTTCTAAGTATACTGAATATGAGGTAATTTTTCCAAACCAAAAACCTCACTTCAAGTCTTCAACATCTGCTACAAATACTCTTTTACCTCAAGAGTTAGATAAAGAAGAAATATATTTCTCTGCAACTTGTCATATACCAAGTAGCTTTGTATTGACACTCCAAGAATTCTTTGAGGGAACGTATCAGCTGCCTACTCAAAAGCTTCAACTAAAACATAACTCATACACATATGAGTCAAAACATATATCTGCTACTTTTCTTTCTCTCAATGTAATTCTTTGTCAAAACCTACTAAAACATGACCAAGTGTAATGAAAAACAAGAAGCTGCTTCTTCTTTAAACTATCTTTTTCACACAAGATGTTCTCGTAGACTTGTCTTTGGATGTAGAGGATAAAAGTAGGAAAAAAAAGAAAAGGAAATCTTACTTTCCCTTTGTAATTGTTGGACCTTCTTTTTCTGCATCTTTCCTCCACCTGATGATGATGTTAACATCTTCAAACTTCTCTTTCATACCTTTTGTTCTCTTCATCTTGAAGTAACAAGTACTCTTAACTTCTTCAAATGATATTTTTCTCTTCCTCTAGTGCTAAGAGTAAGAGACAAAACAATCATGGCATATAAATGGAAGTGAACATAGAATCATGTTTTACAATCTCCTCATATCTCTAAAAAACTCTGCTTCAAATGTGACTGATATGACTGAATTCACCAACCTTTACCTTGAGTTGGCTGAATACTGAATTACCTTTCTAGAGTACCTAGATCAGATTCTGTACCTAGATAAAAAAACTTCCAACCAACTTACAACACAAGGTTGGCTGAAAACAAAACTCATCTCATCTCCAAATTTGTCTTCTTAGATAAGCTTTCTTGCCATGAAAGAGATTTATCAAAACTATCAATAACAACCTCTAGATACCTGTTTTGATGTAGGTATTGTTTTAACTTTCAAAATAATGAAAGTGTATAAAATCACTTCTTCAATCCTTCAAATCTCTTCAAAACTACTCTTCTAAGATATGACCTGCAAATGATAATCTGATAGTAGAAACTAATACCTGTGATTTGATGTTGATTTGGTTCCTTCATCTTCTCCAAACCATTGTTTTTCCTTGAATTTGAAGTAGCCTTCTCTTCATTAAGTCTTGGTCTTCAAATAATACTTCTGTAAAGTATTTGGATACTCTTCCAAAAGTATTCGGTTGCTAACAGATCATCAACTTCATACTTCACACTGATAAATAAACATGTGACTGAATTGTCTAATTCTCAAATCTCTACTCATATAGATTAAGTGTGTATGTCAAATGTCAAATATTAGAAGATGCCCTTAAATCATAGGTTGTAAACCTCGAAGTCTGGGAACCTATGAACCTAGATGCTCTGATACCAAATGTTAGAAATTTAGTAGGCCCATAACTAATATCACAGATCCATAGTTCCATAGATCTAGGATCTACAACACAGATTCCAGCAATCTTCCAATATTGACAAAACATGAACGTACCACACTTAGTCATACAAATGATGAGACAAAGATAGAGAGAGATTAGACAACATGTGTAAAGTGTTACGTAAGCCTTTGCTTACTCACACTATCATATATACAAATGGAAATTTACAATGTGGGAGCAAAACTCTCAACCACTCTATGTGAACAGAAATAGATGGAAGAGTATATATACAAATGTTACAAAAATATTCAGATGTATGGTATGGAAGACCCTAAGTCAGATACATGTGTGAAAAGATCACATACTTACAAAATTAGCATAGAATGCTAATGTGTTGCTGCCAAAAATCCTCAAACTCATATGAACATACCTTCTCGAACACCTCATCTAAATATGCATAAAGCATACATGTACTGATTCTCTTGTACCTATGCCGAATAGGACTCCTCCTGATATGGATGCCACTTCCATATACTTCAAGTAGTACCTGTGTGCATAAAGATAATATGTACCTGAATTCTTAACATAAGATGCAAATCTTATGTTAACCACCATCCAATGTCTTTGAAGTACACCGAAATCTTCATGTAGAAGACAATCTTCAAATACATTATGTAGATGGCTTACCCACACCACCAGGCTACTGATGGGCAAGTCCTCTCCATAAGCAAGAGTGTGAGCACACTCTTCTCCAAGAAGAACTCCATAGCTGCTCCTCAACATGCTCTTAGAGTGCACCATGGTTGTCCCATGTGTGCTAGAGCACCACCTCTAATGAGGGACCAAAAATTGGCGTTGCCAATTGGTGTGTGATAAACAAAGTGTCCCCAAAGTGCTTCTTTTATAATAGAGCCTCCATAAAATAAAGCTATTTGAAAAGCACTCCAATAAAGCACTTCAATAAAACTATCGCAATCACACTACCATAATTAACGAATTCGAAAAACTACGCCTAACTGTGATAGTGAAAAATATGCCGCCGCTTTGCTTTTCATAAGGTTCAAAGAATATTTTCGCTGCTACGCGCTACTGATCACGAGATTTGAACTCGTGTGGTTGATATGGGAGGCGTTTGGGCTATCCAAGGTGTCCAGCACCTTTGGTTGTAGAGGGAGTAAAACCAAAGACTACATAACCTGTAATAACTTGAGCAATTTGACCAATGTACTATATGACATTGTTTCCAGCAATCGTAGTGCTTGTGCAAGCTATTTTGTCTTTTTATGCCAAAGATATATACAGGTTTCGGTTCGCCAGTATAGGTGTCTCGAAGTCTGTGAGAGGTCTAGCAGAACTCATTAGGCTAGTTCTGTTCAACTTTTTTACATAAAATCATTTTTTTGCATCAGGGTATTTTAGTCAGTGACCATGGCTGAAAGCAGTGATGTATTCTGTATGTTGGCTATTGAGGATAAGTTGGACGGTACCAATTACCCATTGTGGGCTTATATGATGCAACATGTATTGGTTGCAAAAGGACTATGGAACATCATGCAAGGTGTTGAAAAACATCCTATTACACTTGCAAATACAGGTATTGAAGCTGATGCAGATGGCATTGAATATGTTGATATTCTTCGGATTCCTATTCTTGATGTAGTTTCTACTCCACCTACTGTAGAGAAAATTTCTTGGGGTGGTAGAGATGCTCAGACACATGCATCGATAGCCTTGTCTGTCAAATGTGCCATTATTCCTCACATTCGCTCTTGCAAAACAGCGAGGATGCTTGGGATGCACTTACCACATTGTACAAGGCTAAGAATGAGGCTCATGTTGCTTACCTTGAAAAACAGTTGGAGAGTAAGCACATGAATGAAGGTGATTCCATGGATAGTTTTCTGACAAAGATCAAAGATCTGAAAGAACAATTGAATTCACCTGATGAAGTCTTGCCTGACAGTTCACTTGTGTAGACTATTCTGAATGGTCTTTTTGTTTCATATCAGAGTTTTGCTTCTACTCTTCATTTGATGATGAAAGGAAATCCAAATGCCTTAACATTTGAGGAGTTATTCTCTGTTCTATTGCAAGAAGATCAATCTAGGCAGAACGGGTCCATTATGCATGTTGCAGATCAAGCTTTCCTGGCTAGTTAGAAGGGCAAAGGAAAATGGAGCTCATCTACTAGTAAGCAAAAATATGCAAATGCTGCACATTTGAAGAAGGAAGACAAAGATGAGAAGAAATCAGAAAAGCAAAAATTCTTTTGTAAGTATTGTAAAGGAAACAATCATGTCATAAAGAACTATCGAAAATTGGTTGTAGAAGAGGCAAAGAAAGAAGAGGCTAGAATGGTTGTTGCATAGGCCTCTACACCAAAAACAGAGTCTGCTAATCTTGTGCAGAATGAAGAATGGGTGTTTACTATTGTTTGCAGTTTTGACCCATCTTCTCTTGAAGAATATATGTCTACAATAGACTTAGATGTTTGGTACTTTGATAGTGGGGGAACCAAATATATTACCTTGCAGTGTTGTTTCTTCACTTCACTCAAGCCTGCCCCTATAGGGAATACTATCACATGCGCCAGCAACTCCTCTTATCCTGTCATCGGAGTTGGTAAGATCATTGTGACTACTGCTGATGGTAGTTCTTTCACCTTGTCAGATGCTTTATTTATGCCAAAGATCAAGAAAAATTTGTTATCAGTTTTAGCATTAGCTAAGATTGGCTTGGTTGTGAAATTTATTGATGACAGATGCACAATTCATGATTTGTCAAATGGCAACATGATATTGCTTCTAGCATTTTATGTCGTGGGTTGTTTAAGCTCATAGACTATGAAAAATATGTGAATGATTCAGCATCTGTAGTACATGATTCTCAGGCTATGTCAGATGCAAAGCTTTGGCATGCACACTTCGGTCATTTGAATTTTGCTAGTTTGCTATGCCTGCAGAAACTTGAAATGGTGTCCTCTTTGCCCAAACTTGAGGCACCTAGAAAACATGTCTCTGAAGGATATATTTTGGGCAAAATGCAGCATTCCTCCTTTCCAAAAATGGTTCAATTCGGGCTACTCAAAAATTGCAGCTTGTACATAGTGATGTTTGTGGTCCTATGCAGACACCTTCTTTTGGAAACTATCTTTACTTCGTGACTTTCATTGATGATTTTTCCATGCATGCATGGGTATATTCAGTCAAAGCAACACCGAAGTGTTTATGTGCTTCAAAAAGTTTTTGGTTTTGGCTAAAAATATGTCAGCATGTAAAATGGGCACCCTGCATTCTAATCGAGGGGGGAATATATGTCTTCTCACTTTAATGCATTTCTGTCTGAACATGGGATAAAACATCAATATCAAGTGTCGTATACACCTTAATACAATGGAGTTGCTGATCAGAAGAACATGTTACTCATGGAGATGGCGAGGTGTATGGTCAAGAGTCAGGCTTTACCACATAGTTTTTGGCTTGAGGTTTTCATGTGTGCATCATATGTACTTAACAGGTGTTCCACTAAAGCACTACAATCTATCACTCCATATGAGGCCTTGCATGGTTGCAAGCCATCTGTTGCTCATCTACATGTTTTTGGTTATCTGACATATGCATTAATGCTTGAACAACATCATGGGAAATTAGATGATAAAGCAGTAAAATGTATTTTTGTTAGGTATAGTTCTGAAAGCAAAGCCTATCATCTATATCATCCACACTAAATGCATTTTGGTTAGCCGTGATGTTGTTTTATTCATTCTTTACTTTTATGTACGAAAGAGATATCTTTTAGCTCCAAAGACATGTATGATACTTTGTTGCCTCTTTTTATAGGTGGAGAGTCTAGTGTTGGTCCTAATGAGGCAACTTCTGAGCCTTTACAAGTTTCATGTGATGATGCAGATCATTCTATTTCTGATGCAGATTTACATGATTCACTTATTGATGAGAGAGATGATATTGAGGAGGCAAAAACTATGCCAAAATGGTTGGTGCAGAATTTGCATGATAGCAAATTAGATGCACTCCTCTGTCCTATCATACTCGTTCAGGATCTCATAGTGCCGCTTTTGCGTCAGATTGTTATGCTATGGCTGCCTCTAGTCTCTGTGATGAGACTGAGCCTGTTTGCTTTGATGAAGCACAAAATACTGAACATTGGATGGTTGCAATGCAATCTGAATATGATGCTATCATGAAAAATGGTACCTGGTCTTTATGTGACTTGCCTCTTGGCAAGAAATCTATTGGCACTAAATGGGTATACAAGTTGAAGCATAAACCTATAGGAACAGTTGACAGGTATAAGGCTAGGCTTGTTGAAAAGGGTTATGCATAGAAAAGAGGCATTGATTTTGATCAAACCTTTGCGCCTACATGCTGAATGACAACTATTCGAAGCATCTGTGCACTTGTAACTCATCATGGTTGGAATGTACATCAGTTGGACATTAAAACAACATTTTTGAATGGTGACTTGAGTGAAGAAGTGTATGTTTTTCAGCCCCATGGCTTTGTGCAAAAAGGGCATGAAAACCAGGTGTGCAGGTTAAAGAAGGCATTATATGGTTTAAAGCAAGCACCATGTGCTTGGTATGAAAAGATACATGCTTATCTGATTGCACATGGCTTTGAGAACAGTCCAACTGAAAGCATCTTATATGTTAAGCCTACTAATGATGTATTTCTGATCATTGTTGTGTATGTTGATGACATGTTGCTCATTGGTCCTCTTGAGAAGCATATTGCTGATTTTAAGGCTGATTTGCATGCCTCATTTGAGATGTTTGAGGGGCATTTGCATAATTATTTGGGCATTCAATTTATGCATGTTGATGGTGGAATGGCTTTGTGCCAAACGAAATATATTGACACATTATTGCAGCATTTTGACCTTGAAGACTGTAAATCTATTGCCACTCCTATGGACACAGGTTTATGATTGAGTCTTCATGATGCTGGAGATGCATTTGATGTTGTTCTCTATCAGTAGGTTGTTGGATGCTTGATTTACTTATGCATTACGTGACTAGATATTCAGTTTGCTATCTCACAGATGGGTAGGTTTATGCATTGCCTAGGCTTCAAGCATTGGCAGGTGGTTAAGCGCATCTTTTGCTACTTGAGTGGTACCTGGCTACTAGGGTTGTTTTATCCCAAGGGGGGATCACTACCGCCAGATTTGCATGCTTTTTTTGACTCTAACTGGGATGGTTTCTATGACACTCGTGTATCCACTAGTGGTTTTTGCTTCATGCTTGGTAGTTTATGCATATCTTGGTTGAGCAAGAAGTAGCCTACTGTGGTCACTTCCAATTGTGAGGTCGAGTATAGGGAAGCTTTCACAACAACTATTGAGTGTGTGTGGCTCAGGCGCCTTATGGCTGATTTCGGTGTTGGTCAGTCTTCTGCCACCACCATCTTCACTGACAGTCAGAGCACATTGGCAGTTACGAGGAACCCTATGTTCCATGCTCGCACTAAGCACATTGAGGTGTATTATCACTATGTCAGGGAGAGGTTCTCTACTGGGGAGATCAGCTTGGCATATGTGCCCACACAGGAGACATTGCAGACCTTTTCACGAAGGCTCTACCTAGGGAGAAGTTTGAACCTTTCCGCAAAGCTTTGGGCTTACTTCCTTTTATGGATTGATTCCACATAGCTTGGCACTTCCTTATACATGAGTGCCAGCTTCTTATTCACCGCATCACGCCCAGGGGGGATTTGTTGATATATTTAGGTGGTGATGTGTGTGAACACACTAGGACCACCGGGGCACTTTTTTCCCTCTTTAGGAGGTTTTTTCCCTCAGCTTGTATATATGCCTATAGCCCTAACGGGTTACTTATCTTTGTAAATTCTAGTGGTAATACATTTAGTATTGTGTGCTGTGCTCCAAGCTTCTTCTTCTTCCTTGTGTTGTTCACGTGCTTCCACAAACGTCTATCTCGAACATAAAATACCTAAGTCATTTACATCAAATGTATGCTTAAGTTTTCCTTTAAACAACTGAAGATCTGAATCTTTGGGACCTCTGATAATCTTATCACTTTGTAGTGCATCTTGAACACTACCTGATCCATTCTCATCTGAAGTAAGAGCTAAAATACTATGAATCTCAAAATTTTTTGCATAATTTACCTAGACTCCTTGTTGTCTCCTTGTTTGACTTTTGGCTCTTCCCGTGTATTCCTTTGTACAACTCTCCTTCCAGTTTTGATATAACCACTTTGGTGTATTTTTGAGAAATGGTGAAATCCTATTTGGTTCTTCAATATCCATTTTTTTAGAACTCTAGAACCTTCTCCAACTTCATAAGTCAAAACTTCAAGAGGCACTCATGATCAACTAGGTATTGAAGTAAGGTAATGTAACTCTCTCTTCACCTTTATCAAGTGCATCTTTAAGCTTGAGAAGGTTCATCACCCCCCTTGTATGGATAAATATAAGAATCCAAATTCCTTCTAAAATATGCATAGTAATCTACTTTTATGAATTCCGGAATCTCTTCCTTCTTATCATAAATCTGACTTTTTGTTATACATGCATTGCGTGAGAGTAGGAGATCACCTATATCTGGAACATAGAATCTATATCCTTTGATTTTAATTGCATAACCACTAAAGACAGCTTTAATGGATTTTACATCAAGCTTACCATGATCCTTCTTCTCAATGTGAACATAATTTGGGGAACCAAATACTTTGAAATAACTCACATTGGGCTTCTTTCTATAGTAAGATTCATAATGTGTGATGACCTTCAAAGCTTTTGTGAAAGACCTATTCAGAATATGATTAGTTGTATGTACTACATCAAACCCAAATTTGGGAGAAAGAATTTTGGATGACATCATACTATGCATAAGCTCAACAAGTATCCTATTCTTTCTATCTACAACACCATTCTGTTCTGGCACGTAAGCAATAATGAGTTGATGAGAGATACCTTTGTCTTCAAGAAAAAACTTAAAGTCTTTTGACATGTATTCTCCTCCTCTATCACTTTTGAGAATCTAGATCTTTGATTGACTTTCATTTTCAAACATAGGTAAGAACTTCTTCAAAGTAGGAAAAAACTTTGACTTCTCTTTAAGACTGTAAATCCACAAATATCTTGAGAAATCATCAATGAAAGTAACAAAGTACCTGATTCTCATTGGACCATTCACATCTAAATGTATGATCTGCAACTTCCTTGTGGTCGTGATGTATCCATGCTTCTTGAAAAATAGTTTGTAAAGCTTTCCTTCAAGACATCCTTCACATGACTCTGCATCGTCTAGTAAAGCAAAAGTAGGCAAACTCTCCACCATTCTTTGACCTTTGATGTGCTTGAGAGCTTTGTAATTGATATCACCAAATTCAACATGCCATAACTTCATGTTCTTCATAGGTGTACTAGACCTAGCAACATTAGCATGACTAATTTTGAATAACACAAACATGCCACTTCTATTTTCACCTTGAAGTAGACAATGGTCCTCATTAGGTGAGAGGATATGAAGAATCTTTCTTAAAAATATATTTATAAAAATATGATAAGAAAGTTGGTCTTTTATCTTATATGTGTACTTGCCCTTTTTTCACTCTCTATGTCTTAACTATCAAGTAGTGTACTTGCACATAGACATGTCATAGGGTATACTTCCCTAAGAAAGAAGTCCCCTTGACTAGAAGAAGTACTAGAACTCTGACCATAGAGGCCTCTTCTACAATTTGGAACTCTCCTATAATTTGATACCCCAGTACCTCCTCTACGTTTTGGCATGCACACTAAGACCCTTGTATTTTTTGTGTGAGGTACCTAGTAGTAAACAATCATTTTTTGCATTGTTTTTTCTTGCTTTTTGCATCTTGCGAGTGGGTACATGGCCCATACTTGAGTAGATAGAGAGCCTCTTCATGTACGGAGAAGCCTCAAGGAGTCATCTTTACCTTCCGCTTGTCAACTTAGCACTCCTCTACCCTTAAATTTGACTATTGATTTGGCGTCTACCCTGCTCTCAAAAGAGAAGCCTAGAAGGAATTTGGATTTTGCTTCGGGTACTTCAGAGGAAGCTCAAGCACCAATGGAGGACCTTTCAAATCTACTCTCAAAGTCCAACATTAAATTCCCTACCTTTAAGGGGTTACCTTACAAAGACCACGTAAGGAGAATCATCTCCTTATGACATGGTTGCGGGCTTCAAAATCAAGAGGATGTGATGCTCATGCTATTTCCTTCTACATTAGAAGGACATGTAGATAAGTGGTATAGCTAGTATGCGCATGGCCACTTCACCACCTGGGAAGCATTGAAGACTTCATTTCTCAAAAATATTCCAACCAAGCGACTCTTCAGAGCAAGCCCTAGCTCAACTCGAGAACCTGAAATTAAGCCAAGTGAATCTTTTCATGAATTACATACTCATACTTAAACACTTGTCTCTCGATTGCCACATGCTCCAAGTGATTTCCTAGTTAAGACATGGATAGAAAAGACTCTTCCAAGGTCGTCCCAACAAAATCTTAGGGAATCTCTCAACTTGATGCCACACTAAATGACTTTGCGGCAACCACCTTTTGCATAGAGGAGGCTAGGATGCATATTTAAGGAGAAACTCAAGCAAACTATGCCAAAAATCCTGACCTAATTGAGCAAATTTGAAGGGAATTAGAAGACCTAAAGATACAAAGTCAAAACAAAGAGAAGATCATCTCACCACCTATGCACCAGAATGAATGCTGAGAAGTGGATGAGTTGCAAACCACTTAGGACATTCGAAGGCAAGTTTGGTGTACCACATGCAACAACAATGGTCACTCCAACATAAACTACCCCAATAGAGTAAGCTGTCAATTTTGTGGCAAAGGTGACCATGAGGCACGTGATTGTTACTACCTCAAGGAAACCCAGCTGAGAGGTAATAATCAAGTTCCTCACACCTTTTATGCTAGTACTTCAAATATACATAACAGAGAGGAGAATCATCAGAATCGACCTAGATATACTAGACCTTTAATGTGTTATCATTGCGATGAATATGGTCACGTACAAAGCAAATGCTCTCTACCTGAGGGTGCACCTCCATATCAAATTGTCTCGATGCCAAGGACCATTACATAAGGGATTTTCCTCACAACCACCCTGCTCCAATCCTTATGATTCGTGTCTCCAAAAGAAGAAGTTATGACTCAATCCTATGTTGTTTCATCATGTGTAGTGTCTATGATGACTAGAGATAGGCAAGCGGCAGAAACTCATGTAGAAGAGCAATAGGGATTCAAGGAAAAAGAAGAATGCAAGAGGGATGATTTGGAGGATCCGGTGGGCATTGAAGAAGCCTATGATAGGGTGAGGCCTTCACTAAAGGACCAACCTACTCGCCCTAAGGAAAATGCTCAGGAGGTAAATATCGAGGAAAGTTTGCAGGAAATTTCACCATAAGGTTAGTCTATTCTAACTTATACAAATGGATGGAAAGGTGAGAAATGATCTATCAAAAGTCATATAGACTACTTACCTAAGCCCATTGCCTAGTATAGATGGGTTCATGGTGTATTTTCCTCTTGTGCCACTAGCAAACTATGAAAGTTCTAGATTGTCTCTTCCATAAAAAATGAAGTTTCGATAGGTGTTACTGTAGATGGAGGTTGTGGCATCAATCTGATGCTTGATTTCACTATAAAGAAATTAAATTTGGAACTCACAAAGATGGTGCCCTTTACTGTCACATTAGCATATCAACAATGAGTCACACCACTAGGCATCATTAAAAAGGTACTCACGATAGTGCAAGGTTGACAGTTTCTCTTGGATTTTGTTGTTATCTCCCTACCACAGAATACTTCTTATCCTCTATTCTTGGGAAGTCCTTGGCTTAGGCAAGCAAAAGAATTTCAGGATTGGGGAAAGAATATGTTATGGATTATAAAGGTTAATAATCAAAGTGCACATACACTTGGAAGAAGGATCTCACACAACCAAGGCTACTAGGTATACAGTGGACAGTCAGATAATGCCTTCTTTACCTTATGAAGATGACATTGTTAAACTGGATGATGGGAAGTGCAGAATGTTGCACAATTGAAATAAGTAAGATAAATGAGGATTCTCTAGAAGAAAGACAAGGAGTCCAAAAAGAGGAAAATTTTGATAATCTATACTTGAATAGTAAGCAAAAAGTTAAAGGAGGTGATTACTAGAAATTGGATGCAAAAGCCAAAATCAGGCACCATGAAGCCCAAGTTGGGCACCTCTCTCGAATTGGGCACCATGAAGCCAAAGTTGGGCACCTCTCTCAAATTGGGTGCCATGAAGCCCAAGTTGGGTACCTCTCTCAAATTGGGCACCACGAAGCCCAAGTTGGGCACCTCTCTCAGGATGGGCATCATGAAGCCCAAAGTGGGCACCTATCCTAGGGTGGCCCAAGTGGGCATCAGGAGGCCCAAGTTAGGAACTTAGCAAGTAGTGGGCAAGTAGACAAGGAGCTTCCGACAAGAAGACCCTAGATAACACTTCTAGGGTGGAATCTTATTCTATTCCAACCAAGCTGGAAGAAATTTGCTCATTGTACATACCATACTTCAGTTCATTTCATTTTTTGTAGTTCATTATTGTTTGAATAAGAAAATAAAGGAGTAGTTGCATCCGGACGGTGCAAAGACTTGATGTGGTGGTTTGTAATGCAGAAAAACATAATATCCTTCTTAGAGCATACTAATAGATGCTCTCTAAAATATTGAAGCTATGTAGTAGTTGATCTCTTGTCATTGGAAGCAAAAAGGAAGTCCTCATGTACTGGGTATTTTCCTACGCAGGATGCTTGGAAGCACTCTATTGGGCATTTCTCCATGGCATGAGTGAGCCCTTGAAGAACTTCATAGGGTATTTCTTCAAGCCCTCTTGGACACTTTAAGTAGAACTCTCTGAGGGGCACTTTGTTCTCCATATGGGGGACCCTCACCCTTAGGGGCTTGGAGGCCACCTATTGGGTGACTTCTCACCCTTAGGGCCCAAGGTGGTCACCCTTGGGTGATCCCTCATCCTTAGGGTCCAAGGTGGTCACCCATTGGGTGACCTCTAGCCCAGGAGGTCCTAATAATGAAAATCAAGATACATGAAGCCAGTAACGGATCCCATTATATGATGCAAAGAGATTTATAAAGATAGAATATTGATTGAATCAAGACAAAGTAGAGACATAAAGGAAGCATTAAGCAAGACAAAGCAAGAAATAAAGGTAGCATTAAGCAAGACAAAGCAAGACATAAAGGAAGTGACAAAAGTGAAGCTATAAGGGATACAAAAGGAATCAATACTTCTATATCTGGGACTTGAGCATGAGCAAGCCATTACAGTTGGTGGCATGAGTTGGCCTGTGATCTCTCTAATCCTCATGGGATGGAATTTGTCCTCCCTCTATATCTTTGTATAAAGGAAACATAGTTGTATAAAGAAATTAGATCATGGTATGATACTACTCGCATTACTTCAATAAAGACCTTTTTGAGTACTTGTACGAGCCCTTGGGCTTTGAGGCCACCCTGAGCCACTCCTCACCCATTGGGGGAGGGCGACCCCTAGCCTGGGGTCCGTAGAATGGAAACAAGAGATTGACTTAAGCAAGGACAAGGGCTGAATGAAGCAAAGAATGAATCAAAGGGAGTAAAAGTCCACCAAAGAATGAAGCTAGAAACGACAACCAAAGGGGCATTTCAATATGCTTAAGGCACAATCAAGAGATAGAATCTCTCTTTGGAGACTAATTTTTGGGTGGCATCCAAAATATTTTCCTCATCAAGATGGCAATGCCCCCCTTCTCCCCACGATTGGGTGACACCTATTCTGTGCAACACACCAGGAATTGCAACACCAACTATGTGCACACCCAAGGATGGGTGATGCCAATTCAATCTAGAGCCAATAATGGACGTCGTTCGCTACTCCCACTTTTCAAGCAAGACCATATTTGGGTGTCAAATGCTGATTCTGCCATTGATAAGATTTTTGTTGGACACTAGAACAAATCTTGTCCATAACATACTTCATAATGAGAAATTCATACCTTGAGGACATGCAGTGTGTAATGAGGGCTTGATGTGAGTAATCACAAACACATTGTTCAATACAATCAGAGCCAAATAAATTCAACTATTGTTTGGCATGGTTCCTTTCTGTTAAGGCCCAGGCATAACCTATGATCATATCACCTGTTACACCTAAAAGTGTCCCATCAAATTATAAGTGATCCATTTTATTACTTGTCATGAAGACTACGTTTCCGTTTTTATGATTACCATGCCATTTATGAGCATTTCTTGGATTATGATCCATGGATGTTGCCCATTACATAAGATAATCAATAGTATTCAATGTCCAAAAGGGAGCATTCGTCCACTTACAAACTCGACTGGTCCATTTGGAAGACGAATTGGCAAATTGGTCTTTTTACTGTGGTGGGACCTATCTCTCAGCTCGTCCTTTGGATCTTACCAAAGAATGAAGCGGAAAGCAAAGAGTTAGAGAGTGGGCGGCTTGCCAGAGTACCGAACTTGGCAGGTGACAGAGTAGCGGACTTGGCAGGTTGCAGAAAGCCTGACTTGCCAGAATACCAGAAAAGTGGAAGGAGCGGAGGAGTAAAGGAGTGGTGGAGTAACCGCTCGTGATAGCAGCCTATATAAAGAACCCTTTCGGAGACATGAGGAGATATACATGAGAGGCTATACACGGAAGAGGATATACGATACAAGAGAGATAGAAGACATAGACAAGTGAAGGTACTGAGAAGGACGTCTAACCTTTGTGGGGAAGCTCAGTGGACAAGAGGCTTTGGTCTTGTCACCGAGGACAAGTAGAGTAAGTCACTAGACCGAGTGCTCGAAGAGGCTAGTATACTTCCAGAGACTCCTTAGCATTTGAGAGCCAGTTTGTTGTATCCGAGAGTTAGTCACAGAGAAATGAGTGAAGTGATTATTTGTCCACTTAAATCGTCTTTTTGTACACTTCCATGCTGCCATTAATGGAGAGATGCTTCTGTGAGCTTGTAGTTTATTTTTGCCATGACTTATGTGACTTATTTACCTTGTGAACTATTGATCGGTCTAATTTATCTTCTATCGGACTACTGAGTGTGCAAAGCAGCACATAGTGCATACTGCACTTAGAAAAAGAATCCACTTCGAGCACAGCAAAACAAGAATTTCGTCTCCAGTGATGCCACATCCCAAGCAAGTCACTTCTATGTCTAACATATCACAATATTTTGCTACAAGTGCAATGGATCTGGAGATATTACATACCACTATTTGGGATTCTTCATCGGCAAGCCAATATTATGGATGTACTTCACCAAGTGAATATGATTTAGGCAACTTCTTGGGTGTCTACCACTCATCTTTGGGTGTCTACTACTCATCTTTGGGTGTCTACCACTTTTCTTGCCAGCTCCATACATAGGTAGCTTGGTTTTCTACTCTCTCTCCTCATCATGGCACTTGGATGTCTACTTTTCTCTTATAGGCACCTCATCTAGATCACTACCTTCTCTCCAGCAAGGGTGACCACCACATAAAGATTGAATTGGGATCCACCATTAGGGTAGCTAGTGACGGAGTATGTTTTGTCACTAAGTTTTATAGTGTGATTTAATGCAGAGAAAATTGCTGCCAAGCTCTGACGGTGTCAAAAGGTATGATTGGAGGCCTAACTGTGGTTGGCTATTAGAGCCATAATTAGCCCACTCCTCCACCACTTTGGCGTGTGTGATAGTTAAGATTGGGATTCAATAAGGCCACTCCTTGGGCCTATATAAACAAGGGCTTGACATTCATTTGGGGAATCTTGAATTGACATTTTATAGCGTAGAAGTCTTAAATCTTGTATTATTGTTCTCTGCTAGTTGGAGCTACTCCTTGGCCACTCTTTGCATTTTGTTGCATCTTTCCCATTATGTGTTTAGACCATTCTGTGGGGACTATACAGAGTGTTGTTTCTCAGTTAGGTGGCAGTTAGCATTACAAATTTATTGAGTAGCCTTGGGTAATACCTCTTAGTTTGAGTTTGTGGTGTTTCTCTTGTAGAGATTATTTGGTTGTTTCAACACCTCTTATTATTGATTTCTTCTATTCTTAGAAGTGGTCACTAGCCCACTATAATGTTCATTTGGACTATTTTTGACTCACTATAATCATTTGGAGTGTTAAGCAATTGGTCTTTTCTCTTATGTGTGTACTTGCCATTTTTTCACTCTTTGTGTCTTAACTATCAAGTAGTGTACCTACACACAAACATGTTGCAGGGTATACTTCCCTAAGGAAGAACTCCCCTTGAGTAGAAGAAGTACTAGAACTGTGGTCATAGAGGCCTTCTGTATAGTTTGGCACTCTCCTATAATTTGATACCATATTACCTCCTCTACACTCATTAAGAACACACACAAAAAGGGGTCAAGGGCATCATGTTGGTATTGTAAAGGAACAACGCATCATCAAGTTTTTGATACTATTCTAATGTGATTCTTCTTCTTCTTCTATGAGATCTACAGAACATTAGCTACTTTCATAATCCATGGCTGAAGCACATACTAGTTCCCAAGCAGGCACTAGCTCCCAGCCCATAGACATTAACACTTTTCCTATTTTTGAACAATCGAAGGAAAGAACGAAGGCACCGCTGCACTTGCAAACCATTCCCATTCAGGACCCTTCTATGGGACATGCAACTAAAGTTAGTTCTCACTCCCATCGATTCAATGATATGGCAAGACCCCTAAGTGACACTGTGTATATTTGGGAAGCTTAGTGTAAATTTAATTATGTATGGGGGAAGTATCAGATTTTCACATGAGAGTTTGAGAAGGTGTAGAACGCCCCATAACTTCAACCCATTTGGCAAAAGGTAGGGTTAGTAGAATATTTTAGTGCACAATTGCCCAAACCTAATTTCATTTGTTGTTAATACGTAATCAACACCTTGCAACCTAGCAATGTCAAAAATGTGCCAAGTACCTTTTTCATCCCCTCTTTAACATGTGGCAAAAATTTAAAGAAGTTTAGGCTTTCCCTCAATCTAGTTTGAGAGGCCCTCCACATGCAAGGAGTGCATGTTTCTACAAAGACAAAGACATTGTTCTAGACAACATGAAGAACCATAACCTCACCAAGCTCAAGGGCATGGTCACCATGACCCCAAACATTACAGCTCCACTTAGGATCTATATGTAACACTTTGCCTTCCCTAGGCAAGATTAGTGTACACAACCGCACAAGAGAGTTTGGTTTAGTCAATATCTAGCCGAGACTAGTAACATGACCATCAATCTCCCAATTTGGATCATTCACCAAATCCATGCAGCTAATAAAAAATGACCTTGCAAAGCAATATTGAATGGATTTTGTTCCCTCACCCATATAATTTATAGATGTTTAGCTTATGACATACCAATCCGGTGAGCCTTGCCCTAGAACAGGGTCTAGTAATTTAAGAGCAGAAAGGCCTCCACACCCCAACCAAGAGGATGTGAGGATCCATGCCATGTGCCCAAACTAGAGGAGCCACATTGACTCGAGACGTTTGGGCAGCAGGGGAACACCTTCTGCGATCATTTATGATCCGATTCCCAAGGAGAAGCACAGGTGGAGCATCCACAACTCAATAGCTTGTACCACTTGTACCTACTGATTTGAAGTTTTCATGGGCTATTGGCCTCAATGAATTAGGCAATGTAGATTTCAAATAGCTTCTTAGATAGGTGGAATTCAACTCAAAAGATGAAGAAGGAGACGACAATCAACAACAACAACACACCACGAGCAATAGTAAGAAAGAGAAGAAGAGGAAGACGAAGATGAAGAAGGAGCCCCCGCATATATAGTAGAGCTACAGAGATTACGTGAAACCATAGAGAGTGTACAAGATAGAGGCAAACTCTCAATGCAAAGCACCCATGTGCTAATGGAACAATATTGGTAGAAGAGGGAGTAGATATACAGCTCATTGAGTCCCTCTGACTATTAAGAGAGACTATTGAAGTTGTTGATGCCATTGATTTTATGTTACAATGACCTTCACCTCAATATGATGAAAGACATATCAAAACCCATCAAAGAAAAGGTAAAAATATACAAATATCTATCTTGCAAGCTGAGGTGACCTTGACCACTTAAATAGAGACCACTACAACTCAAGAGGCCACAACAACAGCTACAACATCTCTTTCGATAGCCACCATTGACCTTACACCTAAGACCTTTGTAAAAACCTTGCCGATCTTACCACATCATCCTCCGTCTCCAACTAGAGCTCATGAATTCCAACCTACCACCATGATCATAGCAGTAACCCATCAGGAGGAACCAATGTTCCACAGCCCACCCCATTGACCCCCTCGCACTGAAGATAGTGTAAGTACCACTATAATGCCCTCAACCACACCCTCTTTTTGCTTTAGAGGCCCCGTGCCCCATTCCCAAATTTTTTCATCAATTACCAACCATTTATACACTACTCTCTCTTTTGCAAATGAACCTGCCTTGGGTCATCCGCTCCAACACCTTGTTCGGGGTCACCTAGTCCCAATTGTCACCATGTGAGGCACCCAAACTTTTTCCAACCCATGCCATTTTCCTTACCATTTCCACCTCCACCATGCCCAACTCCACTCTCACCTTAGGTGTCCTTCCTTGAAGCTGCTTTCCAACCACTCATTCAATCGAGATCTTGGAGGATCACCTCTTCTCAAGGCCCTCAAAGATCTATATCTTCTTCACTTTTCACTAACATGACACCTATCGTACCCATATTTATGGTAGGACCTTCATGCACAACCATATCCAATCCCGTCGACATTTCACGACCCACAACACCTCCCACACTTCTACCTTCTCCCTTTCCCTCTCCAGCAACATCACCAGCACCCACAACACCATTATGCATGGCATCCACTATTCACGTTCCCATCTCCCTTCCCTTGCATTCCCATCTGTACAAACATCTATGCATATTATTGTCTCAAAGAAAAAAACTAGGTTCTAAGTTTGTGGACAACGATGATTTTGATTTTGTTCTATTTATGGTAATGATTTTGAAAATAAATTATGAGGAGGAATGCAAGAAAATGATTTGGAGGGATATTCCCTTATAATGGATGAAGATTTTGGTTCATAAGACGCACATTTGTTAGAAATAGAAACCATATTTACACCCCCTCACAATAGATCATCCACCCATATTTGTAATAGAAAAATATACAACCAACATCAATGCAAAAAAAGAAAGAGCAGAGGATAGAGATACCAACTCCTTATGTTTCAAGGGTCCAAAATCTTTAGAGAAGTATGAAGTTGAAGAATGGAAAATAGCTATTCAAATTCTTGAAAGAGAGGTTGTAGCTGGAGTGGAATATGATAATAAAGAGCAAATGAAAAAGGTGATAGTGACGATCGAAAAAGGAGAAGAGAATGCACATGCATAGCGAAGGGCATGTCTAAGGAGAAAGTGAAACAATTGGTCCACCTACTACAAGAGTTTTGAGATGTCTTTTCTTGGTTATATAAGGATTTAAAAGGAGTGGATTAAGAGATTTGTTCCGTTCTTCCCCATGCAAATCCTATGAAATAAACACCTTACACTTACAATGATGTCTATTCAGAAAAAAAAGAGAGGAGATAAGTAGATTATTGGTTCTTGAATTCATCTACGAGATTGAACATATTGAGTGGATTTCACCCATAATGGAAGTTGTTGGGTGTGTGATTGAGTGAGGAAGTACAAATAGAAGTACACACAAGAGCGACAAAGGATATCCAACCACAAAGACATGCGATGGTTGGAAGAGCTCTCTATGGGTAAACATCAATAATATGAGTGTAGGTACATATATCACATCAATATCTCTATCATGAATGCACTCTTTGACATAATGATAATGAACCTCAATGTGCTTTGTGCATGCATGAGACCTCAGATTTCTTGCAACCACTAATGCACTTGACTATCAGTGAGAATATGCATAGGTGCATCAATATCCATGCATATATCCATCAAGAGGCATCTCAACCATATACACTCCACTATCGTTGTGAATGTTGCCATGTATTTGTTAAAGTTACTACAGTTACTATGTTCCTACTCATGGGTTCTTGGGATGGTCAGGGGTCTGATAATTCAGAGGCGCTATATATATTTTCCCAATGCACTGCTTAACTTCCGACAATCAACGTCATTAATTAATTCAAGCAATTACAGAAGATTCCAGTGCACTTCAGCGCATAGCATTCTTAACGATCACCGGGATTATGTACACGACACTTCCACTTTTGCTTTAATATTACTGCTACACTTCACTTCAGCACAGTAAAGATTAATACAATACCTGATTTGCTTCAACTTCGAATACAAACTCTTACAGAAATTTCTGCAATTAATATGACTTCAAAATAGAATCAACTCCAGATCATCACCCGGACCAAACAGGCCGGCGATTCCCTATCGTCTCTTCCGCGCATACTCTATTGCTTAGAAAGAAAAGATACAACGTTTGCCCCACACCTTTTCAGTGCACGACTGTTCTAATTACAAGGATTCGGCTAAATAATACTAAATAATATTCCGACAGCTTACACTGGCACGCACGGTGGACTCAAACCTAGCAGGGAAAATTACAAGGTTTAGGAATCATCAATGATTCCTTGGATATACATAGATCTTGCTAATTTAAAGGTTCGTGTGATTTTCTACTTTAGGGAGTCCAACATTTCCTTCAAAATTTGTGGTTCAACTAGATGTGCATCAGTCCGCACAGAGCTGGTAGCGATGACTTGGGAAAGGAGGGCATCGGCTTGACTCTGCAAAAAAGCTTCTTGGAGGTAGAACTTGTTGGCAAGCGCCACATCTCATCTTAGCTTCATATCCGCAATTTCGGCATCAATGCGCGATAAGCGCTCAGCCTGGATACCCAATTCCTTTTCTCTACGCTCGAGCTCTTGAGACTGGAACTGCATAGTTTTATAAAAATCTTGCCGCTCCTTCTGGATCAGACCCCTACCATCCCCAAGAACCCGAAAAGAGATTAAAAGCGACTTGACAGAAGTGCTTTTAACACTGGTGCTGTATGTGGGAAGATGGAAATAGATGGAGGATAATCAGTAAAGGCCGAGCAGTATGCAAGGCAAGCGGTGCAGAAGTGATATATGCCGGTTTCTCGTTTGGACGAGTCCTATCCAAAGTATAGGAGAGATCAACATCCCTGGGCAGTTCCAAATCTATTAGGGACACCCCTAGGTGGTAGAAGTACAAGCCAGTTAAGTACTGTTGCAGATGGATCGGAGCCAGTTAGCAGTGATTCCGGTGCCAGTTCGGTGACACATGATGAGGTTCGGGTGAATTCCGGTGTGAATTTGGTACTTTTTGAAGAAGGTAAAGAGACTTCTGGGTGTATAGAGATGCAGTGCGGAGTTAGTCCGACACTGTCTGGTCAGAATTCGACTATTTTCGGTGATAAAGTTGTGTTACTAAGTGAGACCATTTTCGGTGAAAGGGTACCCTGGTTCGGTGAAGGTTCGACAAGTTCCGGTGGAAGTTCGGTACCATTTGGTGGGAATTTGAAATTTTTCGATGACACTGCGGTGCTGCCTGGTAGACACTTATTGCGTTCATCCCTTTTCGGTACAAGTTTACCTACCTTTGATACCAAAGCTGAGGACATGATATTTGATTTGGAGATAAGTAAGAGATTCAATGATATTTTTGAACCGAAAAGTGAGCAGGCTGATAATACAGATTTTGAAGGACAAGAGACACCCCCTCAAAACTCAAGAAACAACAACATTACCAACAATAGCACTATGAGTGGTCAGCAGCAACAACAACAGCAACAACAGCATTAGCCACAGCCAATCATTCCACTTTGACCGGCTCCGATCGGGGTGACATACACAAAATTCGGTGGATTTCCGGGAGATGACCCCGACGCACATGTTCGCACATTCGAGATTAGTTATGCCGTGTCGAATCATCCACCGGATCCGGCGTACAAGGCCACTGTATTTCAAGCCACATTGGTTAATGAAGTAGCAAGGTGGTTGACTGAATATGATATTAATCATTTCGCTAACTATGATGATGTGAGAGATACACTTTTACAGAGGTTCCATTTGAAGAAGAACCCTGCCGAAATCTTTCACTATTTGCAAAACAATCGATAGAAACCACTCCAGAGTGTCCAGGAGTATGCGACACTGTTCAGAACCCATTTGCGGCAACTGTCTCCTGCACATGCTAACCTGCCAGATGATGTCATCACACAATGGTTCATTAACGGCCTGAATCCACAGTTAAAACAAATAATGATCATTCGTTGTGTGGGCGAAATGACATTGGACGCAGTAATTGCGATGGCCTTGCAGTTGGAGCATAAAGTTGGAGGCTTTATAGAAGATCTGGCATAGCTGAAAGCAAGTAAGAATGGGGCAGAGGATCTGTCCAAACAGGTGTATTGTACGAAGTGCAAGAATCCAGGTCACACCAGTTCTACATGTGCCCTCAATCAGATATATTGTGCCATATGTAACACAAGAGGACACTCAACGGAGACTTGTGCATACAACGCAAAGGTGCAGTGTCGAGCGGTCGTAAATGCTATCATACAGGAACCAGGGCAGCCAGCCACCCATTATGTGCCACCACAATTGTGACCCAACCAACAGCAAGGATACCGGAACTATCGAGGATCGCAAGGTAACAACTTTAATCAGAATTGATGGCAGGCAGGCCCATCGGTGGAAGGTACTTCCCTCCCACCTCCTCGGTGCCATTTTTGTGGCGAGGTTGGCCATATCCGTCGATTTTGTAAGGAAGCAGCAGAGTACGACAAAAGGAAGAAGGAATGGCAAAATCCAATGACCAACATGGTTTATATTTCCCCAATTGAGTCCCAAGTAGCCGTAGTCTAGACCAGATCAGGTAAACAGTTGCAACCAGCAGCTGAAGTGTTCGAGCCTAGAATTCATGAGCAGTAGCAGATGTTTGCAAAGGCTAGTCAATGGACAGCTAAGGAGCCGACTGTGTTTCCTGATCCACGTCCGGTAACACAAGTCCCTCTATCACAGGTACGATCAAATGAATAGAATCCTGCCCCAACAACATTGGAATCATCACCAGAAATGGTGATAACCACGGCTCAAACAGATCAAGTATGGGACATCCTATCTAAGGCTTCAATCATACTCCCGTTGGGACAGTTGCTCGCCTTAGTTCCAAGAGTACAACACCAATTTCAACAGCAGGTTAGTCCCAGACCTTCATGTACCCCAGCGACTGCGACCATACAACCGGAAAATGATTCTACGGTGGATCATTCAGTCCCATTGATCACCGTCTGGTATAAAAACCAGAAGATTACTCAAGTTTTAATTGATGGTGGGTCTGGTGTGAATATTGCAACAGCCGTGCTATGCAAGAAATTGGGTTGGACCCAAATTGAACCCGTACAATTTTTTGTGCGAATGGCAGACCAATCCTGAGTCCATCCGGTGGGACTAGTACGTAATATTCCTATTACCTTGCAAGGAACCACATTTAAAATGACTTTTGTAGTCTTAGAATTACCAGAATCCAGCCTCGACTACAACTTACTCTTCGGTTGGCCATGGCTAAAGCAAGCCAAAGTCGTACAGGATTGGTCAGCTCAAGAGTTAATTTTCAAAGACAATCACCGGAAATATGTAGTTAAATTGGATGCTATGCAACCCTGTGATCTTCATGCACGACCATATGTAGCGGAGCCAGTCCATATGTTGGATGGGTTATCTGATGATGAGGAAGAGGCTTTCCTCAAGACCAATAAGGATCTGATCTCATTAGGTACTGTAGATCTACAGTCGGTAGCAGACACTTGGAGTCCGGCCGCTTGTACGGTTGTACTAGTGACCGGAGATGCAGAAGCAGATGATAGAGACGTTATGGATGAAACAACCTTACATCAACTATTGCAGCCAGCTGATGATTTGGTACAATCTCAACAATTTTATGTACCGGAAGATCAATTAGTAACATATAATTTGGGTGACACGGTCAACCCGCGACCAGTTAAGATTAGGCAGGATTAGCAGAGAAATTCCAAGATGAGTTGATACAACTTCTTCGTGAATTCTCAGATGTTTTTGCCTAGGACTACCCGAGACATGAAGGGCATTGACCCACGGATCTATCAACATAGAGTGGTCCTCAAACCCAATGCGCGACCTATTAAACAACCTAGTTATAGGATGAATCCTAATTATGTGGCGCAGGTGAAGGCTGAACTTGATCGTTCATTGAAGGTGGGATTTATTGTGCCAATTAAGCATGCGGAATGGATATCTCCAATAGTCATCGTCCCGAAGAAAAATAAACAGTTGCGTATCTGTGTCGACTACTGGAAACTCAATGCAGCCACCGTACCGGATCCATTCCCTCTCCCTTTCCTCGACACGATGCTCGACAAGGTAGCAGGACACGAAATGTATTCTTTTCTGGATGGCTACAGTGGATATAATCAAGTGAGGATGGCCGAACAGGACATACCGAAGACAGCTTTTATTACGAACTGGGGTGTCTATGCTTGCACCGTAATGTGGTTCGGTTTACGAAATGCCCCGAGTACATTCCAAAGATGTATGCAAGAAGTTTTTTCGCCTTACTTGACCACGTTTATGCAAGTATATTTGGATGATTTTTCCTTATTTGGAGCCACTTCAGCGCACCTGTATCACTTACGATGCTGCTTTGAAAAATGCCAAGAGTATCAATTATGTTTGAATCCTACCAAATCAGTTTTTGCGGTCTCCTGTGGTAAAGTGCTTGGTCATATCATTTCTAAACACGGAATACAGGTGGATCCGGATAAAGTAGCGGCCGTGTTGGAGGCACCAATCCCAAAGATGCCGAAAGAAGTTATGCGTTTTCTTGGCCAAATCCGGTGGCATGGCAGACATTTACGGTGGTTAGCTCATTTAGCGACACCACTTAATCGGCTTATGACCAGTGCTCCGCGGAAGTACGAATGGACTCCAGAGTGCCAAAGTGCATTTGATCGGTTGAAGGTCTTATTGACGCAGGCACCGATCCTATAACCACCTGATTGGGAATGACCGTTCCATGTGTTTGTGGATGCGTCAGATATTGCGATTGATAGTGTCCTCATGCAACAAACTGATAAATGGTTTCGGCCTGTGTGCTATGCAAGCCGCCAATTAGCTCCTACGGAGAAAAAATTACTCTGTTATAGAACGAGAATGCCTTGGATTGGTATACTCTGTTAAGAAATTTCGGCATTACTTGCTGGGCCGTAAATTTACTTTTCTTATGGATCATGCTGCCCTGATGTACTTGGTTCGGTAGCAGCATTTAGGTGGTAGATTGGCCATATGGGTTTTACTATTACAGGAGTTCGAATATGAAGTTATTCATCGACCGGGTACAACACATGTCTTGGCAGATTTTCTATCTCGACTGGATTTCGGTGAGCCTACGGTAGGGGTTGATGACACTACACCGGCCATTTACGTTACCGAGACAACTTCTGAAGACTCTGCAGAACCCCCTGTTGCTACTACATACTAGATACGTTACTAACCTTCCTCACGGATCGTTGTCTCCCCCCTAATACTCCCACTGCTCTGCGGTGGAAAATTGCGATCTACAGTCGACGATTCCGATTGATTGTGGGTCAACTGTATTACCTAGATCATACTGGTGTTTTACTTAGATGCATTCCTCCACATGAAGCGGAATCAGTTATTACTATGGCTCACTCATTACCCTCTGGAGGACACTTTGCAGTTGATCTTACTCACTGGAAAATTCTGCAAAGTGGGCTATGGTGGCCTACAATGTACAGAGATGTGGATAAATTTGTGTAGCAGTGTGATGTCTGTCAACGGACTACACAGCCCTTGCAGCAACACTTCTTTCTCCTTCAACTTGTCTTACCTTTGGAACCCTTTCAGAAGTGGGGTCTAGATTTTATTGGCCCCATAACACCACCACCGACCCTCACCAACAATTGATACATATTGACTTGTACAGATTATGCCACTAGGTGGGTGGAAGCTTGGGCTTTACGTTCTGCCACAGCTGTTTCGGTAGCTAAGTGTTTAATGAAGGATGTCTTCCCTCGATATGGACTACCTTTGGAATTCGTGACGGACCAAGGCACACATTTTGCCAACAATTTAATGCAAGTGCTGACTCAAACTTTTTAGATTATGCATAAATTCAGCTCACCGTACTATCCACGTGCTAATGGTCTGGCTGAGAGTACCAATAAGACTTTGTTGGATATGCTTCGCAAATTGATTTTGGAATGTCCGAAACGTTGGGATCAACTCTTACCTGTAGTCTTATGGGCATACTCGACCACGTACAAAGTAGCCACCGGAACAACTCCGTTTAAATTTGTTTACGGTATAGAAGCTATTGTGCCAATGGAAGTGGTGATACCAAGTCTGCGTGTTGCCTTAGCTCAAAAATTGTTGTCGGAAGAATCTTTGCCATTTCGGTTGGATACGCTTAGATCATTGGATGAACTCCGCTGGGAAAGCGTCATGATTCTCCAAGAAGTTCAGCTCCGTCAAGCCCGTACTCATGATTGCTTCTTAAAAACCCCTATCTTTACGGTTGATCAACTTGTTTTATTTTATAATGCCAAAGCCAATCGCACTGTCGGAAAATTAAAATTATGGTGGTTCGCTCCATACCGGATTGCTGAACAAGTGGGACCAGCAACTTTTCGATTGGCGACCTTAACAGGTGTTCTCTTGCCAAAAGTGGTTAATGGTTCTAAGCTTTGCCCATATCACCCTGATAATCGCTGACGTGTACTTAGTCTTTTTCACGAGTCACTTGTTTTTCTTTTTATCCACGTATTTTGGTTGACCATTGACCGTAAACTCCTCATTTTGGTATCTAACTATGATTATTCGCCGCCCGGTGTTATTGTTACTACGTATGCATGCATGCCCTAATCATGAAGGATATTTCGCCAATACTACGCGATGATTAGGGTTTTTGCTGCCTATTGTTGTCCATGCTCTTACTTAATCGTGATCTTTTCCCTGATAATCGTTATTGTGTCTGTGTGATTGTGTGCTCTGTGTATTTTGTATTCTCGTGTTTACTTGTGCGCCATGGAAGCTCTCGTGAATGTCGCCACCTTCCGTGCAGGCCTCACTTTAGAAGTGTGTGAGTATTTGCGCACTCGTGGTCTGCTGGCCTTTGTTGAATTGCCTTGGCATTCAGTGGAGTGTCAACCATTCTATGTGCATATCATTTCTGCCATCGCCGCCACACCTGCTAATGAGCAATGTTGGCCCATTGCATGTTTACCATCTCGTGTCATTATTACTTTAGCTACATTTGTTGAAGCTTTTCGACTTCCTCGGGAAGGATTGGAGAATGGTCCCCTTCTTTTCGTGGCCATCATGCAAGAATTGTTTCCCCGGTACTCATCTAATGAGTATGCCATTTTGTGTAGACCTGAACCAGAGCGTACAGCTCTGCAGTTTTTAGTAGCCACTCTAAATTTACAGAAACGCACATATGGTATTGCCCGCCTCTTCTATTCGATGATAGATACCGCTTCCCATGAGTCTGTCAATTTTGCATCCTTTTATTTCCGACGCATTCACCGTGAATGTGTAGCGGTTATCAAACAAGTCACTAAGGGTGTCCTTCCTCGTTCCCGTCTACCGCCAGAAGTGATTGCCAATGCTGAGGTCCTGCTCGACAAAGCTGAGGCGCTAAATTAGAATACAATCGGACTAGTCTTGGTGCAGAATCCTCTCATTCCCCTTCCTCCGCCCCTTAACTCTGTTGAGCCTATTGCAGTGCCTACTAGTGTCATTGACAATGTACCTTCCAACGCACCCACTCCTCCATCCTCTTCCCCCAACTACTCTCCACCACCCTCCCCTCATATGTTCACAGCCTCTTCATCCCAACCACTTCCTGTTATTCCTCCTACGACTATGATGTTCCATGAATTGGAGTCTATGGGTCGTCTCCTGATTCAATTCTCTCAGCAGTTACCTCTTCAAATGAAGCTTGCAACCGACAATATCCGACAGGATCTGCAAGGCAAAGTTGATTTGTTAGAGGCAGATATTGCTCCATGTTGCAGAGCAAAGAAGCACAAAAGAAGAGCCCCAAAATTTTCAAATTAATGGGCATGATTTTTCTTCTTCAAAGTCTTAGAGAATTTCCTCAAGCCTTGTAAATGCACTAGAGGAGTCCTCTAGATGCATAATCTGAACTCATTGTAATATAATTCTTGTAAATTAGTAGAAAATTTAGTTAATAAAGTGCCGGTCTTTTGTGTGAAAGGACCATTTTTAGGGCACATGTATATAAGTCACTTTGTGACTCTTTGTAGAGACTTTTTTGCCATTGTGAACAAGGAGAGCTTTGGAATCTCGAATTTGCCTCTTTCCTGCAGATTTCCATCTTCTCTTTGATCTTCTATATGTGTGTAATGCTTGGAATGTGTGTGTAGGACTGTTGTCTACCCCTCCCCACTGTTTTTGAACTACTGTAGTGTGTGTGTGAGCTTGTAGGAGTTGTGGCGTGAGTGTGGGTACTTCCCACCATTCACTATTTTGGTCATAACTTTAAGCAAGGTTGTCAAAATTGAGTGAAACTACTTCTAATAGATGCGTCTCGTCGAGAGCTTCGAAAGGAGTACCCTATTGAGTATATTCAGAGCTTGGAGCTGAGAGAAATCCTTGATTACTGAAAACTGCTGTAAGAGGTATCGCCGTAGACACTTTCAGTCTTTCAGTGAGTTTGAGAGGTGGATTAGTATTTTCTCATGCATATCAGTTGAACCACTTCATTTTCCATCATGTGTGCACATGTCTTCATACACTTGGTTAGGTCGTTTGATCGGATTGACATATAAGCGTGTGTCAATTTCCCACTATACGCACTTGTGTTGCAAATGAGGTTTAGTCTCTTTGGCACAAGTCCTTGAGTCTTCTTGACTTAGGTACACACGTTTTTGGCGTCGTTGCTGGGGAACACTCAGCCAAGGTGCCTTAGTGATGGCTATAGATCGAGTGTGATGAAATCGTACTTGTAGAAGTGAACTCGTTCTGTGGCAAGTAGTCAATCACTTCAGCACTTGTTACTTCACATCCCGAAGGTGTGTGTAATGAGTTTTTAGGTTTAGAGTTAGTAGGAAGGGAGAGAAGGAGGAGTTAGGGTTAGGTCAGGAGGAGAGGAGAGGAGAAGAGAAGTGAAGTAGGAGTAGGCCAAAATCACCAAAAAAGCCCAAAAAATTTGCCAAAATTAGTGAAGTTCAGCTTCTGTCACCAAAAAGTATAAAAAACAAAAAATTTGACTTCATTTGACACTTTCATGCATTCTGGTATCGTCGGAGAGCAACGATCGATATCGTGGGTGCAGTATCACGCATTGCAGGCATTTAAGACTAGTTATTGAGCTCAAAGTGCAGCCAAGACATCACTGAGGTAAGGTTCCATAAGTGTTCACTGACCAAAACAAATTAAAGAGCACAAACACATGAATATATGCGCATCTGGTATGGCGGGGAGGGGCAGAGTATTTTTCTAAGTTTCTGTGCAAGAGACAGTAAGCTAGGAGTGAAGAGGGGTGAGAGAAGAGTAGGGGGTGACAAAAATTTTTGCCTTTTGAGGTATTTTGGCTTGAGTATCATGATCGGTTGAGTTTTTGGTATCGCGATACCAAAAATTCCCTTGTATCGTGATACTCGTCGAAGTATCGTATCGTCGGTTACCAACCCTGGTATCGTGATACCACTTGTGGTATAGTATCGCCGGATTGGTATTGCAATCTCACTTTGCCAAAGTGGTATCGTATCGCGGTCCACTTTTGGTACCGTATCGTCCTCTTCTTTGCGTGGTATCACGATATCGTTCCAGTATCGTATCGTGTTGTTTGGTGGTATCGTATCGCCTAACCGCCGATATCGTATCGCAATCCATTAGTGGTATCATATCGTCGTGATACCATACTAGTATTGTATCGTGTGGTTCGGTGGTATCGTATCGCCACTTGTATTGGTATCGTATCACGCCCCACCCTAGTATCGTATTGTCTTATTTTTAGGAGTCATATCGTGATACCAAGTTGGTATCATATCAGCCCCTTGCAAGTGGCATCGTATCGTGTGAGGAGGTTGGTATTGTATCGGCTTATATTCAGGTATCGTATCGGGGCAAACTCCAGTATTGTATCGTGCACTTTTTGGTATCGTATCGTCCAAAAAGTGGTATCGTATCATCTGGGTTTTTAGTATCGTATCGCCTGACTGATTTAGTATCGTATCGTGTGGACCCCTAAGGTATCGTATTGTCAGGAAAGTCGCTATCGTATCATGGCCAAGTGCAGTATCATATCGTCTACTACTACAAGTATCGTATCACCTAGGTTTCTGATATCGTATCGTGGTCAGCTTAGTATCGCCTGGTGCAGTATCGCCTAGAAGTGGTATCATCCAGAGCTTTTGTAGCATTTTGTAGGGCAACTTGAGGCATTTGAAGAGCCACTCAAGGAGAGTTTTAGAGACCTAGAGAGCCTCAGGAGGGTGAATGAACTTGAGGTCAAGGAGAGTGCTAAGTAGCCGAAGAAGTGTTATATCCTCTGTAGGGAGTGCCGCTTAGGTCAGTCACCACTCTATCTATTCAGATACCTCTAGTGACTTCGAGGAGGAGATACCAATGGCCTCAAAAGACATGCATGGTCCAGCTCCAAGTAGAAACTTCATGACTGCAGTAGAGGGAGAGTACCGTACCTCCTTACAATATGTTTCTACTAATGCCCAGGAGATTCCCATCTACCGGGATGGCTTAAACAGATCAGTGGCTAGGATGGTAACCTCTATGGATGCCATGATCGTGCCTAGACCTGTTGTTAAGTATGAAGGAGGAGCATACATGGATAAGGTAGGTCACATATACATAGTGACTGAATTTCCTGAGATGATCAATGAAAGGGGAGAGTTAGTGGAACAAGAAAACCCAGGAAGACCAAACCCTGAGGAGCTAGTGACGACCCCTAGAGGTAGATCCCAAGTAACATGAGTCTTGAGAGGAGACTTGATACCTCAAGATGACTACCTATTGGAAGTTTATATGATCCATGGATCAGAGGTATTACTTCAAACAGACTTACCGGCTCCAAGAAGAGAAGAAAGCCCTATGACATTTTATGAGCTGAAGGATCCAGAAGATGAAACTAGAATCACATGCCTAGACAAAAATCTGAGAAGATATTGGTTGGTTAGTGCCTTAGACAGAGCTCGATTGAAATACATGGGGTTGCCTGTATTCCCTCAAAGAGATCAGACAACTACTACACAGAACCCCTTTGGAAATCAACAAGAGACAGAACACACCATGTCAAGACAAACTAGCCAACGGAGTGGTCCAAACTGTACTCATGTACAATTTGCCACTCCAGGAGTGCAAACAAACAATCACACCCACCCAGGAGTAGGGAATCAGTACCGACCACCTGTAAGACCACGACCACGAGTAGGAGGATAGCCTGGAATACCTCGAGTTAGACCAGCAGTTCCTGCCTTTTCCGTAATGCCTAGACCGCCAGAACCAATGAGAAGATTGAGATCTATCCAAGTGGCCAAATGTGTAAGAAATCATTATGACGGATTAGGAGAACCCTACGATCACATTGCTAAATTTAAAAAAGTCCTAAGGGCAGAACAAGTAGACGACTTCTTTGTGGAGTATGAGTCCTTTGGACTCACCCTCACAGGAACGGCTCTGACTTGGTTCCAGCCTTTAGACCCTAATCAGTTTGGAAACATGGAGCAATTTTTTCAAGAATTCATTGGAGAATTCACTAAAAGAGGGATTAAACACAATTTTGCATCTTTAATCCATAGTTTTAAACAAAACCCTAATGAAACAGTGAAAACAGCTGCACGGAGATTCAATCAGTATGTGGATAGATGTCCAGCTACCGAGAGACCCACTCAGCAAAAAATGATTTCATTGTTTTTGGATGGACTCACGAATGGAACCTTAACAACTTTAGTTTACGTGAAGAGATTACAAACCCTTAGTGAATGTCTTCAAGAATGCATTGACCTAGAAGACAACCTCGTGGAGGATCTCAAGGGCACTCCCAGTCCCACTAAATCAGAAGACTCTCGGAGTACCATTACATCCAACTCTAATAATGTGGAAGAACTAGCAGAGCTATTGGCAAAGAAGCTAGGAGTCCAAGGACAGAGAACTTACCAGCACCCAGCCTTAAGAATGCCCATGTTACGGAGATGTAGTCTATGTGGAGGAGATCACCCCACACACATGTGTGCACGAGGAGGGGCTGGTGCCCAACAGACATATCCCTACAACAGACAGCACCAACAAGGAACTTCCCTGTACTGCCACATAGAACAAAAATACACCAACCACACTACAAAAACTGTCCATTCAATAGGCAGTCACGCCCCTTACAACCACCACAGTATCGACCATACGGGTATCCACCTAAAGAACCAAGTAGAAAGATGCCCAAATACAATCTCTATCCAACACCAGCAGGAGCACCGAGACCTTATGAACAAGCACCATATCCACCACCCCAACCAGTGTTAGGACCACAACTATCACAACCTCAACAAGTGGTACCTATGAAGTATGCTCAACCAGAAGAAAACTTGGAAAGAGCCATAGTGCTAGCATCGACGACGATCAATGTTGAATCAGCAAATCCTGGATATGAGCTATCCTCAGGAGATTATTATCCCTATGAAGCCAACATGTTAGAGTATGAATCAGCATATGATTCGGCTTACTCTGGATATGATGGTTATGATCAGGCTTATGGAACGGAGGTAGCGACTTTGATGTATACTGCACCTAAAGCACAACCACCCATGAGACCACCCATTAGACCACCTGTGCCGAGAGGGCCCTATTATAGATGTGGAGGAGACCATTTTATTAGAGAATGTCCTCGACCTTATAATCCACCACCCCCTAGGACTTGGGAGGGGTACTGCAATGATTGTGGAAAGGAACATCTTTTTAGAGATTGTCCGAAAAATCCTAATAAACCCAGGATACAACACCTGTTAATGTAATCGAAGTGATAGAAGCACCGGGAAGTTTGCCATAGATAAAGAACCTAAAGAGAAGGATGACAAGCAAGAGCGAATAGGAACTCCAAACGAACCGATGTCAACCATCTTGGTGCATTTTACCCAAGCCTACATGCTTGATATGCTTGATATTATCCTCATTTGTAAGTCACATGTGTAGTCATGTGAACACCTCTTGTAAAAGAGTTCATTTTTATCTCTTGTATTTGAAAAAAGAAAAAAGGAAAAGGATGGCTTACCTTATGCATGATGTAAAAGCAAATTCGTGGCTATAACTACCAAAATCACGAATTTTTGAGCTGAGGGAATATCTCCTAACTTTGGAGATCACTTTTAGGTGGAGCCATTCGAATTCGAATTCAAAACTCCCTCCAAGAATAGCTATAAAAAGAGCAAGAAGGAAGAGGCGATTAGCAAGCCTTTGTACATGACCACTTCATATCATTTTGTAGAGATTGAAGAGCTTACTCCATATCTCTATCATTCTACTCCCATTGTGCAAATATTCATTGCCAATGTGGTTGTAATCATATGTGAATCTATACATTTATCATCATCTACTTCTCTGTTTTGTTCTCTGCTATACTCACTCATAGCAGTAACTTCAGAAGGTCATATCTCGAGTTCTACGCAACCGTTTTTAGTGTTTTGACATGCGTTGGATAGCTCTTACTGTCTAGTTTTTGCACGTAAATTTTCAATGTCATTTAATGTACAGTTTTGGAGATATCTGTATTTTACTGCTCACTGGTCTATCTTTGCAGAGCCTCGAGAATGGTGGGCATGTTTGAGAAATTGATAAATCTTGTTCTCAATGCTCAGTCCATCATTTGAAGTGTTTTAACTTGGATTGGAAAGCTTGCTAAGTCTATTTGCTATGCCCAAAAGGAATTTATCTAATTCCTACCAGGTTGAGAGCACTGTTCATTTTTTCTAGCAGGTGTATGTCCAAAAATAGCAAGTTTTGGGAGCTAGTCATTTCGCAACTTGTCTGTCTTCACTTAAACTTTTGGGATACATGTTCCAAAGTACTTGGCTGATATTTTGGTGGATTTAGGAAGCTCAAAGGGTCTACTAATCAACTCTGAAGTCTCAGTTGGCTGGTGCAAAGTTGGTTGTAGAAGCACCTACTCATCTTTGGATTGCATCCACCATCTCTCTTCACAGTGGTATCAGAGCATAGTCAAGCAACATGGGAGATGGATTTCCATCAAAAATTGACAAATTGGATCAAAACAACTACCCGGCATGGTCTCTAAGGATGGAGGCTTACCTTCAAGGGAGGAATCTATATGGATTCATATCCGGAGATGAAGCAATGCCAACCATGAGGAACAAAGGGCAACCATCACATGAAGAAGTGGAAGGACTTTCAAATTGGTGTTCGAAGGATGCACTTGCAAGGTCCTATATTCTAATCTCAATCTCTGATTTTCTTTTACCCCATGTCAAAGGATGCAAGACATCAAGACTTGCTTCTTTCTTCTCTTCCAACACTCAAGCAAGGAAGCACCAATTGTGGATGGAGTTCACAACAATGAAGAAAAGACCGAAGCAAAATGTGACTGATTATATCACAAAGATGAAGGAGATTTCCGACCAACTTGGAAGCATTGGAGAGGTAATTGAAGAGGAGCAAATCATTAGACAAATCATAAATGGAATCAAAGCAGATGACAAGTGGGAGTCATTCACAACAGCCATGGATTTATACATGGACATGCATGTACCCGACCTCAACACACTCATGGGCCAACTCTTCACTCATGAAGCAAAGATTAGCAAAGGTGGTGAGTCCTCAAGAGGTAATCAAACGTCTGCCTTATATTCCGATAAAGCTAAGGTCAAGGACAAGTCAAAGAATAGGAAGAATGAAGATGAAGGTAGCTCTTTCCAAGCAAACTTTGCAGGTAGAGGAAGAGCTAGAGGAAGAGGCAGAGGTGGAAAGCAATGCAGGGGGAGATTCCAATCATCTCAACCTTGCAATATATGTGGCCTATCTAACCATACTACTGAAGAATGTTTCAGGAATCCAGGGAACTCAAGAAGAAGAGGATCCAATAGAGGTGGCTATGGATCAAATAGAGGCAGATACAATGGAGGCTACAACAACAACAACAATTACAACAACAACAACTATCAAAGTGGCCATATAGGAAGAAGAGATTACAATAACCATGCAGAGGACCAAAGTCAAGAAGATTCATGATTGATTATGAATCTATCAGCGAAGAAGGGTAAGGATGATGATCACATATTTTACATTGATTCGGGATGCTCAAACCATGTAGCAAGAAATGTGGCTTTACTTTTTGATTTGGAAGATCCTCATAACAAGCATGAAGTGTAGACAGGAGATGTCACAAGGCACTCAGTGGAGAAGATAGGTAATGTGAAGACATCAGATGGGAATATGAATCTCTTAAGCAAACTATTGTATGTCCCTACAATTACCAAAAATTTAATAAGTGTTGGACAGATTGTTGAAAAAGGATTGCAGGTTAGATTCAACCGATTTGGAGCATATGTTGAAGATCCAAGGCAAGGCTTTCGAAGGATTGCCAAAGGAGAAAAGACAGGAAGGCTTTTCACTTCTGAAGTGGAAGATACAAAGAACATAGCTTTGTTTAGCTATGGATCTCAAACTCTTACAGAGTTGGAGATATGGCACAAAAGGCTTGCTCACATTGGTGAGAGGAGACTCAAACAAATTTACAGGGACCAAAGTGTACTTGGTTTGCCTAATATCACAAGGCAACACATGATTTATAAGTGTGAAGCTTGTCAACTCGGCAAGGCTCATAGACAACCTTTCAATAAGAAAGGATATATGTATCAAAATCCTTTAGATCTAGTGCACACGGATGTGTGGGGTCCAAGTAAGGAGCCATCTATATCAGGCTCAAGATATTATGTGTCTTTCATAGATGATTGTAGCAGGTGGACCATTCTGTTTTTCATGAAGCACAAGGATGAAGCGTTTAATTGCTTTAAGAAGTATATTGCTCTTGTTGAAAACCAAACAGGTAGGACTTTGAAACGACTCAGATCAGATGGTGGAGGAGAATACTTATCTTCTGAATTTGATGCCTTCTTGCATGAAAGAGGCATTAAAAGGGAAGTCACTACAAGGTATACACCCGAATTCAATGGTGTAGCAGAGAGGAGGAACAGAGCTATTGTCGAAGCTGCAAGGTCCATGCTCAACGAAAAGGGATTGCCAAACTACCTATGGGCAGAGGCTGTGTCGACAGCCACATATCTCATAAATAGACTTCCATCTAAGTCACTAGATGGAACCACTCCATATGAAGTGTGGAATGGAAGCAGACCTAGTCTAGAGCATTGTAAAATCTTTGGATGTTTAGCCTATGCTCACATTCCTTCTCAAGTAAGAGGGAAATAGGATCCCAAGGCAGAGAAGTGTGTATTCATTGGTTATGATCAAAACCAAAAAGGATATAGATTGTACAATCCAACCAATAAAGGATTTTTTGTGAGTAGAGATGTAATTTTTTATGAATACGAATCATGGTTTGATGATGACAGGAAAGTGAAGCTGCCATATGAATTGGATGAAGATTTTCCATCACTTCAACCAAAGGAGCCAAAGCAGATTGAAGAAAGTGATTCGGAGATTGACCTAGAAGACTTGGAAAGACTAAAGCTATGGAAGAACAAAGGTAAAGCAAAGATGCAGGATGCTACATATGGACCCGAGAGCTCACATCAACCACTTAAAAGGTTTTCAAGGGAGAAGAAGAAACCAGAGAGGTTTGGTTATGATACTTCTTTGGTCACCAAGCACTCAATCTACATTGCAAAGGATTCAACCAATGAAGAACCTACCACATTTGAAGAAGCACGGAGCAAGAAAGCTTGGAGAGATGCAATGGATGAAGAAATGGAAGCCTTGAAGGAGAATGACACTTGGGAGCTTGTACCTAACAAGCCATCTATGAAGGTAATTGGATCTCGATGGATATACAAAATCAAGAGGAATCCAGATGGAAGTATAAATAGACACAAAGCAAGGTTAGTTGCTAAAGGGTTTGCTCAAACCCATGGTATTGATTATGAGGAGACTTTCTCTCCTGTTGCAAAAATGCCTACAATTAGGGTTCTCATAAGTCTTGCTGCATCTAGAAATTGGAATCTCTATCAACTTGATGTAAAGAATGCTTTCTTGAATGGATGGATTTCTGAGGAAGTGTATATGGCACAACCTCCTGGATATGAGGTTGCACATCATCCTAACTATGTATGCAAACTAAAGAAAGCTTTGTATGGATTGAAGCAAGCTCCAAGAGCTTGGAATTTCAGATTGGTGACTTATTTGCAGGACCAAGGATTCAAAGCTAGCAAGGCGGATACCTCTTTGTTCATAAAGAGGAATGGATCTGAAGTGATCTATTTATGTGTGTATGTTGATGATATTATTATCACAGGCAATGATCTTGAAGGAATCAAACAAGTAAAGAGTCAAATGAAGGAGGAGTTCAAAATAAGTGACCTCGGACCACTCACTTATTTTCTTGGATTGGAGTTGATCTACACAGATTCAGGTATATACATCACACAAAGGAAGTATGTCCATGACATGCTCGTCAAGTTCAAGATGGAAAATACCAAGTGTGCAGGTACACCTATGGAGCAAAATCATAAGCTTAGTGCTTATGAAGGAGAGCCAATTGAAGACATCATAAGCTATCAAAGCTTGGTTGGAAGTTGCAACACTCACAAGGGTGGATATATGCTATAGTGTTAGCATATTGAGTCAGTTTATGCATAAGCCGAGAAGACCACATATGGAAGCGGCCAAGAGAGTCCTCAAGTACCTAAAGGGGACCATGAATGAAGGTTTGTTTTATTCATTTACTTTAGATATTGAGCTAAAGGTCTACTCAGATGCAGATTGGGCCGGATCTAGAGATAATAGAAGAAGCACATCTGGGTATATATCATTTGCAGGTTCAAAAATCAATTCTTGGTCATTGAAGAAGCAACCAACCATGGCATTATCTTCTACTAAAGTGGAATATAGAGGTTTGGCTAATGCAACTCAAGAAATCATGTGGTTAAAGTCTTTGTACACAGATCTTGGACTTCATTCTTCAACACCTCATATTTTTGGTGACAACACAAGCTCACTACATCTAGCAGATAATCTGGTATACCATGCTAGAACCAAGCATATTGAAGTCCACTACCATTACGTAAGGGAGAAGCTAATGAGCAAGGATATTCAACTATCCTATGTCTCTACAGATATGCAATGTGCTGACATGTTGACTAAAGCTCTTGATGGTACAAAGTTAAGTAGATTCAAGTTGATGATTGGCTTGCAAGAAATCAAGGACAATTGAAGGCTTATTTGGAGGCCAAGCATGTTAGGCTTGAGGGGGAGCTATTGGTGCATTTTACCCAAGCCTACATGCTTGATATGCTTGATATTATCTTCATTTGTAAGTCACATGTGTAGTCATGTGAACACCTCTTGTAAAAGAGTTCATTTTTATCTCTTGTATTTGAAAAAAAGAAAAAAGGAAAAGGATGGCTTACCTCATGCATGATGTAAAAGCAAATTCGTGGCTATAACTACCAAAATCATGAATTTTTGAGCTGAGGGAATATCTCCTAACTTTGGGGATCACTTTTAGGTGGAGCCATTCGAATTCGAATTCAAAACTCCCTCCAAGAATAGCTATAAAAAGAGCAAGAAAAAAGAGGCGATTAGCAAGCCTTTGTACGTGACCACTTCATATCATTTTGTAGAGATTGAAGAGCTTACTCCATAGCTCTATCATTCTACTCCCATTGTGCAAATATTCATTGACAATGTGGTTGTAATCATATGTGAATCTATATATTTATCATCATCTACTTCTTTGTTTTGTTCTCTGCTATACTCACTCAGAGCAGTAACTTCAGAAGGTCTTATCTCGAGTTCTACGCAACCGTTTTTAGTGTTTTAACATGCGTTCGATAGCTCTTATTGTCTAGTTTCTGCATATAAATTTTCAAGATCATTGAATGTACAGTTTTGGAGATATCTGCATTTTACTGCTCACTGGTCTATCTCTGTAGAGCCCCGAGAATGGTGGGCATGTTCCAGAAATTGATAAATCTTGTTCTCAGTGCTCAGTCCATCATTTGAAGTGTTTTAACTTGGATTGGGAAGCTTGCTAAGTCTATTTGCTATGCCTAAAAGGAATTTATCTAATTCCTACCAGGTTGAGAGCACTGTTCATTTTTTCTAGCAGGTGTATGTCCAAAAATAGCAAGTTTTGGGAGCTAGTCATTTCGCAACTTGTTTGTCTTCACTTAAACTTTTGGGATACATGTTCCAAAGTACTTGGCTGATATTTTGGTGGATTTAGGAAGCTCAAAGGGTCTTCTAATCAACTCTGAAGTCTCAGTTGGCTGGTGCAAAGCTGGTTGTAGGAGCACCTACTCATCTTTGGATTGCATCCACCATCTCTCTTCACAAACCATACCTGACCTAGAGGCTGAATCGCCGAAGGAGTTATGGAATAGAATCCGAGAAGAACAATGGAATAGGAATGGAGTGACTAAGCCTCCCTTTGAGGAAATAGAGGTAGAAGCTTATCAACCAAACCCCAACCTGGAAGAAGTATATGAGGAACTGTCAAGACTCGAAGAGAAGAAATCGAGAGCATTTCAACATTGCCAAATTACATGGGAGAATACGAAAAGGAGTCTATGATAATACGAGCACCCACAACACATGGAAAAGGAATAGGAAACTTAGAGAAGAGTTCACACAATTTTATGGAACTTAAGAAGACAAAAGTATAATGCAAATTAATCGTGGAAGAATTACTTCAGGTGAAACCACAATTATGGAGGCAATTAGCGAGTCAATTGGGATTAGGGCAAGAGAAGGAAGGTAAGGAAGGAAAGGGAAAAGAAGACACTCCTAAAATACAAATCCCAGTTGATAAAGTGGGAGAATTCAGTGAAGGAGACGAAGGTAATACTTGTATTCCTGTCACTTACAATGGCTACATGACCAAGGCTATACTAGACACAGAAGCGGGGGTAGGAATCGCCACCAAGGAAATTTGGGAAAAATGGGGAAAGCCTGCCTTACGACCCACCCGCATGAAACTCCAATTAGCAGACGATCATGTGGAAAAACCCTTAGGAATACTGGAAAGAATCAAATTGACTACCTGTGGAGTTGAATTTGAACACACATTAGCAATTTGTAAGTTCGGAAAGGCTAATAATTACGAGATGATATTAGGACGACCCTTCATGAGACAAATGCAAGTAGTACAAGATTGGGGAAGAGATTCGTTGTACCTACAACATCAAGGAAATACAACCAAGATAAACTTGCATACATTTGCATATCGAGATGTCCCTCCACTACAATGGAACCCCATACACAAGGTGAAAGACGATCTATCTATTCATAGTGTTGGAACAAGTGACCAATCATGGATGCACGAGGACACCCAGTTATGGATGTGCAAAGAATCCAAGAAAGAGGACAGTAAAAGACAGGCGTGGCCAACAGGACATCCTAACTACCGACCTGTAGAGGACCCAAGGTACATGCCTCAAATCTTTCTTGATGAAACCTTTGAACCGCATGGATGGATGGAAATCCTAGCAACATTAGACGTGTGTGTAAATGAAGAAGTAATAACCATGAACGAGTGCATAGACGAGGAAGGTTATGATGTGAATCTTTATATGGTTGTCCTTCAAGAAGTAGAAGGGGGAGAAATCTTGGAAAAAGAGTGGAAGGAGGAATATGAGAGTATCGAAATGGAACCCGAATTTGATTCAGAAGAGAGCTATCTAGATACCATTCGAACCAAAGAGAGACAAGAACCGACAAAGATCTTAGCAAAAGAAGCCGCCCCTAGAGTACAAAAATAAGAAGCCGAAATGAGTAAAATTGGACCAGACCCTGACCTGTTCGAAGTTCCTGAACATTTTAAAAGATACGAAGTAGAAGAGCAAAAGGTAGCCATTCAAATGCCTAAACGAGAGTCCCGAGACGGAGAAGCATACGACAACAAAGAACAAACAAAAAAAATTATAGTAACAGTGCGGAGAAGAACGATGCACATACATAGGTAAAGATGTATCAGTCGAAGAGGAAGAAGAACTCATACAACTGATCCGAGAATATCAAGACGTGTTCACATGGACATATAAGGATCTCAAAGTCATGGAACCCTCGATTTGTTCTCATAGGATCCCAATGACAGTAGATGCAAAACCATCAAAACAACACCCTTATACATACAATGAGATCTATGCTGCTAAAATTAAGGAAGAAATAGACAAGTTACTAGCGGCAGGATTCATATATGAGATAGAACACACCGAGTGGGTATCGCCATTAGTATTTGTGCCTAAGAAAAACGAAAAATTGAGAGTGTGCATTAACCTGAAGAAAGTGAACACAGCCACCATACGTGACAGTTACCCACTACCCATCACTAACCATCTATTGGAAAGGGTCGCAAGAAAAGAAGTCTATAGCTTCTTAGACTGATTCTCAGGATACAATCAAGTAGCTATTGCTACTGAGGATCAACATAAGACCGCATTCGCGACCGAATGGGGAGTCTATGCTTTTCGAGTGATGCCTTTTGGACTCACGAATGCACCAGCTACTTTCCAACAATTGATGTGTCATGTTTTCAAGGAATTCCTGAAAAAGAGCATGGAAGTATATGTAGATGACCTATGTACATACTCCAATCAAAGACACGATCATATTCCTGAGTTGAGGAAGATATTTAATAAATGTAGACAGTACAGAGTCTGTTTAAACCCAGAGAAGTGTGTCTTCATGGTAAGACAAGGAAAGATCCTAGGACACATAGTCTCTAGGAATGGAATATCCACTGATGAGGACAAGATTAAGGTCATATTAGAACTTCCTAGACCAAAGAATGCAAAAGAGGTGCAAGCATTTATGGGACATTGTGGATATTACCGTCGCTTTATCCACATGTAGCCATAATAGCCAAACCTCTCTATGGGCTATTAACTCAATTCACTTGGACAGAGGAATATGAGAGAGCATTCAATGAGTTAAAGAAGAGGCTTAGCACGGCTCCAATTCTGAAAACGCCAAATTGGAACAAGCCTTTTCATATTCATGTTGATGCTTCTAATTACGCAATAGGATGTATCTTAGCCCAACCAGCCGATGAAGGAAAATTAGATCATCTGATTGCCTACGCAAGCAGACAACTGAATCAAGCTGAACGTAATTATACCACTACTGAGCGAGAAGGATTAGGAATGGTCTATGCAGTGAAGAAATTTAGACACTATCTCTTAGCCAACAAATTCAAGTTCTTCATAGACCATCAGGCCTTATTGTACCTAGTCAATAAGCCCTGTAACACGGGAAGACTGGTAAGATGGTTTCTACTATTAATGGAGTTCAACTTTGAAGTGACAGTAAAAAAACATGTAAGAGCAGATCACCTTTCAAGATTAACACACGGAGAACCACCAAGTGGAGTACCCGATGATCTACCAGACACTTATTTGTTTAATCTGGAAGTTTGTCCAAAGTGGGCAGAGAAATTAATTCCTATGCGCACCCATGGCCCACAACATTCAATCAATAAGGATAGTAGAGAGGAAATTCTCCAATCAAGAAACTTGCATATTATTGCGGGAAGTGTGTACTATAAGGAACCCAATGGAGTTTTGCTAAGATGTGTCGAGGAGGACGACAAACGAACCTAATTGAACAAGCACATGTTAACAAATGGAGAACACACCAAGCGACTCATGGAACCATCAGAGAATTAAAGAGATTAGGAGTATACTGGCCGGACATGCCCAAGGATGTCCATGACTACGTAAGTAATTGTGCAAAATGCCAAGAGACAATCCCAGAGGATCATACGTCCATACCTTTTTCAACGATAGCACCCAATTGGAGTAAAACATTAGTGAAATTCCTCAAGACAGGAGAACATGAGGAAGGAGTTAGCTTGACTAGAAAACGATCCCTTGAGGAGATGAGCAAGGATTATGTTCTCATAGGAAGAAACTTGTTTAGAGGAGGAAAAGACAACCAATTACGATTATGTGTTCATGAAGGAGAGTATTTACCCATATTAGAGATGGCACATGCCGGTGCAGCAGGAGGTCATTTTTCAGCCGACAGAACAACAAAAATGATTCTCTTCACAAGCTTGTGGTGGCCAACTTTACATATGGACGCTGAAACATATGTGCAAAGTTGTGAAACATGCCAAAGGGCTAAATACCCAATTCGGAAAGATGACATGCCATTGAGACCTATAGTGTGTGCGAGAGCATTCTCTAAATGGGGTATTGACTTCATAGGACCCATTAATCCACCGGCCAAAGGATCGCATGCCGAATACATTATAGTAGCCACTGATTACTTGACAAAATGGGTAGATGTGAAGGCTACTAGAAAGAACGATGCTCAAACCACTGCTAAGTTCCTTTTTGAACATATATTCACTCGTTTTGGATTACCAATTGAGATTGTGAGTGACCGAGGAACGCACTTCCTTAACGAAGTAATAGAATCCCTAATGAATGAATTTTTAGTGATCCACAAGAAATCAGCCCCATACTATCCCCAAGCCAATGGTCAAGCGGAAAGTTCCAACAAGGTATTATGCACAGTATTGACAAAGATTGTCAATAATGGGAGGTCTGATTGGGACAAACAATTACATCATGCAATTTGCGCCTTCCGAGTAGCATACAAGACTACCATTGGAACTACCCCATTCAATTTAGTGTACGGGCAAAATGCAATTTTGCCAATTGATTTTTTAATCCCGACATTGAGAGTAGCCCAATAGTATGAGTGTAATGGACATGAATTATCCCAACAACTAGACCAAATCGAGAAGTTACATGAAACTAGGTTACAAGCGGTAGCAGGAATCTATGCAGCCAAGAGAAGACAAAAGGCATATTATGATGCACATATAAAAGACAAGGGACTTAAAGAAGGATACTTAGTCTTGGTTTACACCTTAAAACAACATGCCAAGAAGTTACGAAAATGCGGATATGGACCTCTGATCATCAATAGGATCTCTACTAGTGGAGCACTTAATCTGGCCACTTTAGATGGAGACGTTCTTCCTAACTATATAAGTGGATGCAGAGTGAAACAGCTCATGGAGCCATTGATGGATCAAATGTTAACACGTTTAGTAGGTGCTCAAAATAGGAAGAAAGAGGAGGAATGGATTAGAGAGGAGGCTCGACAAAAAGCGCTAGAATGCATCAAGAAAAGGAAAGAATGGATTAGGCAAAGGGATGAACGGTATCTCCAAGGAGAAGAGTCTATCCCTATGGCTAATTACCAAGTCCATAAATCTGACATGACAAATTCCTTCATGTCACAACCTTATTTAAACCTAGGAATTGGCAAAACAGAGTAAAAATTGATAAATGCCTTAATAGACTCAAGAGCAGGACTTAGTTGCATACGTAATACGGTCATAAAAGATCTTCAAATGATTATGAGTCCCACCAAAGCCCAACTGATAGAAATTGGAGGTCAAGTCATTGAATGCATGGGAGTAACTCACGTATCCCTGCACCTAGGAAATTCTTCCATGGAACAAAGAGTCTTAGTGTGTAGAGATGAAGATTTAATAGAAGAGTTGATCCTAGGACAGGATTGGATAATTGAAAATGAAGTTAGTATCAACCTAGCTCAAGGCTACATTTCAGCCAAGATAGGACACAAGGAAATTTTTAGTCTATTAGGAGAGAAGCCTTTACCACAACCAAAAATCATCGAAAGTGCAGAAGAATGCAGAGAGGAGCTAGTGGAACATGACTCCTGGCCCAATACTTCTGAAACCAGAATAGAAGAAGCAGGAAGCTTAAACCCTAATGTGTCTAAGAAAGAGGTGACATCACCCCATTCAGTGGATGAACGGCCGAACAATAAGGAAACCAATTTTCATGAAGACTTTCATATGACAGAAGGATTATCAATGGGGAAGACAACATTCAGATACTCGCATCAAGGGAAGAACAAATCCAAATAAGTACATAAGGATCAAGTGCAGGAATCAGTGATGCCGACACCAACTCATGAGGAGAAAAAGGAGAACAAGAAAGCATCATCACTAAAAACCGCAACAAAACGACTCTTGCAAATATGGCTCCCTAAGCCGTTGATTGAAGCTCAGAGGGTACGACAACAGATATGAATTCCCAAGAGGGTCAGACAAATAGCCAAGCAAGAGATATGCAAGCAGATGGATACATTACATCGTGACATTCAAATATCGCAGCCAAAACAAACTCATCATAGAATCATGAAGAGCGAAACCTCAATCACTAGGACATCAGAAGCAAAACATGAAGTTCGACGGACCAGAGAGAAGACACGCAATGTCATGACAACGAAGTGGATTTGGAAGCAAAAGATACCACAAAGCATGGACCATCAGAACAGCAAAGATTCCAATTACACTCATGAAGTATCAAATGCACCTAAAGTATGCATAATAGGGCCACATTACAAGGCCAAGCATTCGGCACATGAGTTACATGATAAAAGTAGTGGTGCACATTCTCCAATGAGAATTAGGGCATAGCTTCCACTTTCTTAGGAATGGACCTACTATGTACATAAATAAATGCTTCGGCTACACTTATGCTTGTTTTCTTTCAGGAAAAGAAATAACAAGATGTGGTAAGAGATCTCACTTATAGAACCATGGGAAACAGAGTGATAGAACGACAACAAATCACTGCAATGCACTACACAGTTGCTATACTTTCCATTGAAGCTCATGCGCTTTTCCTTAAAAGTGCAGATGGCTTCTGAAGATTCTGAAGCAATAGTACAAGAGGAAGTATTGGAATTTCCTCTCCAGAGCATCATCAAAGCAAAGGGACATTGGTTCAGGGAAGATCAACCGGCTGGGGAGTACCTCTTCCTGGCAACTATCAAAATAATGGATACAGATCACTTATTTCCAATCATGTCCCAAGATTTCAGAGTACTACATGGACTGCCGTCTACGATAGACATCATGAAGAAAGCAGGCATACACAAATATTTTGAACTGCCGATCTATAAGCCCGACTTCCACAGATGCACTCAAGTTATGAATACACTACAGCCTGCACTACATGATCCTTTGGTGCCCGAGGCTAGAGTAATGGATGGCGTAGGTGAATGGGTAGTCATCCAATTCACACATGATTTGATTAAGGAAGCGTTCGGATGGGAGAAGGATGGTATCACTATCGTAAAGGAAGAGAGTCGTGGGGCCAAGACCAGAACATTCACAGACATTAACAGAGTTGACATAGAAGAGGAAGTCAGGCTCATCCACCAGCACTTCTGCTTCCCAAATATGCATCGCTATACGGCTCCTCAAAAGATTATTGTTCAATTGCTCTCACATGTAATCAAACAGGTTGGAAATCAAATTAATCTGACTCCTTACATACAGGAAAGACTATTTGAAGCAAAGAAGCAGTGGAATAATAAGAAGTTCCTCAATGGTAGTGTCGCTCTGACAATATTGATTTACCATGCTTTAGGCATTAGAGAGCACCTGCAAGAAATGCCATCTTCGACTGCCATTGCTAAGTATGCCAAAGTCACCACAGTTCCTAAAAAGAAAAGAAGATTGAAGATGGTGGAAGAGGAGGGAACTAGCTCTCAACCCCGAATGAGAGGCACGAAGAGACTCAAGGAAGTCAAGCAAGTAGAAGAGGAAGTTCCAGCCATGAAAAGAATGCACGTACTTCCAAAGACAAGAATTGAAGAGCAAAGGCCAATCACAGAGGAAGATTTAACTCAAGCCTTTGAGGATACACATCAATATATAGAAGGACAAGTCAATTTACCAGTACAAGGGCACCATTATCAGGAGGCCCACCAAGAGATGCAAGTGAAAAAGAAACTCACAAAAGTGCACCGTTACAAAGAAATCGGGTTGGATAATTCAAGCTCATCTTCGGATGCACAAGAAGAACCTGACACTTAATTATTGAATGTGGACATTCAAAGTGAATCAAAAGATGATGGACAATGGGAGGAGTTGAATGCAGTTGACTACGTTGAAGCAGACGAAGGAACAAAGGTAAATGACAACTTTGTCCACCCCACTAGAGACACCGAAAGCAAGGAGGCAAACCAAGAAGGGACACATTTCATCAAAATCAATGAGACTTCCACCATCCTTATCAAAGAGGCAACACCCATAAGCGAGATGTCAAAAAAGATACCCAAGAAAGAGACTCAAGCAGCGACAGTAGAAGAAGAGGAAACCCTTCACACCAATAAGGGTCGTGGTAGAACCCTCCCCCATGGATGTCACATTTCAAGGAAGTGCCACAAAAGCTATTGATTTGGATGAAGAAGTTAAAGTACAAAACATACAATTACAAATTAGACAACCACACAACGAAACTATTCATGTCGAGCAAGGAAAAGATGTACAAACCGGAGAAGCTCCAAGCATACCTAGGACATGGTTGAATGTCGACATCGCTCAGCTCAAGCCAGTGGTGCAGGACATGATCAGAACCGCAATGGACACACAACAATTAATGCTTGAGGCTGATGAAGACTACGATCAAGCGATGAAGGACAAGCATGAGCTTCAAGAAAGGGGTAAGAATCTTTCGACAGAATTGAAATTAGAAAGAGAGCACATAAAAAATAAAGAAAAGGAAATCCAAGAAGCCAAACAGTAGTGCAACGATTTGAAGATAGAAAACGCCAAATTAAAAGAATAATTGCAAGAGGTACAAAAGAAATATGAAGCTAGCGAGGCCGAGAAGGCACGAATGAACGCCAGGAGTAAAATACCAGAATCACAAATAAAGGTATACATGGAGGAGGCAGAAAACCTAAGGAACCGAAACAAAGAGCTCATGTCAGCTCTTCTAAGTGATCAGCCAGTAGAAGTTCAAGGAGGACCAGAAAAGGATATCAAAGAATTGGAAGCCAAGATAGCTAAGTATGAAGATCAGCTCAAGCAAGAGCAAACCACCATTGCCGAATGGGAAAAGAGGTACATGGATGACACTGTGGCTCTAAGAACTAAATGGAAAAAAGCTGAGAATTGCTACCTTATGCAATGTAAAGAGGACACTGATCACCTTGACATGGTAGCTAAAGAGATACTCAAAAACAAGGAAACTATTGCTAAAGCCGAAGAAGAAATTAAGCAACAAGAGGAGATCATAACGCAGCTGAGAGAGCAGCTCAAGGAGAAGTCAACTGAGGGTACACCAGTAGTTCCACAATCCGCCACGGCTACTGAGGAACGTCCTCTCTGTCCCCCCTCACATCATTCACCGATAAGGGAGGAACAGGAGGTCCAAATTGAACATAATACTCGGGACATTGCAGAACTGAGCCGACCGGAAAAGGGCACTACTGGTGTCCCAACTTACTGCTGAATTCAAAGACTCAAGAAGACTAAACCTCATTTGCAAGTCAAGAAGACTCAAGGACTTGTGCCAAAGAGACTAAACCTCATTTGCAACACAAGTGCGTATAGTGGGAAATTGACACACGCTTATATGTCAATCCGATCAAACAACCTAACCAAGTGTTTGAAGACATGTGCACACATGATGGAAAATGAAGTGGTTCAGCTGATATGCATGAGAAAAGACTAGTCCACCTCTCAAACTCACTGAAAGACTGAAAGTGTCTGCCGCGATACCTCTTACAGTAGTTTTCAGTAATCGAGGATTTCTCTTAGCTCCAAGCTCTGAATATAGTCAATAGGGTACTCCTTTCGAAGCTCTCGACGAGACGCATCTATTGGAAGAAAGCACTCGATTCTAACAACCTTGCTTAAAGTTATGACCAAAATAGTGAATGGCGGGAAGTATCCACACTCACACCACAACTCCTATAAGCTCACACACACACTACAGTAGTTCAAAAACAGTGGGAGGGGTAGACAACAGTCCTACACACACATTCCAAGCATTACACACACATAGAAGATCAAAGAGAAGATGGAAATCTGCAGGAAAGAGGCAAATTCGAGATTCCAAAGCTCTCCTTGTTCACAATAGCAAATAGTCTCTACAAAGAGTCACAAAGTGACTTATATACATGTGCCCTAAAAATGGTCCTTTCACACAAGAGACCGGCACTTTATTAACTAAAAGGTGAATTTCCTACTAATTTACAAGAATTATATTACAATGAGTTGGGATTATGCATCTAGAGGACTCCTCTAGTGCATTTGCAAGGCTTGAGGGAATTCTCTAAGACTTTGAAGAAGAAAAATCATGCCCATTAATTTGAAAATTTTGGGGCTCTTCTTTTGTGCTTCTTTGCTCTGCAACACTCTCCCCCTCTTTGTCTCTGTCGTCCCTTGACAGGCTTTACTTCTTGTCCTCAGCTTGTTTAAGAGTTCTAAATACACACACCTAGCGGTCGAAGCGGCAACAAGGACTGTCAAACAATTGGTTATCTTATCCGAGGTATGTCCTTTGATTGATTTTGCCCCTTGTTATTCCTTATATCACAAGTATGGGTTGTTGTATTCATTCGGGCTGCCACGCACGCCATCAGTGACTAAGAATGTGTTGTTCTTAGTCACCCTCTTCAACTTTTCAGCCTCTGCCTCTTTCTAACTTTTGGTCTTGTGATTTGTCTTTGTCTTCACACATCTGACATGTATTGCTTTGAGCCTGTTTACTTTGTTGACAACGCACGCTGTTAGAGGAAGGATTACTACCTACCAATTATTATCTTGCACTTCTTCATGTATAGTTTCTAGCCCTGGTCCGTCCTTCCCATGAAATGTCCTGGTTCTGATTGTTCTTTAATTCCATTCCTCAGGACCTGGCTGTTTCGCGTTGTTGCCTGATGCGTGCCCCTACGGAGCTTTGGGCAGAGGGTAGTTCTTTCACTTTATGAGCTTCGTTCTTTATTGAGCAGTTTTTTACTTTGATCTTCTTCTTCTTCTCTTCTTGCTTGATTCCCCTTCCACACTCCATTACAGGAAGAAGCTAATGCGGTTAAAGCAGAGAATCATGCCCTGCAGCTTCAGGTTCAGCAACTTCAAGATCAATTAGCAGCGAGGGACGCTTTGATCGCTCAAAAGGATACAGAAATCACTACTCTGAAGCAGGATCTCACTGACTAGACAGATGCTATGACTGCATTAGGACATGAACTCCATCGTACACGAGATGCTCTCAGTGTCTTAGAAGAAGCTTCTCAATCTCTTGCGGCTAATGTGCTTAAAGCAAAAGCAGAGTTACATAATACCACTGAAAGATTGTTTCAGCAAGATCAAGAGTTAACAGAGGAGCTTGCTAAGTATCTCAAATTGAAGAAAGAACTTGAAGGTGTGCAGAAAGAGAGAGAAGCTTATTATAAAACAATGCAGTTTCAAACTGAAGAACTGGAACGAAGAGAAAAACAATTGGGATTTCAAGAAGAAAGATTATCGCGGATTGATACACAGATTGAGGATATGAAGCAGCAGAGAGATGCGGCATTCGCTAACGACTTCTATTTACAGGAAGCATTTTTGCAGACACAAACAGAGTTACTGATGAGTCAAGTCATTATGGCTAGTTCGGTGAGAACAAACGCACAACTGGTTGAGCCAGAAACATTGCAGATGATGCTGAATTCTCTGAAACAAAAAATTACTAGAACATTTAAATTAGCCCGAACATTGTACATACAAGGCATAGTTGATGAGCCTTAATTTTATTTGCTTTGCGGGTTCGAGTCCACCATGCGTGCCAGTGTTACGCCGTCGGGGATTATATTTTATTTTTCATATATCGCACGCACCAAAAAGGCGTAGCGATTAGTTGTAACCTTTTATCCATTAATGAAAGGGCATTACGATGACTCTCGGAGAAGAGAGGACGGGTTCGCTAGACTGTCTGTCTGGGCGACCGTGCAGAGAAGATCGTGTGCCGATATTGTTGAATTACTGAGTACTGTGTGTTGTTTGTTGAATTGCAGTATTAAACATTAATACAGTAATGTTATATTCACATTAATAAGTCTGTGCGACTGTGATTGTTAACTCGCACGTTAGGCGTTGTGTAAGGAATAACCGTAATACGAACAATAATACTGTGTAGAGGTAGTTATTACCTTGAAATCATAATTAACTACGTAGTTAAAAGTTACTGGGAAAATTAAATAAAGGGCCTCTGCACTGTCAGACCCCTACCATCCCCAAGAACCTGAAAAGAGATTAAAAGCGACTTGACAGAAGTGCTTTTAACACCAAGATATGTGATATCAAAAGGATGTTGCAAATCATCCATAAGAACGTCAATTTTCTCATCACATGACCCAGTCAAGAGAATGTCATCAACATAAAGAACAAGCACTATAAGATAAACCCCATTTTTTAATATATAAAGTGTACTTTCGATTGGACTACATGTAAAGCAAGAGCAAACAAATGCTTATGTATCTTATCATACCATGCACGAGGAGTTTGCTTTAGTACATACAAAGCCTTACATAAGTGAAAAACCATATGCTCTTGACCCTTGATGACAAATCTAGGAGGTTCCTTCACATAGACCTCTTCCTTCAAATCGTCATTCAAGAAAGTTGATTTTATATCCATTGATGCACTTTCAACCATGATGGGAAGCCAATGCAATCATAAAACAAATGGTATTCAGGCATGAAGTAGGTGCAAAATTCTCCTCATAATCAATGCCATATTTTTTCTTATAAACTTTTGCAACTAGTCTAGCTTTTCTTACACTTATGTGTTCCTCGAGTAGCTTTGATGTGAACTGTTTCCCTATACATGGGCACTTTTTACTCTAGTGCTAGATAGAGGTTTTTTCCCATGTTACCACATACTTGATACACTCATATGTGGTGCTACTTTGTACTTAGGGATATTATTTAGCTCTTACTTCAGTTCAGTTCATCATCAATAGAGAGAGCTATTCCAGCCATCCATATTCTTTGTGTGTCTTGTTGCATTTATGCTCGTTTTATGTGCTTCTCGTGTGTCTCTCTCACTTCTGCACACACCCAATAGTGATATACGAGTAGGTTCAGCTCCCTCTCAAGTTTTGGTTTTTTGCCTCGTGGTGCATGTGCACTTTTAACAGCGCAAATCGACTTTAGAGCATAGAACAATGAATTTCAATAGCCAAGAACATTTCCATCAGTTGCATTGGGGTTTAACCCCATTTCGAATCCATTCGTACAATCAAAATTGCTATCAGAGTGACAGATTGTGAGCTAATATTTCAGCATTCATTTCAGCTTTCGTTTAAGTAAAGATTTTGTCACATTCTTGTTCTTTAGTGAAATGGCGGGTAGCAATGACTTGTTTGGCATTCTTCAAGTTGAAGCTAAGCTTGATGGGACCAACTATCCATTGTGGTCTTACATGATGAAGCCCATGTTCTTGTTACAAAGTAAAATTGGAACATAGTGGTAGATGTAGATCAAAGACCCGCAGGTTCTTCTACTTCACAATCTACTGTCACAGATGGAGCTTCTTCTTCAAGTACATTGGTTACTCCTCCACCTACATAGAAGCAACTTAGATGGGATGGAAAAGATTCTCAAGCTCATGCATTGATTGCACTTTCTGTGAAGTGTCATAATGCTAGGTTGCGACCAACCTTTTTCCTGCTTTAGCTACCTATGGCGTACACACAAAAGATGTTTTTCGTTCTCCCCTCAGCCACGCCCGAGCGATTGTACATATTGAGTCTCATCAATAAAGACTCTCTTTTCTTTTATTCTTCTACCCCCACTATATCATATGGTAAGATAACCATGTGACTATCAGGTGACACACATGGTAAGATAACCATATGATTGTCATGTGACATTAGTGCTAGGTTGCGAGGGCTACCAAACTTTTGCCTGCTTTAGCTACCTATGGCGCAGACACAGAAGATGTTTTTCTTTCTCCCCTCAGCCATGCCCAAGTGATTTTACATATTGAGTCTCATCAATAAAGACTCTCTTTTCTTTTATTCTTCTACCTCCACTATATCATATGGTAATATAACCATGTGACTATCTGATGACACGTATGGTAAGATAAACATATGACTGTCATGTGACATTTCCTTCCCCTTAAAAGCATTTTTCCGTAATGGTAGAAGAAAGTACTTGGACTCCCCTGAACCCCATGTACTCTACATACATGGTCATCTCTATGTGTTGTTTCCCCATATCCTTCCCCTTAAGAAGTCTCATATGAGATCATCTTAAAGGTGGGAAACCGTCTAAGTGGTGCTTGCTATCTCCCATGTTCACTCAACCTCCAAACTATCACTCCCATGACATATAGCATCGTCAAAATGACCTAAGTCCATAAGATGTATCCTCTATGGAGTTCCATAAGATGTATCCTCTATGGAGTAATAGTATAAAAAGCAAGTGTAAAGTGCCAAGGTCATAAGCTTGACCATACCGTAATGGAGATAATCAACCATAGAATCCTGTGAAATATAGAAGAAAGTCCCATAAAACGTGACTCCAAATTCATCTAGGACTAAATGATAGATTTCCCTCATACCACTCTAGATCTTGCTAACCTTGAATGTAGTTACAAATAGTAGTTTAATCTAAACTACCTTGTGAACTATGCAAATCCCTCATCTAGCCTGTACATAAGAATTTCTTGGTAGTAAAATGCAATCTCTACATTTCACTAATAAAGAAGTATGTGGTTTGTCATCCCTTAACATTGGACTAACTTCTAAATAAAGAGCATTGGCACTAATGCAAACTCTAAAATATTGTCTTCCCTGTAGTTTGCCATATGAATGCAAAAAGCATTCCTTTTGAGATTCAGATAATCCATAGTACCCATCCTTCTAATTGATGCTCACACATCATCTTCATGATGTAGCATCAACTAAGAATTTGGTACCCGAATAGGTTAGGTATATCCCTATCTCCTAGAAACTCTAAAGAGAGGTATCATCAATCTACTCCCAGTCTAACTAATGTTAATAACTAGATTATCTCATCTAGTTAATGTAGAGATTACGCATGCGGAAGCAAAATGAAAAGTAAAGTACTCTCACAAAACAAAGAATGTGTGAGACACAAAATGAGTAGACCATGAAATGGGTAAACTCATGTGGATTAGAAATGAGCTTGCCAAGAGCATGGAGTAGGCTCCTCAAGCTTCTAACCAAGTACAAATGAGGGGAGAGGCCCTCCTTATATAGATTTGGGAAGGGCTCTCAAAAGTACATCATATATGGGATAAGTCTCCTGAAAGGAGAATGAATACAACTGGTAGAAGCACATGGCAAGGTACCCAAATACAAAGGAAATACAATATAAAATGGAAATAGACTAGAAATGGAGTGCCTCCTGGATACAAAATGGAGATGCACTCATGCGGATACAAATGTAGATGAAGTAGGAGCAATCATGTCATCAACAGTTAAAGACCATCACTAGAAATAGCATATCTCTCTAAAGTCTATAGGTGAGACTCAATCTAACCATCATGATTAACTGATCTCCCTCTTCTCTTTGATAGAAGAGTGCCACTTCTATCTAGACAACCAAAATGAGAAAGTGAAACTCTCTCTGTAATCTCCTCTAAGGAAAAGTGCTCTAGTAGTGGAATCTATTCCACTTTCCCTTTCCCTTTAAAAGAGATTCTATTGAATTCAATTGCTCTACTCATCCATAATTGAGAATATGCATATAAGTCTCCAATTCTCCATGTTTTTCCTTCCAAAATAGTGGAGAAAGAGACTCCTATGTGAAGGAAAATTATACTGAAAAGTAGAATAAATGAATTCCTTCTGAAACATAAACTAAGAGATGTTTTCTAAACACCTCTTTTGTCTAAAGGAAAATATGCTCTATTCTTTTCCTATGAAGAAATCATATTTTCCTTTCCTTCTTTCTCTCTCAAAGAACATGAGCTAAAATGAGACCACTAAGCTAAAGTGAGATTTGTCCTTGATCTCTAAGCTAATTCCCACTTTCTCGTTTCCTTAAAAGAGAAACTTATGAATTCATTTGCTCCTCTCTTCCATGACTGATGCATAATCCCTCATTACTGACATTACTATAAAGATGGAGAACAAATCTCCCATAACTAATGAAGGTGTATGTAGTGAAGAGTGGAGAAAATAAATTCCCAATAAGGTTCAAAGCCCTCTACTAAAATGGTCAGCAATGATATGACATGATACCATAAACACGTGTATCCATAATAAAGAGATATCTCGGCCAACCATCCTCTATGTATGGATCTATACGATCCAATCAAACTAATGGAATTAACCTTCCTAAAAACTTCAAAAAATGAGTACGTGATATCAATGGTGATAAAATCACCTATCACGTTCTCTTTTGGAAGAATAAATCTTCCCTAAACTATGAAAGATAATTCCCAGTCCTAAGGAGATATCTACCAAGAGCTCTCCTCTGATCTTGTGAGACATGACTCCATGAATGATGAGTCCTTTTCTCCCTGGCCATAGAAGAAGAGTGCTCAAAGGGAAGTCATTTCCACCGTCCCATACCAGTGAAAACTTCTTCCAATTCACGTTGTCATACCTACACTAAACCGAATATATATTCCATATATATGTAATGGAATATGTAGGTGGATTCTAATGAATCCCATATCCTAAAATCATGTCAGTGGACTCAAATGAGTCCCATGTCCTTGAACTAGTTAATTTGGTTCTAGTCAATGTGTGACAATGGATATCCCTTTTTGTTCCAAACCAACTTGTTCCTAGGTACCAAGACTAGGTCTAAGTACCTCTCTGTAGATCCCAACATACATATATGTATTGGGAACCCCAACTATTTCTTACTAAGGGATCTATGCTCTAAGTTATAGAGTTAGTGCCATGCATGTGGCCTTTGTAATCATCACTTGAATCACATAGCACCCATCGATGCGCTCTCATGAAACCCATCTGTGTGATCCCATCTAATTGGTTTCCTTAGTAGTGTAGTAGAAATGTTTCACTACTTGCTCAAGTGATATGCATGAGTGAAACTAGTCACTCTTTGGGTATTTCTAATAATACCCCATAGTCTCATAATCATACTGCGAGACTCTTGTGAAGATAAGTATCTCCTATGCCTATATGCAACTTCCTATAACCTATAGGATTGTTTGTGCACATTCCTAATGGTGAAGGTACATGTCCTTCCCCTTAGCAATCTTATGGTCTAAATCCATAAGGATTATGAGTAGAGATAAGTATCTTCACTTCTTTGGAGAGTATCATATATGTATCTCCTATGCCTATATGCAACTTCCTATAACCTATAGGATTGTTTGTGCACATTCCTAATGGTGAAGGTACATGTCCTTCCCCTTAGCAATCTTATGGTCTAAATCCATAAGGATTATGAGTAGGGATCCTATTTACTATTGAAGTTGCCTTATTTATACTGCTATGATGGTCCTAAATCCATCAAACACATGCTTACAAGCATGCTAATACCTTATTAATGTTTGCAGAAAAGGCATGTTACCATGTCACAACATTCTTACCTAAAGGTAAGTGCGTATATAACACCATGAGGTGGGAAAAATCTCCAAGTTCTTCATCTCTCATGCCTCTAGACTCCATCCATCTAGATATGATAGCACCCTTTTCCAAGCCTTCAAAACTCTCCCTACGAAAGACATTCTGCTCCAACTTCAACTGGATTGAGTTATAACTAAGTACAACTGCTTTCTTCTCATCCAAGAGGCATGGCGACTTGGTTGAGCCATGCATCTCCCATCTTGGGGGTGAGGGTTCAAGTCCTACAATCTGCAGCAATCACGCGTCCCGATTGAGCGCTCTGATACCAGTGCTAGGTTGCGACCAACCTTTTGTCTGCTTTAGCTACCTACGACGCACACACAGAAGGTGTTTTTTGTTCTCCCCCCAGCCACACCCAAGAGATTGTACATATTGAGTCTCATCAATAGAGACTCTCTTTTCTTTTATTCTTCTACCCCCACTATATCATATGGTAAGATAACCATGTGATTATCAGGTGACACGTATGGTAAGATAACCTATGACTGTCATGTGACATTAGTGCTAGGTTGCGACCATCCTTTTGCCTGCTTTAGCTACCTACGGCACACAGAGAAGATGTTTTTCGTTCTCCCCCCAGCCACGCCCGAGCGATTGTACATATTGAGTCTCATCAATAAAGACTCTATTTTCTTTTATTCTTCTACCCCCACTATATCATATGGTAAGATAACCATGTGACTATCAGGTGACACATATGGTAAGATAACCATATGACTGTCATGTGACACATATAGTTCCACACATTCATTCATGTTCTAAATCAAGATAGGCATGGGACACTCTTGCTTCTTTGTATGCCATGCGGAATGAAGCACGTGTTGCATACTTGAGGAAGCAACTTCAGGATGTATGTATGTCTGAAATGAGTCTATGGATGTGTATGTGACACGCATCAAGACCTTGAAAGAGCAATTGGCAAACATAGATGAGATTATTCCGGATGCATCACTCATCTCTACATTGTTGAAAGGATTACTAGACTCTTTTCAAAGCTTTGCCACTACACTCTGTTTGGTTTCAAAATGGAATCCCAATATGTATGCATTTGATGAGGTTGTGTCTCTTCTTTTGCAAGAAGAGAAATCTAGAGTAATAGGAGTGGTTTGATTGAGGGAACACAAGCATTTGCTATCTCACAAAAAGGGAAAAGCAAGTATGGTTCAAAAAGAAGAAGAGATGGAAATATTGCTAAAAGGCTAGTCATACTATTGATGAGTGTAGAAAGCTTGCTAAGTGCAATGAAAAGAAGAAGAAATTTGGCATGTCTATTGCTAAAAATTCAGCAAATGCAAAGAATGATGAACCCAACATCGCTCAATATTTTTGGGCATGTGTTGTTACATGTCATTATGATGCATCTTTGTATTCTAAATGTATAGTTGTGAGTGAGGCTGATTTGGATTGGTTCTTTGATACTGGTGCTTCAAAGCACATAAACTTCATGCAGACGTTTTTTGCATCTTTGAAAGATGCATCGAAAGGAGGACATGTGATGTGTGCAAAAAACGCTTCTTATGCTATCATTGGAGTACAAGAAATTGAGCTTACAACTGCAAATGGAGGTGTGATTCTCTTAAAAAATGCATTGTATGCACCAGATATCAAGAAAGACTTAATTTTAGTTCCGTTGATTGCCAAAGCTAGACTTCATGATATTATCATGAGGTCCGGTACATTACGTAATGGTTTGTATCATATCGATACGTATAAGAGGGCTGCTTGGAATGCCTTTGGCATGCTTGTTTTGGTCACTTGAAGTTCAATAGTTTGATATACTTGCAAAAGAATGACATGGTTATTGGTTTGCCAACACTTGAGTACATTGAGAAGCATGCATGTGAAGGTTATATTCTTGTAAAAATGCATCATGCTTCTTTTCCAAAAGATATTCATACACACATTACAAGAAAATCATAGGTTGTTCATAGTTATGTATGTGGTCCCGTCAAGACTCCATTTAACTTGGAGGAGGTGCGCAAACTATAGCCGACACCTTCTGCAAAGTTTTATAAAAAACGTTACACATTTGATAAGTCAATGAGAGAGATATGTGCAGCAAACTTTCTGTAGAATCATCTTCTTCACAGTTTATCCAAAATCTTGATAATTGATCATTGAGCCTATAAATTGGTAAAGGTTTTGAGTTAGTCTTGATATAGAGGTGCTATAACTTCAAGAGTAGCTTGTTCTTTTGGAGATTAAGACTCTCCATCAGTGGTATCAGAGCAGGAAGCATCAAAATTGAAGAAAGGAGGACCCCGACTGCTGCAGTCATAAAGAATTCAACATATGAAGATTCAAAAGGTGAAAGCTTGAGAGCAAAGCTTGAGAAGAGGCCATGCGACATCAAAGAAGTCAAAAGGAACTTCATTCGAAGTAAAGGTACATCTATTACTCATAAAGTTTGAAGAATTCAATACACATGTGAAGAAAGGATGGGAGATTCTCTTCAAATAGAGAAGTTGGATAGAGAGAACTATCCAGCATGGTCAATGAGGATGGAAGCTCATCTTATGAGCAAAGACTTGATAGGTTATATTACAGGTGAAGAAGAAAAGCCTCAGTTCAGAGATCCTAGTGTTCCAACTAGGGAGGAATTATCATATTTGAAGACTTGGATGAAGAAAGATGCTCAAGCTAGGAGCAGTTAATGACTACTTGCTACCTCACATTAGAGGTCTTGAAAGTGCAAGTGATATATGGAATGCTTTGGAGGAGCATTTCCAAAACACCACAAAGTCAAGGAAGGCATGCTTGTAGGCAGAATTTACTACATTCAAGAAGAAGGCCTCTCAATCCATCTCAGACTATGTAACAAGGATGAAGGACATTGCAGATGCATTAGAAGCAGTTGATGAAGATATTGAGGAGAATAAATTGGTAAGGCAAATCCTCATAAGTTTGAGAGGTGATGACAAATGGAAACCATTCATTTTGTCTACTGAATTATCACTAGATCATTTTACTCCTGACCTAAATTAGTTGCTATGACACATGTTAACCTTTGAGCAGGATGTCAAAGGTGAAGGTGATAAGAGTACAGGTCATGCAATGTATTCAAAGGAAAAGAAGAAGAATATCAAAGGGAAGCAACAAACAAATGAAGATGAAGGTACAACTAGCCAAGCCAACTTCCTAAGAGGAAGAGGAGGTGGCAAACATAGAGGAAGAGGCAGAAGCAATAAAGATGGAGTCAAAGCTTGCTGGATTTTTGGTAAGACAAATCATTTAGCTAATGATTATTGGCATAATACTCAGAATAATGGTGGATATAATCAGAATTTTAATTCGAGAGGAAGAGGTGGCAGAAATCAAAGAGGTAATTTCAGAGGTAGAGGTAGTAGAGGTTACTTTGGAAGAAATGCAGGTAGAGGATTCCAAAGTCAACAATACAACAATACCTACTACAATTATGCTTCAGATCAGAAGGAGGATTCAACATTGATAATGAATGCAACTTGTGAAAGGCAAAGTGAAGACCAAAGAGTCTTCTACATTGACTCAGGGTGTAGCAATCACCTGAGTGGCAACATAGCTTTGATGACTGATTTGGATAGTAAGGTAACTAATCATGTAGTTCAAACAAGTGACAATACAAAGCACAATGTGAAGTCAATTGGATCAGTGAAGTCCAAGGATGGAAGTACTCTCTTGAGTAAGGTTTTGTATGTTCCTACAATTCCTAAGAATCTGATAAGTGTAGGACAAATTGTTGAAAAAGGTTATGACGTTAGGTTCACTAATGAAGGAGTGTTTGTGGAAGATCCTAGCAATGGGTATAAACAAATTGTTTCAGGGAAGAAAGAAGGAAAATTGTTCACATTGAAGATTCAAGGTAATGTTGGTCATGCCTTGTTCACTTATGGAGGACATAAGATCTATGAGTTAGATCTTTGGCACAAAAGGCTTGGACATTTCAATGAAAGAGGTATCAAAGATATGGTTAATAATGGTTCAATGATTGGATTGCCTAATGTTGTAGGTCAACATATGACATACAGATGTGAGGCATGTCAACTAGGTAAGGCTCATAAACAATCTTATTCCAAGCATGGTTTTATGTATTCAAAGAAGCTTGAGTTGGTACACACCGATGTGTGGGGACCATCAAAGGATTTCAGTATCAATGGTTCAAGGTATTATGTGATTTATGTTGATGATGCTACCAGATGGATCACTATCTATGTGATCAAAGATAAGTCAGAGGTATTCAATACATTCAAACATTATCATGTGTATGCAGAGAGAATTACAGGTCATAAGTGGAAGAGACTAAGGTCAGATGGAGGGGGAGAGTATTTCTCTAGTGAGTTCAATTATTACTTGTGCAATGCAAGTATAAAAAGGGAAATTACTTGCAGGTACTCTCCTCAACAAAATGGTGTAGTAGAAAGGAGAAATAGAACTCTTGTTGAGTTTGCAAGATCCATGATGAAGGAGAAAAATTGCCCCAATTATTTGTGGGCTAAGGCTGTAAATACAGCTACATATTTGGTCAATAGGTTACCATGTAAAGCTTTGCAGGGTACCACACCATATGAAGCTTGGTGGGGTAAGAGACCTACCTTGGATCATTGTAAAATATTTGGATGCTTGGCATATGCATATGTGCCATCACAATTGAGGCAAATTGGAACCTAAAGCAGAGAAGTATGTATTCATTGGTTATGATGACAAGCAGATGGGTTATAGGTTGTGGAGTCCATCCACAAAGCAATTCCTTGTGTCTAAGGATGTTACATTTGATGAGCAAGGTACTTGGTATGCAGGTACACTTAATGTTCATGCAGATGTTGAAAAAGTTGTGAATCAAAAGAAAGGTAAATCAAAGGTTCAGATATTTGATGAAGAGGAGAACAATGAAGTACAGGTTGAAGTTGAAGAAGTGCCAGGGTTTGATCCAGAATGTGATGAACCAGAAACTTCAAGAAGTGGAGAGCTTAGAAGGTCATCTAGGCACAAATGGCAACCTACAAGGTATAGCTATGACACTTCTTTTTTGGCTACCAAAGATTATGCATATATGATAAAGACAGATGAAGACCCTTCTACATATGAAGAGGCAAAAGGTAGGGAAAATTGGGAGAAAGCTATGCAGGAAGAGTATGATGCATTGATGGAGAATGACACATGGGATTTGGTTCTTAAACCAAATAGTCAGAAGATCATTGGATGCAAATGGGTCTACAAGACAAAGAGATTTGCAGATGGAAGTGTGTCTAGGTATAAAGCTAGACTTGTTGTGAAAGGTTTTGCTCAAACTTATGGTATAGATTATGATGAGACCTATAGTCCTGTGGCAAAGATGACAACTATCAGGACACTCATAGCTATTGCTGCATGTAAAGGTTGGAAACTACGTCAATTAGACGTGAAGAATGCTTTTTTAAATGGTTATATTTCAGATGATGTTTTCATGGAGCAACCACAAGGATTCAGAGATGAAAGGTATCCAGATCATGTGTGCAAGCTCAAGAGAGCTTTGTATGGTTGAAGCAGGCCCAAGGGCACGTAATTATAGACTTGTAAAGTTCTTGAAAGAACTTGGATTCCAAGTATCTAAAGCAGATAGTAGCTTGCTTGTCAAAGCAAGTGAAGATGGGTTTATTTACATGTGCATATATGTTAATGATATAATTCTTACAGGTACAGATGAGAAAGGCATTCAAAGCCTAAAGAAGCAAATGGAGAAAGAGTTCAAAATCAGTGACTTGGGAGACTTGTCATATTTCTTGGGAATGGAGATCTCATACACTCAACATGGAGTGTATGTAACTCAAGAAAGGTATTTGAAAAACTTGTTTCAAGTTTAAGATGAATGATTGCAGGGTAGCACCTACTCCAATGGAGGTGAATCATAAATTGAGCAGATATGGTGGAGAAGAGTTCAAGGACATGAAGCTATATCAAAGTTTGGTTGGTAGTGTGATCTATGCTACTTTAACTAGGCCTGACTTGTCATATGCAGTTGGAGTATTATCTCAATTCATGCATTGTCCTAGGAAAGAACATTCGACTGCAGGTCAAAGAGTGTTGAGGTACAGTAAGGGTACATTCAAAGAAGGTTTGTATTATGGTTTTACATCAGATACAAACATCAAGATCTATAGTGATACAGATTGGGCAGGTAATCCTGATGATAGGAGATCAACATATGGATACTTGTGTTATGTGGGAGATAAGTTAATTTCTTGGTGTTCAAAGAAACAACACACAGTTGCTTTATCATCTACAGAGGCTGAGTACAAAGGTATGGTGGAAGCTGCAAAGGAAGTGATATGGCTAAAGACTCTTATGAAGAGTTTTGACATCATACAGAGTACACCCACAATAACATGAGTTCATTGTATTTAGCTGCTAATCCTATTTTTCATGCCAGGACTAAACATATTGAGATTCAGTATCATTTCCTAAGAGAGAAGGTGATGGATAAAGAGATTGAAGTCATACATACTTCAACAAAAGATCAGATAGCTGATATGCTAACCAAAAGCTTGGATGGACCAAAGCTACAGAGATTCAAAGACATGGCAGGGATAAAGAAGATAGAGAAAACCTCAATTGATGATTGAGGGGGAGCTGTTGGTGCAGGGCAATCAACAATTGAAGATTTGATGAAGGTTTGGAAGTCAAGGATTGAAGAAAAGATCAAGTTATGAAGCATGGAGAAAGCATATATATTCAGAGGATGAAGATGTGTATACATATGTACATTAATTTAGAGTCAGTTCATCTTATACTTTTGTATGGTCATGAACTTGTAAATATTTCCCTATATATATATACAAAGAAAATGTCGGGGCAAATATGAGATATTGTGTAAGAACAAGATTTGAGGAGAATTAGATGTCATTAGACATTTTAGAAATGAGTAGGATCTCTCTCATCACTCAGATGTAAAATTTTCCAGAAATGAAGAAATATTGCACCCGATCTTTCTGAGTATTCTCCTTCTGTGTTGAATCTTTTGTGAAATGCTTTTGTACAAGTCTAAGTCTATAGTTGATTGACCTCTGTACAAATTTTCAGCTTCTAATTATGATCAGGCTGAGAGAATTGAGTGTAGGAACATTTACATGTGTAAATGGAAAGAAGAGAAGTTACAGGAGGTGCAAAATTCGATGCTAATGTTTTGGCCAGTTCTCCTTCCACAGTGTAAAGTTTTGAGCAAGCAAGCACCCATTCTTTAAGTTGGAAGGTAAGCTACCTATGGTTAAAAGCATTTGCATAAACGGGATTGAGAGAACCAAGGGTTAGAAGTTACAGGTGTCTGAATCGACTTCTCAGAAGACCAATTTTAGACATAGGGGACTTGTTAAGTTCATTTCTCAAGATCTACTAAGTCTTTTGAAATGATTTAACTTGGAGGAGGTGCGCAAACTATATGACACATTGTGCAAAGTTTCATAAAAAACTTTACACATTTAATGAGAGAGATATGTGCAGCAGACTTTCTGTAGAATCATCTTCTTCACAGTTTATCCAAAATCTTGATAATTGATCATTGAGCCTATAAATGGTAAAGGTTTTGAGTTACTCTTGATATAGAGGTGCTCTAACTTCAAGAGTAGCTTGTTCTTTTGGAGATTAACACTCTCCATCAATGTGTGTGTATCCTATGAAAGCAAAAAATGAAGTATTTTCTTGCTTCAAAGCATTTTTAGCTATGGCTGAAATTTTTTCTTCAAACAAGCTCTTGACTTTATGCACAAATCATGGTGGTGAATACATGTCACATGAGTTTAATGCTTTTCTTCATGAAAGAGGAATTTCACAACCAATGTACGGTGTCATGTACACCTCAACAAGATGGTGTTGTCAAGCATAAAAATAGAGTACTCCTTCAAATGACATGATGTATGGTGAAAGAAAAACACCTTCCTGACAAGTTTCAGATGGAAGCAATCATGTGTGCAAACTATGTGTTGAATCGTTGCCCTACAGAAGCATTCAAATTCATCACTCCTTATGATGCTTGGAATGGCCATAAACCTATGGTTATTCATATGCATGTGTTTGGTTGTTTGGCATATGCTCTTGTGCCATCATGACAACGTCTCAAAACTTGATGACAAGGCAAAGAAATGTATATTTGTTGGTTATAGTGCTGAAAACAATGCATATCATTTGTACCATCCATTGATGAACATAAATATTGTGAGTTGAGATGTGGTATTTACTGAAAATTCAGTTTTCCCTCTACATGAAGGCAAAAAATAGCCAACATTTAGCTCACAAGATGTGTTCAATACACTCACACCTTTGTTCCAAAATGGTGTGCTTGACTATGGCCATGTAGACCAGCCAACTGAGCCTCAAAGGGCTGAAAAAATCCAGCAAAATAGAGCTAAAAATGCAAAGAATTTCCAACCAAACATGGTTGAAAATTTTCAACAAAAAATTGTCAGAACTCATAGAAATTTCCAGCCACATATGGTTGAACATTTGTGTCAAAATATGGCTGAAAATGAGCGTGAAATTCATCCCATGCATGATATACATGTTGATGATGTATTACATAATGAACACATGTCTATCAAGTGCACAAAGTATGCCAAAGTGGCTGAAACAAACTTTGCAGGATAGCAAATTGATTGCATCTTTACTTGGTAGAACAACATCATGCATCAAATAACTCTTCGGATTATTCTCTTATTGCAACAACATGTAATGAAGAACCACTTACTTTTGAAGATGTTTTTGCATATAAATTCGTGTGAATATGGTGATTTACTAATGAGATTTTGATGCAGGGGACCAAGAAAAAGTACCCCATATGAGGAGGATTAAGTCGTTTACATTGACATATATGTGTGCGTATGTCTGCAAGAATCTAGGACTAAGTGCATAACTGCAAAAGATGTGTGTGTGTTAGGGAGATGTTTAGGTGAGCATGCATTCACATGAACGTATTGGTCATTAAACATATGGGGTGAAGGGCACACAAGCATATGTGTGTAAAGTTGCTTGTGAACATGAGTGCATGCGACTATGGATAGGTGCCTATGGTTGTGGACATATGCATATATGCATATGAGAGAAGGGGGTTTCTGATTAGTCTTACTCTTTTTCCGAGAGAAGCTATAGGGCAATTCCTCAAAGTGACTTGTGTCATTCTTAAAAATTGTATTAATAAACATTGTTATGTCAAATCATCCTTTACAATGGCATGGAGATCATACATTGAAGTTGAGGTTGTTTTCATTGTGTCAAGGGTGGGGTGTTAAAGAAGAGGGCTTAGGTCTAGTGGCGTGTGCAACAAAGGATGGATGTGATTCAAACACTTTGAGGCTAGCTTCTACTCTCCATTTCGAGTTTTACCTAAATTCGGTCTAGCGAGTTGATGAGGATGAGGGCGTTTCAAAATCAAGTGAACTAAAAATAATTCACTTGCAGGGTATTCAAGGCAGTGATCAAGAGGAGATCCATTTTTTGTGATTTGATTGCAGGGCACAAAGCCACTTTGGAGATTTGGGGAGTGAGTAGGTGGTTAGCTGCCTCCTAAAGTGTGAGAGGGGGGGGGGGACCCCCATTAATGCACACATTTGGGGCACGGACTCTCTCTCTCAATTTTTGTGGGGATCTTTTTCGAGGAGCAGGACACCAATGGGGGGTTTCGTGAGATATAGGTGTGGGAGGTCTCCATCAAAAAGGAGGAAGCGGGTTCTGCTAGTTGAGGGTTCCTTCTTCACTTTGGCCCACAAAACGTCTTCAATTTTGTGGGGGGTATTCTGCGTGGATATGCAGGTAGACAGGCAGATTCGGAGGCGGATTGGGGGTCGATCACGGATAACAGCAACAAGGGAAAAGAAAAAGTTGGTTCCCAGTACGAAGGGAGGGGGGGGAACTCGCATAGGCGGGGGGGCTCGATGCTGGTCTGCTGGGTCGGCTCTTTGTATGGTTGTTTTCCTCTCGGTGGTCTGAAAAAACCACTAGCAGATGGGGAAGGTCTTGGAGCTCGATGGGAATGCTGTGCAGGACAACAATAAGAGCAAAGTCATTTCAAGGCACATTCAACTGGCTATCCATAACGATGAGGAGTTGGGATAGCTTTTATCGGGGATGAGTTCCAACCGAAGGATTATGCTGAGGAAATTATATGATCGAAAGAGTTAAGCAAGATTGATCCTGGAGAATCCTATCCTCGAGAAGGAGTTCTCAACAGGGAGAGCAAGTGGAGTGAGGTATCTTGCGGAGTTCAAGATCAGAACTGAGCAAAAAGACACAGCAGGGAAAATACTCTTCTTTCCTACAAATCTGCACAGGAGATTACATCTGCTAAGCTAGCTTCAACTCATCCAATACAATTGGACTGGCCTGGAACTTCTCTATCTATTAGTATAAGATACTGAACTCACCAGATCTAGCATGTGAAATGGCCAAACAGTCTTTTTATGAAGCTATTGCTGAGATGGACACCATCGAGGATGAGGGTGCTGCCAATTTGGGGGTCAAGAGGAACACACCTGCCGGGGAAAGAGGAAAACGATTTCGGTGAACTCTGGTGTGGATATAGGTGGCACACCTCACATAGGAAGAGCGAGAGAAGAACAACTGCAGGTCAAGAGGGTTTGTTGTCATCAGGCAATAGTATTTGTGGAAGTTAGTGTGGCAAGGAAGGGTCTTAGCCCCATACTGGGGGGAGAAAAGCCAATTGTGAGCATGCAAGCAAGAAGTTACTCTAAGCAGCAATAAAACGTTCTTTTTGGTTGTCTTGAAGATGCTTCTGAAAGGCCTTTCGGCAGAGCCGATGACTCTGATTCACAAAGGAATGCTGCTACACCAACAATAGTGAGCATGAACCTTGTAATTCGAAGGGAAATCAAGCAGATGCTCGGAAATTGCTTTAGAGCCAAGAAGTCTATGATGTGTCGATATGAAATGGACTGGAGGAGGCATCATCTGTGAATACACTGCATGTCGCTAGACATTTTTTGTGAATAGCAGGAGCAAGAAATCATTGTTCCAGTGGGTTGTAGCTGAAATAATATGATGAGATCTTGACATGAACTGTGACATCCCAAAACTGGCGGATTCTTGAGGTCCTTGTTGTGGTCCAGGTTGGACAATTGCACCGTTGGTGGAAGAACTTGCAGCCCCTTATGCAGGAAGGTGTACATGAAAATTAGGTAAAAGGGAGCCGAATTTGATAAGAGAGGAAGCCAATTTCTGGCAACATGTGTGAGAAAGGATAGAAGTTCACTACATGAATGGGAATACTTTGACCTTTCCTCTACACCATGGTTGTGCTTATTAGGAATCTCGACATAATGACTCTGTTGTGGAGTAGAGGGAAAAGAGAAACATTACAAAAAGACACTTAGAAACTGTTGATATATTCAAGACTGTGATGAGATCAACTCTAAAGACAAACGCAAGGTGAAATCAGGAAAGCACCTTTGTGAACAGAAGCTCTGGCCATTTTTATTGCTCGCATTGTTTGGAGTTGGGCATGTGGTTATATGAGGGAGATAGACATGAGAAGTTTTGGAATGCTTCCTTTTTACTTGATATAGATGTCTCGTCATCAAAAGCTCATGAGCAAGGAGCATAGTCTTCAACAATTAGCACAATGACCTGAAGCAAAGAACAGTTAGAGTGAAAACACACAAAGGACGAATCAGAGCTATGTGCATGTACCTTTGAATTCGGAATGAAAGAAGCATCTTTGATTGCAATCTATGAAGCTCAAGCTTAAGACACCTTGATCAGTGCATATGGCAAGTGTGGAGCTGTTGCAAAAGCTAAGCTAATGAAGTATCGTGGTGTGCAATGCTTCAGCATAAATTGAGGGTAGACAAGGAGAGAAGGTCCTTTGGTTGTGTCATGAGGCACTGAACCGGATGATTATTCCGGGAAAGGTGATGTTTGTCCTCGCCTTTCAAGCATTCTCGGCTCTTGTAAAAGAAGGAACCATCATGAAGGAAGTTTCAAATGAAAGGGTGGCTTTTGCAAGGTGTATTGTTGTAAGTTGAAAGATGGTAAATGTGTTTCCATCAAAAGAGATGATGAATTCAGTCATCAAGGAATAGGATTCAGAAAAAGAAAAACCGATATTACCTTGTGGAGTAGGCTTCATCATCGCCACCGTGTTCGACTTGAAGGTTTCTGTGATGATAAAGATGAGTAGGATAAGTTCATGATTCACGCTCCTCGAAAACATTATCAAGTATAAATTATGTTTAGATCCTAAAGCTTTCTCTGGCATTTGTTCTTGCTTTTATTCTATATGAATACCGGAAATGTGTCCATCTAGATCTATTGCACCTAGAATTACCTGAAAATGGCTCCATTGTTTCTCTGGGAGTAGTCAAATTCAAGATCCTTCATGTGGTACTGAATGTCAAATGAGTTGTAGTGAAGCAAAGGCATCGAAATTCTTCAAATGTCATGCACAGGTCTATCAAGAAAGTGCAGGTGTGTGTATGTGTTTGTTGGTGTGTGTGGGAATGTGCACAAGTGTGTGAAATTGTGTATTCCAGGTTTTGATTATGGGTGAAAAGCCATCATGTGTTTGTGTTTCTAGGTGAGAGAAGGTGTCTCAAGTGTGAGAAGTGAAGTGGGGTAAAGGGGAGTGTGATTGTGTGTGAGGTTGCAGCTGAGTGTGCATGAGTGGAAGGAGAAAAGTGAAAAAAGGGGTGTGGTTGTGCCGGTGTGTAAATGTGCGAATATATGTGTGAGAGTGTGTGCAAGTGAGAGAGAAAGTGAGAAAGGTGAATGAGAAAGAGATAGAGAGAGAAAGGGGGAAAGTGTGAGGAAGTGGGTGCATGTGTACCTGTGTGTGTGAGAAAGGAAGTGAGAGAGAAAGAGAAAGTGCAAGAGAGAGAATGGTCAGAGAAGAGGAAGAAGAAGAAGAAAGCATGTATGAGAGTTTGAGATCGTAGTTGAGTGAGCGGAGTGTTTGAGCTATGAGAGCACGAGAGTGGCAAGTGTGCGAGTGGAATGAGAAATAGGGGAGAATAGGAGATGAGCTGGTCCGAACTCAGTGAGTGAGTGAGTGTGAGGGTTTCAGCCTCTAATTTGGGTGATGATTGGATTTCGAGCATTGGATTGGGTGCTTGGCTGATTTGATGTGCTGGTCTGGTTTTGAGTTCCTGAGTGGTTTTGTGTGTGTGTGTGTGTGTGTTTGTTTGTTTGTTTGAGGGTGTAAGTCTATGGGAAGTGTGTATTCATGTGAGATTGTCTTATTAGGTAAATGTGGGTAAATGTTTGTGTGCCAATGAATCTATGCATTTAAGCAAGAGTATGTTCATGTGAGAGTGTGTTTGAGTGAGAGTGTGTTTGAGTGAGAGTGTTGGAGGTTGAGAGTGAAAGAGATTGTGATTAATAGAAGAAGAAGAGAAGAGTTGAGAGAATGGAAGGAAGGAAGTGAGAAGACTTAGGCTGAGGAAAATAGAGAGATCCTATCGAGGATCGAAAAAGCGAGTACATTTGTGCATGTTCATGCACTGAGGGTGAGTAAAGATTTCCCAAAAATAGAAATCTAAGCACTGTAGTTGCGAGAAAAAACCTTCTCTGCGGCTTCATATAAGTACATCATTTGGCACGTCCGGTGGGACTTGGCTTAGCACAGCTCAGAGAGATCGATCGCTACAGGTTCGCTTGGTGCCTCGATCGTGTAGCACAGCCATTCGGCCCCACAATCGTCTTGGTCCTTGTTAAAGAAATGGAGAGAGATGAATTTTGGACACGGCATTAGACAAACTAAATTTGGTCAAACAATGAGAAATCACATGAGCCAATGTCGTCGATTTGGTCTTATCTCCAGCGAGGAGATTGGGCATATTGCAAAATTCTTCCCTTGGGATTCTACTCCTTTGGATTTCATTCCTGTGTGTAGAGATTGTGGAAATAAGAGCTTATGTGAGCATGCATGTGAGGTAAAGGAAGTCTCTCTTGAGAAGGTCTCAAACAAAAAAAATAGTTTTTCTCTCCCTTCTCTCTATGTGGAGGTTGAAAACAGTGAAGCTTCTCTGTTAATCGGGACCTCTAGGATAGCCCGGAACATCTCCAAAATGGTAAACTTGATTAGCATGACCAATAGCTTTGAACAACTAAAGATAAATAAGGACCTTGTCTATGTGAGTGAAAATAAGGCCAATGAATCCGAAGAGAAAGTCTTAAAAGAACTTGTACAAACTCTACAATGTCAAGTAAACTGGTTACATGAGGAGCGGGGTAGCGAAAGAGCCAAGATTGAGAGATTAGAGAAAAAACAAATTAAAATATAGGTCTTAGAGAAATGGGAGGAGCAACGATTTATGGAAAACAAAAACAAAGATGAAGAGAGAAAACAAAGCCCTTAAGATCAAAATTGAAAGACTTCAGAGTGGGGAGATTGTTAAGAAGGGCAAGGAAATAGAAAGAGAGGTTCTTGAGATTAGCTCTGAATTAGTGGTAGTAGATTGCTATGGGTTTACAATCGAAGACGAATTCCAACAAGGGGAGGTTGACCTGATGAGATGGATCAAGCAAGGAGAGAAGGAGATCAAGAGAGCACACGAAGTAATTTGCAGGTATAGTGATCAAGCGGGTAGAATCAGTGAGGAGTTCCAATTGGAATTAGACAAGATTAAGTATGCACATGCAGAGAGTGATAAGAAAATAGAAGAACTTGGAAGAGAGAATGCGAGGTTGAGAGGAGAGCTCGATAGATGGAGGAGTCAGAGAGAACACGAAAGATGGAGATGTGTAGAGAGATGAAAGAGTAGATAGAATTGAAGATGAGTTGGTTTCAATGATAGATAAGTTGAGCACATTTGGAAGAGAGATAGAAGAGATTGGCGTTTTGAAGAGGATGGTAGAAACCCTAGTTGGTCATGTAGAGAAGAGCTTTCAAGAAGTAAATCAAAGAGTTGGAGAAGTAGAATCAAAGGGGGATGAGCTAGAAGACAAGATGGTCAATCTGGGGAGAGGAATATTAGAAGAGATAGATCTTTTGGTGAAGAAGGTTGATAAAAATGGACAAGAAAATAAAGATGGAATCAGGATGTTGGAAGGGAGACACATAATGCTTGGAGAGAAAATCAAGGGGCTATACAACTTATTTGGGAGAATAGACAATTCTCTTCAAGAAAATGAAAAGAGGATGCAGGAGATGGAACTAGAGAATGAGAAGTTGCAGAAACGGATGAGGTATGTAGATTGCAAAATGACACAACATCAAAATGATATTGACCTAAATAAACGAGGATTAAGGGAATTAGCTTTGGAGGTTGGCAGATTAGTTAACATAGTAAGCGATAGTGCTCGAGACCTTATGGATCATCTTGCTTGGGTAGAGGATCATATATCATCGAGGGCAAATCATATCGAATTTTCACTAAGACGATTCTGGAGATAAACAGTGAAATTGGTTGAGGAGGTGTTGAAGAGATGGTATACTCGCGATGATGAGGCTCTTGAGGTGGAGCTTGACTCCCTTCCTGGAGAGCGTTGATCTCCTGTGATGAACAAGAATAGGTAGGAATTTTCGAGGTTTCCATGCTACATTGCATCGGAGGAAGGGACCTTAAGGTAGGATAGGGAGATCCCATTTGATAGGTTTGGTTACGATTAGTCGGTTTTGTCATATAATCATTATGTCCAAGTAAGTAAGGTGATGAGAAGATAAATCTATCAGCTCCACATACGTATCTTTTTGTGTATTTTTGTGTATGCATGATGTGTAGGACGGGTAGGGTTGATGCTCCTTTCTTCCTCTTCCTAACTCTCAAGACTTAGGATATGAAAAAAAAAAAGAAAAAAAAAACAAACAACAAAAACAAAAGCAAGTGTTCTATGGAGGGTTAGTAAGCAAGTGGAGTCATCTTGGTTAAGTGGTCAGGACCACGAGCTGACGTTAGCTTCATCGTAGGCCTGAACAGTGCGTGTTTATATATGTTTTGTGCTTCGTCCCATAGTGGGTTGATAGGTGAGTGGAACCATCTTGCCCGGGCGGTCGAGACCACGAGCCGCCCCAAGCTGTGCCATGGGCTAGCATGTATATATGTGTGTGTATATCATGTATATTTCATTGTGTGCTATGTTGTGTCGGTAGACGGGTGGAACCAATCTGGCTGGGTGGTCAAGGCCGTGAGTCGCATCCAATTGCAACATAGGCAAACTTGTGAATTAAAATAAACAAAGGAAAAGAAAAAGTTCCAACTCCTAAGGGGGAGAGACGGAGAGGAGGGTGGTGATCGCCCGAATGGATGAGTTTTTTGCATGTGTGTATTTAGGGGGGACGAGACGTTGGCTACTGATAAATCAATCCGCTCGAGGTCAACGTTGACGATGACATAGTTATTATATGTGCCTGGTTGGTTAATTGTAAGCAACTTATCAAATTCGGCTCTTCTTTTTTATCGATAGGTCCGTTCCAAAGGAAGGTAATGGCATACATGCTCCTTGAGCCTTCTTTACTTGGGTCTCATTTCATTTTGTGGGTGATCAATTTTTTGGGATTTGAGTAAGGTTTCATTTTAGAAGGCTCGTTTTTGCTCATATGTACATAGCGGTTATCGAGGAGTTAGCTGATGTAGATGCACCACTGGGATACATGTTCTATTGCTTCTCTTTTGTTTATATTTTTTGGATTAACCTTTTTGTTGAGTTGAAGATAAGGCGGGCATGAGGATGAAAGAGGACTTTGCCGAGGTATTCTCGGTGTACACATGTTTTTGTTGGATAATGATATGGATGTTGGTTAATTACAGGTTTGCAGGACAATCTTTGGAAGCTGAATCATGTTTGCATCTCGATATACTTGTTGAGAAAAAAGTTGCATTGGTTTTGGTTATGGATTTATGGTTTGGGTTGTAGGAGGCGCACGAACGACATGATTCTATTTTAGGATTGGTTGCAGGAAAGTCTTGGTAGAATTAGACTTATGATTTCTCCATTCATGTTTTCCAGTTTTTGGTTTTGGTTATTACATCTATGTCATGGATTGGGGAAAGCATGTGGATGATATGATTTTTGTTGAGCTTTCTTTGCAGGAAAGAAAGAATTGAGAGCGGACGGCTACATAGGTAGGGGGACATCTAATCCTTGGATGTGAATATGTGCATGCATGGACATAGGTTATGGTAGGGTTGGTGGAATGTATTGCATGTGTAAAGAAAGTTCTTATGCATAATGATTATGTGTGAGTAGAGATTGTGGAATAGGTTGTGCGATTGGTCATGGTTAAATGAGTGGGATAATTGATTATGGCGTTTGATGTATTTCCAAGAGAATGGGTTGACCATATGAATGAGTGATAGGTGAAACACGCTTCCAAGTTCGCTCATCGAGGACGACTTCGCAAGTAGAGGGGTGGAGTATGTTGCATATTAATTCGTGAGAATATGGTGATTTACTAATGGGATTTTGATGCAAGGGACCAAGAAAAAGTACCCCATATGAGGAGGATTAATTGGTTTACATTGACACATATGTGTGCGTATGTCCGTAGGGATCTAGTACTAAGTGCATGACTGCAAAAGATGTGTGTGTGTTAGGGAGATGTGTAGGTGAGCATGCATTCACATGAACGTATTGGTCATTAAACATATGGGGTGAAGGGCACACAAGCATATGTGTGTAAAGTTGCTTGTGAACATGAGCGCATGCGACTATGAATCGGTGCCAATGGTTGTGGACGTATGCATATATGCATATGAGAGAAGGGGGTTTCTGATCCGTCTTACTCTTTTTCCCAGAGAAGTTGTAGGGCAAGCCCTCAAAGTGACTCGTGTCATTCTTGAAAATTGTATTAATAAACATTGTTATGTCAAATCATCCTTCACGATGGCATGGAGATCATACACTGAAGTTGAGGGTGTTTTCATTGTGTCAAGGCTGGGGTGTTAAAGAAGAGGGCTTAGGTCTAGTGGCGTGTGCAACAAAGGATGGATGTGATTCAAATACTTGGAGGTTAGCTCCTACTCTCCATTTTGAGGCAACTGGACTAAAAATAATCCACTTGCCGGGTCCATTTTAGGCACACCTCACACAGGAAGCGGGAGAGAAGAACAAGTGTAGGTCGAGAGGGTTCGATGTCATCAGGCAATAGTATTTGTGGAAGTTAGTGTGGCAAGGAAGGGTCTTAGCCCCATACTGGGGGGAGAAAAGCAGATTGTGAGCACGCGAGCAAGAAGTTTCTCTATTCAGCAACAAAACGTTCTTTTTGGTTGTCCTGAAGACACTTTTGAAAGGCCTTTCAGTGGAGCTGATGACTCTGATTCACAAAGGAATAATGCTGCCACAACATCAGTAGTGAACGTGAACCTTGTAATTCGAAGGGAAATCAAGAAGATGCTCAGAAATTGCTTCAGATGATAGATCCAAGAAGTCTATGATGTGTTGATACGAAATGGACTGGAGGAGGCATCATCTGTGAATACACTGCATGTCGCTAGACATTGTTTGTGAACAGCGGGAGCAAGAAATCATTGTTTCAGTGGGCTATAGCTAAAATAATATGATGAGAGCTTGTCATGAATTGTGACAGGATTCTTGAGCTCCTTGTTGTGGTCCAGGTCGGACGATTGCACCATTGGTGGAATTGCAACCCCTTATGCAAGAAGGTGTACACGAAAATTAGGAAAAAGGGAGCCGAATTCGAGAAGAGAGGAAGCCAATTTCTGGCAACACGTCTGAGAAAGGACAGAAGTTCACTGCATGCATGGGAATACTTTGACCTTTCCTCTACACGGTGGTTGTGCTTATTAGGAAGCTCGACATTCTTATCTGTTGTGGAGTAGAGGGAACAGAGAAATATTACAAAAAGAGACTTAGAAGCTGTTGATATATTCAGGAGACTGTGATGAGAACAACTCTAAAAACAGAAGCAAGGTGAAGTCAGTAAAGGACCTTTGTGAACTGAAGCTCTAGCCATTTTTATTGCTCGCACTGTTTCGAGTTGGGCATGTGGTTCTATGAGGGAGATAGCCGTGAGAAGTTTTGGGACGCTTCCTTTTTACTTCATATAGATGTCTCGTCATCAAAAGCTCATCGAGCATGGAGCATAGTCTTGGACAATTAGCACAATGACCAGAAGCATAGAACAGTTGGACTGAAAACACACGAAGGATGAATCAGAGCTATGTGCATGCACATTTGAATTCGGGATGAAAGAAGCATCTTCGATTGCAATATATGAAGCTCAAGCTTAAGACACCTTGATCAGAGTATATGGCAAGTGTGGAGCTATTGCAGAAGCTGAGAATGTGTTTGTAAGAATGCCATGTCGTAATGAAGTATATTTGACACAGGGTTAACGTAATGGGTCATTGATTAAGAAGGAACAGTCATGAAGGAAGTTTCAAATGAAAGGGTGGCATTTGCAAGGTGTATTTTTGTAAGCTGAAAGATGGAAAACATGTTGTCATCAAAAGAGCTGATGAATTCTGTCATCAAGGAATAGAATTCAGAAAAAGAAAAACTGAAATTACCCTGTGGAGTAGGTTTCATCATCGCCACCGTGTTCGACTTGAAGGCTTCTGTGATGATAAAGATGAGCAAGATAAGTTCATGATTCACTCTCCTCGAAAACATTATCAAGTATAAATTATGTTTAGATTCTAAAGATTTCTCTGGCCTTTGTTCTTGCTTTCATTCTATATGGATATCGGAAATGTATCCATCTAGATCTATTGCACCTAGAACTACCTGCTGATGGCTCCGTTGTTTCTCTGGGGAGTAGTCAAATTCAAGTTCATTCATGTGGTACTGAATGTCAAATGAGAATGTGCACGTGTGTGAAATTGTGTACTGAATGTGTGTGGGAATGTGCACGTGTGTGAAATTGTGTACGCGAAGTTTTGATTATGGGTCGAAAGCCCTCGTGCGTTTGTGTTTGTAGGTGAGAGGTGTCTCAGGTATGAGAAGTGAAGTGGGGTAAAGGGGAGTGTGATTGTGTGTGAGGTTGCAACTGTGTGTGTGTGAGTGGAAGGAGAAAAGTGAACGAAGGGGTGTGGCTGTGCTGGTGTGTAAATGTGCGAATATGTGTGAGAGTGTCTGCGAGTGAGAGAAAGTGAGAAAGGTGACTGAGAAAGAGATAGAGAAAGGGGGAAAATGCGAGGAAGTGGTTTGTGTGTACCTGTGTGTGTGCGAAAGGAAGTGAGTGAAAGAAAGAGAAAGTGCAAGAGAGAGAATGGTGAGAGAAGAGAAAGAAGAAGAACAAAGCATGTATGAGAGTTTGAGATCGTAGTTGAGTGAGAGGAGTGTTTGAGCTGTGAGAGCACGAGAGTGGCAAGTGTGAGTGGAATGAGAAACAGGGGAGAATTTGAGGTGAGCTCGTCTGATCTTAGTGAGTGAGTGTGAGGTTTTGAGCATCTAGTTTGGGTGATGATCGGATTTCGAGCATTGGATTGGGTGCATGGCTGATTCAATGTGCTGGTCTGGTTCCGAGTTCTTGAGTGGTTGTGTGTGTGTGTGTGTGTGTGTGTGTTTGAGGGTGTAAGTCTATGGGAAGTCTGTATTCGTGTGAGATCATCTGATTGGGTAAATGTTTGTGTGCCAATGAATCTATGCATTTAAGTAATAGTATGTTCATGTGAGAGTAATGTCTCTTTCACAAAGAAAAGCATTAAATTCATGTGATACGTATTCACCACCATGATCAGTGTGAGGAATCAAAAGCTTATTTCCACAAACATTTTTAACCATAGCTAAAAATGTCTTAAAACAAGAGTATCTCATTCTTCACTTTCATAGGATACACCCACGTATGGTGTGTTACATCATCAATGAAGGTAACAAAGTATACTTGCTTTACAAAAGATGGACTCATGGCTCGACCACATACATCACTATGAACAAGTGAAATTTTTGTGTAGCATGTGTAGAACGATCTTTTGCCATCGTTTGGAAAAGGAGCACAATGTATTTTCCAAGTATACAACATTCTCATGTATGCTTTTCAATGGACTCAAGTATTGGCAAACCAATAAGAATATCCTTCTTTTGCAAGAAGCAAATTATTGAAGTTCAAATGACCAAAATGAGCATGCATAACTCCATTTCAGTCAGTATGTGTAAGAAAGGAATTTGATTCAAATCTCTTATATGTATCCAATCAATACAAACCATTGCATAATGTCCCCAACATCACAAAAACATTGCCATTACTTAAATCATGCACCATACATAATAACTCAAGTACATGAAATTCGACACTAGCAATAATAGGAATTGAAATCAAAATTTTCTTGATACGAGGTACATACAATGCATGCTTGAGAGTAACAATACCTCCATTCACAGTCCTAAGCTAAATTTATCCAACTACAATATTAGGATAAGAAGCATTGTTTGCACATGTAGCACGTCCTCCTTTGGGCGCAACTTAAAAATGCATGAAGTGATATGCTTTGACGCACCACTATCAAAAAATCTGTCTGAATGAACCTCATTCACAATCATGCATATAAAATGTGATGATGGATCATAATGAAATGTAGCAACACATGCCCAAACATCCTGAGCACCATTAGCTTCATCATTCTTTACATTAGATATATTCTCAACAATAGACACACGAGATTCTTTCTTCTTTTCATTACGCTTGGCAAGCTTTCTACATTCATCAGTGGCAAGGTAAGAACTTAGGATGCATAGTCTCAAAAAATGGAATTCCCACTTAAAAAGAAAAAATAAAAGTTATTAATGATTCGTGTTGCAGGTGGGGGGGGGGGGGGGGGGGGGGGGGGAAAGGAATTATGGTGGCAACAACAATATGTAAATATCATGGATTATGTGGTATCTACCTGAGTTGGAGGAAATCAAGATGAACATGCAAGAACGACAAATGGGATATGGAGGAAAAGAAGCAAAAAGGAGAGAAGAGTGAGATAGTTAAAAGGATGAAAGTTCAAGAGAAAAGAAGAAGAGAAGAAGGAACAAAGAAGAAGATAAGAAGAAGGAAGCTATAGGTCAAGGAATTTTTCCTACTTTTTGAGTAATATTATATATTACCACCCTATTGAGTGCAAGTATATTATTTCCTAGTTATTTGTATACTTTTTATGGTCATAGTTGATCATATAAGAAATATTAGCACAAGTTAATAGACCAATAGATAGAGTTGTGAAAAACACAGATAGAGAGAGACGTAGACTGAGAGAAAGAGAACTCAAATTCTCAAGTTTTCAAGAGTAATGCAACTACAAAGATGGTGTTGTCTACCCATGTGCTCTCAACATGAAGCTTCGATGGCAATCTAAATAGACTCTAGATGAAGGGCTTATTAGTGTGCAATGGTGTCTAGAGTTTTGCATAGGTCATGTTTATATAGCTTTTACAATGGGAATCCATGTAGATAAATGTAGTTGGGAGAGACAAAATAGTCAAGAAAATATATAATCCAAAAATATCTCCATGACCAGATGTCCTATTGTCTCAACCCTATGGGTTGGGGGAATAGGCCCCTTCAACCCTACAAAAGGGGTAACCCCGCCTGTGCACTCTCCCCATTAAGGTTTTATGGGGAAACCATGCAATGCCACAAGGCCTTTATTTTTGCCTTGAATGGCAACCCAATGGCCCAAAACTTTATGCCTTACCTAATCTTATGGATAGGCTCAAAAAGATCAAATATTACCATCAATTGATACACATAGAACTCATCTAATTTGGAAGTTAGGGCTCCACAAATCTCCATGCACTCACAATGGCTTCTCATCATAAAAAGGGCCTTAAAACTTAGAGCACCATGGATAATTTGTGATCACTTGAGGGCGATGTATTGAGTATATCTAATAGGCCATCCCTATTCGTTCTATGCATGTGTAGGCATTTTGACTACATGTATAGACAGGCTTTTGTATATATTTTGAAGTTTGAACCCAATACCTAAGTATTTTTCCATGTATAACTAGATATATTGTGTAACTAAGTGTATATAGGCAAAGCTATGAGATTTTAAAGCCAAATAAGTTTAGTTGAGCTCACTCAAACAATAAAAAGTGAAGAGTGTATTCCCTTACAACCCCAACAATTTTCTAAGTCCAAAAAACATGAATAAAGTAAAAGCATGGGCCACTATGGTTACTATCAAAGATTCATACACGTATGCAATCATTAAAAAACCATTGTATGAGTTTCTACTTTATTTGATTAAAGAATGTGCAAAGGCATTTAAGAAACTAATACTAAAAGTGTCTGAATCGAATAAGCCATTCCACATTCATATGGATGTATGTAATTATGCAATCAAACATGAGAGAAGTTGTATTTTTTGAAAGCGTACATTAGCTGACAATTGAATAGTAGTAAAATAACGACACTAAAACTGAAGGACAATGTTTACAAATGGTGTACATCATAGAAAACTTTGACACTATTTCAAATTTAAGTTTTTCATAGACCATCAAAAAGCTATTGTATCTTGTGAACAAACCTTGCAACACAAATCAATTAGTTAGGTGGTTTCTAATCTTGATGGATTTCAGCTTTGAGGTAGTGGTGAAAAATGAAAACATTCATGTCTGTGTTGATCACCTATCCAAGTTGACTCACAAAGAACCTCCCCAAGGAATATTAGATAAATTGCTTGATGAGTATCTCTTTAATGTGGAGGTGGTATCTTAAGGGGCAAAAAACTTATCCCCTATAGTAAATTATGTTCTAATGCATAGGATAACCCACATGTGTGAGGAAAACATCATAAGAACAAAGAACTATTATATTTAAGTGGGAAGCATGTATTATAGAGATTCAAACAAATTATGATGCATTGATTATGACTATTCAATTGTATAGCCATAATCTTCCAATGATTCTTCTTCTATCATCAACTAGGTGGTTAAAAAGCATCAAATCATAAACTAAGCATCTATCCAATCAAGGGCATCAAAAGCTACAAGAAGATCCTTGGAAATAGGAGAAATGGTGGAGAGAAAGAGTGATTTTTGGAATTAATAGTCTGCAAAACTTCAGATAACAATATCTCTAAATGCAATAGAGATACTCCTTGTCGCATATGAAAACGTGCGGGGATAAAAAAAATATGCATACTCATATCTAGACCTACAAAAAACATATGTGCAAAGAGAAAAATAGGCTTTGATTATCTATCAAAAAAATTCTCACCTCATTTCAGATCTCCTTACACGTGCATGTAGCCTCAAATCCAAGGAAAAGACAACTCTAAACATGTATACCCCTTTGGGACATTGTTTCCTAAAGGAGATTATGGGATTTCTCAAGAGCTTTTCTTCACGAATGGAAAAATGTTTACAAAATTGAGCTTTATACAAGAATGGGTGGTCTTGTTCTTAAAAAATGGCTAGCCTAATTAAAAATAGTCCTGAATTATTTTATGGACTACTCTAACTATCTTATTAAGCTATCTAATCCACTAGAAGCTAAGTATATACATGTCCCAATTTTCCCATGCTCTTATCCATGATATCCACAAATTGAGGTGTTGGAAGCATTATGGTATTTGTAATTCTCATTAGTGCCTTAATTCTTCATCCATAGTATCGAATTGTGTCATTACCTAGCCTTCACATCAACATGGGTATCCAACTAACTCATAGGTTTCTTCTTCATTGATGAATTGAGTCATCGTAGACTCTATAGATGCTAGGCAATTGGTGGGTTGTTTTTCTAGTGGTGTAATATGAGGATTTCCTTTATCAAAAACTATTACAATTGGGTTGAACTATGTAGCAAACGGAGATTGTGCTCTTCTTATTGGTTTTGCTTTTTTTTTCTTTTATGCACAATAGTTTGTGTAAAATTATCAAAGACTCTTGGACAAAATTTTGAGTCCCTTTGTGCCTGTGTGCATTTCATTGTTTCTTCTTAGGCACATTGGATGCTAGCCATTGTCTCCGCAATGCTCGTTATTGGTCCGATTTTGCCTATTTGCATTGATGCCATTCTAATTTCTTGCCTTGTAAGAGTTGGATGGCTCATGGTTCACGTTATGACTTCTTATTGGGTGTGTATATTTTCTTCTCTTGTACTTAGGATGTTCTTGGTGTTTCAAAAGGTTTTTTTTAATGAAAGTGAGGTCCTAAAATGCAATCCTTGGGCTAGCTCTTTTGCAAACATGTATGAAGCTCATCTGAGTGTTAGATCAACTTATTCCTCTTCCAATGGTGCTTCTTCCTCATTGTGATTGGATCATCTTGATTCCCCTTGGCTTCTAGTCCTAAAGAGTCTTGTTAATCTTGTAACTCCATAGACTTCATCGTGCATTTTCTTTTGTTGTCTTGTTGAGATGGTGTGTTTGGAGAGCTCTACCTTCCAGGTTGTGCAATCAATGCTTGACATGCTCTTTTGTTGAGTACGATCATAAAAGTACTTCCTCTTGATAGAGTGGTGAGTAGTGTAACTATTTCTTATAAGGGGATTCACTCCACATACCATCTTTTTCTTGATCCATCTACCATTGGAAGCATCTACTTGTTCAAAAATCCAAGTTGCAATATCCATAGTTCTTCCAAATGTAACTGCATATATCAAACCATGTCATACCTATTTGTGAGAGATAGTGTAATGGTCTTGTCTTGGGAAGCAAAATTGTTGACGGAATAGTATTAAGCCAAGTTCAAGTTCAAGACTGCTGAGATCATTTAAGGTTTTAATGTTCTTAGAATTCTCTAATGTAGGCATGAATGTCTCACTTATATTCTTTTCTCCTGGTTGTATTGTAACCTTTTCCCCTAAAATTTTAACATGATGAACCTTGGTCTTTAGTCTTCCTTGTTTCACTTTGTAGGATGTGATCAGTTCTACAACACTAACAAAGTTTTGCTTTATGATAGGTAGGTTGAGATAGATGATGCATCCTAAGAAGTTCCATGTGCTGATTAGGCTAACTAAAGCAAGTTATCTCATGAATTTAGCCTCCCTATATATAGATCAATAAGTTTAGGGAGTCTAGGGGGTCACCTCGACTTTTCAGGAAGACGGAGATGTGCAGACATAGTCACACTCAAAACTTCATAGTCTACACATCCAAATTTAACGAAACTAAGATGATTTCAAGGTTTTAACATTTGAACTTTACATCCATAAGCTCATATGAAATACATTTATGTAATATGTAAGATGGAAGATGAGAGTAGTCAAAGAGCTTAAGCAAAGCTCTTAGGCTTGCTTATTGCATCAACATACTTGACACCATGTCTTTTGATGTTTGAAAGAAGCTTCATTATTTGTATTTAGAGAACCAAAATTGTGAAGTGATATTGTACTTATGCTAGTGTTAAAGTGCATAAATCGTCTTGTAAAATGATGTGATCTTTATCTACTTATGCAATCAAACAGGTGTGCGATGTGATTACTATTGTTAAAGTGACTTATCAAGACTCGGCGTACTTATGTGTGTCATAAGAAACCAACATGCAAAAAACAATCAACAAATGAACCTATTAAAACTTAGACATAGTTGCATTTTATAAAAGACTAATAGATGACATATGTACATAGCTTAGGATTTGAAATGAAATATTTTTGTGGTTTTCTTTTCAATTTCCCCCTTTTTGGTGGGTTGTGTATGCATGCATATGTTTAAAAAATATGTCCTTTATGCTCGGCCATGGAATGTGGTCCTAAACATGGATACCTTAGGTCCATCCTTAAGAATGGTGCATCAAAAATGGATCCTTGAACATGCGTCAAGATGCTTCTATTGATAAGACTTGAATTTCTACCTTGGTTTCCATGTGTGACTTTTGTGTTTTGTTTGGTTTTGGTGATTGATGTTTTTAGTGTGTTGTTTCGTTGTATTGAGAGTGAGTAGTGAAAACAAGGAAACTTCCTCGTATGGAAGTGAATTTTTTCTTTGGCCTACATGTTAGTCAAGTATGGTTAGTGGCTAGCATTGGAATCACTTATTCTACATTTTTTCACCTGTTTTTTTCTTGTTACTAAGGTAACTTGATCAAGGATTTGCCACTTTCTTTACTTTTTAGTCGTTTGTTGTCAATACCCAAATTTTCTCTTGGTTTCATTGGGCATTTAGAATCTTCTTTGGTACCCAAAGGTGTCAAATTACTAGCGACACTCCTCCCTTACTTTGGTTCTTCTTGTTGTTCTTTGCTTGCCCCTTGAATGCCTATTTCTACTCCATGGGGTGATAGTAATTGCTATTTGTTGTCCCTAAGCGAGAAGGCGATGATCCCTTCAATGCCCAAATCTACCTCATTTTTTATGTCCTTGGTTGATGATCTGTCAACTTTTTCTTTTGTGGTATTCGACTTGTTAGTACAAGTTGAGATATTTCTTCAATTTACATTTCAACTTTTGATATTTCTTTTATGGTTTTTGAATCTCAATAAGATTTGCTCTTTGATCCTTTTGATGAGGTTGCGGCATTGTGATCAATGATCATGGGAGAGCTAGGAAGTTCCTCAACTACACTACTATCTTCCTTTTTTGTGGAATTGTCTGAGAGCATGGCCTTAAGCACACATGTCTTTCTTTTAGAAATCTGACACTTTCCTATTATGGACCATGGGAAATAATTTGTCCTGAGCAATATTGAGTATGACTAAGTATTGTTACAACTAGTTGTGTCCCAGTATGACTGCTTTAGTTACATCTTCATCTTGGCACACTAGGAAAGCTACATGCATTGATACATTTCCTAGGTAATAGGTAGTTCCACTTCAGCTACACACTTAGTCTATTATCCTCCTCTTCCCACCATGTAGGTTTCGATTGTTACTATCCCTCCTTGAAACTTATCTACAATGGACCTCCGTATGGTTTTAAGAGAGGCCCTTGCCAATACTGAGAATAGAGATAGGTTCTTGTAACCCAAGCCTATTGTTAAGTAAAGCTTTTCATTAAGGGTTGTGAGATTGATTCCTGTGTAAGTAGAAATTGGAATTGTTTCTTGATATTTTTGTCAAAATCATTTTTCTTCTTGCCTTTTCCATAGCTTCTTGTTTCTTATCCTATCCAAGGCTTCTTGTCTAGCCTCTCCTCAGATCCTTTCTACTTCTTCTTTTCTCTTTTATGTTGTGAGAATTTATCCAAAATCTTTCTTGTGATTGGTTTATTTTAGAGCTTGACCCTACATCCAATGATGTAATTATGTAGCATATTTTGGTCTAGGTTGGCTAAGATGTTTTTTTGGTAAGGAAGTTTGGCAGAGCCTACTCTTCCAAACTTTAATTAATAGAACTTACATCTATACAAGTCAACGGGCCTAGCACCCATGGGACCACTCGTATCCCGCAAAGCAAGAGTTGCTTATCAATTACTAGATAATTTTGCAAACAAGGTTGATAACCCTCTCATCCCCCGCATGTGGGGCCCACTTGGTTTGATCTTGTTGCTCTCTAGGAAGAACACTAAATGACGTCTAAGGGGGGGGGGGCTTCTTACAATTGGAAATTCTTTTGCCTGAAAGGAAAATATATTTTTCGATCCACCATTCTTTAGGAAGGCTTCCAAAGTTGGTTGCACACCTCTCTTTCCATATTTTCCATAGATTCTCCCCTCTTATAGCATTCCATAGTGCTGAAGAACATCGATTGCTTCACCCAATAAGGCTTGCTTCCAGTTGATTTGTCCCTATAATAGCATGATTCTCTTAAGGGCTTGCCAAACTGACATTGGTTTGGGGCACGAATAGAAGAGGTGTCCCAAGTCTTCCATGCCATGAAGGCATCGTTTCCACCGTGGGGGGACCTTGCAAATTTTGTTAGCTTTTACATTAGTCCAAATTCCACGGTGTAGGATTTGCCACATAAGCACAAAGTTCTTTTTATCTCGATAAGGGGTGCCAAAGGGATTGGAGCTTAAAGTCCCACCTCCAGCTTAACCAATACAGACACCACTTCTTATTGAGCGTGACTTGAAATTCCACATCCTTCTTTAATCTCAAAATTTTCTCGGCCCTCAGGGTGAGAAGACACTTAGCTAATGAGGAGGCAAGTCCTTGAGCATTCCCAAGCAATGAATCTGCTCTGCAATAGATGCCATTCTTCATAGTCCACTCTTTTGGCTCAATCAATGTCCTCCAATCTAATCCACTGACAAGTTTCTAGGTTCCAGAGGTGTTTCCACAAACGAAAGCCTTTGTTGCAAAGCTTCCTAGATTTTTGGAGGTTCCAAGGCTCCACACCTCTAATGCCCTTGATAGAGAACCACTTTTTGATATGTGATCAATGATCAATGGTCTACATCCCCTCTTTTGTAGTTTCCTCGCATGCAACTTTAGTTTGTAGACTCGAACCATATCTTCTTCCTTGAGTCCTTTGTCATTAATGTATTCGTCATAATATGCATTTTATCTCCTTTTTGCATCATAAATCCTTGCAATTACTTTGAGTCTTATGTCATGAAGTCATGCTAATTGGTAGAAGCTCATAGGAATCAAGAACGGAAGTGATTTTAAACTTCCATAGGGTTTAATTCGTACTATCAAGCTTACTTTTGTGAAGGTTCATGGTCATATCTACAATGTTCGGATGACCGACATCACTGCCACTCCTACTTGTGCTCCACCTACTCGTATTGACAAACCACCTTGATTCCTAATCATAGATGATGACATGATGCTTGACATCTTCTCTTTTGTTGTTGAAGCCTCTAAAACCTTTGTGTTTCTTCTTTTTGCACTAGTCATAGCCTCCTAAGCTCTAATAACATGTAAGAAATAATAGCACAACATAATAGACTAGTAGACAAAGTTCAACAAAACATAGACAAAGAGAGATGGAAGCTAAGAGATAGAGAACTCAGATTCTCATACTGCAAAGAGTACTACAGCTACAAAGATGGTGTTGTCTACCCATGCATTCCCATTGTGGAGCTTAGATGGTGATCTAGATAGAATCTAGATACAGAGGTTACAAGTGCACAATATTGTGTAAAGCTATACATAGCCCATGCTTATATAGATTTTACAAGGGGATTCAGTATAGATAAACATAATCTAGAGATAGAAAATAATCAGCAAAATATACAATCCAACAATATCTCCATGACCAGAAGTCCTACCATCTTGTACCTAAGGCCTAGGGCATAGGCCCCCTATTGTCGTAGAAGGGGGCAAGTCCCCCTCTACACTCCCCTCATTAAGGTTCTATGGGGAAATCATGTGTTACAACAAGGCCTTTATTTTTGCCTTAAATGGCAACCCAATGATCCCAAAGTTTATGTCCTACCTAACCTATTGGTTAGGCTCACAAAGATCATCTATTACCATCAACCGTCACACATAGATTTCATCTTAGTTGAAAGTTAGGATTCCATATGTTTGGGCTTTTACAGTGGCTTCTCCTCATAATGGGGGCCTTAAAACTTAGAGCACTATGGATCATTTGTGGTCACTTGAGGAGGGAATATTGAGTATATCTAACAAAAGACACAATGACATATAAGCTCTTCTTCATCTTACAAACTGCAATCTCTTTGGCACGAACTACATAACACTCTAATTATTCCATATAGATCTCATCTGTAAGATCTACATGCAAGAAATCCGTTTTCATATCTATTTGGACTAGCTTTAAGTCCTCCATTACAATGAATCCAAGCAATATGCACAGTGTAATCATCTTGAGTAATGGAGGGAATATTTCCTCAAAATTGACACCGTGATGTTTCTTAAAACCCTTTGCAACCAATCGCACATTATACATTGGAGAAGCGCTATCCAATGTGAATTCCAACTTATATATTCTTACATGGTAAAAATTTCCAACCCTATGGCAAAGGTACCAAATCCCAAGAACCATTCTTGTGAATAGGATCCAATTCAACCTTCATGATATGCTCCCATCTTGACATGATCCTTTGTCTACATATCCCGTTTGTAGTAAGAAGGCTCACCAACATCTATTAGCATAACAAAATCCAAAGTTGGAACATATCAATCATGTGGATGTGAGACGTGTAGAACGTCTCAATGGTTATTGAACAGGAACATTTGTAGATTGATCCAAGAATGCTAATTGGAGGACCCTTAATGGGTTGTTTATGCATCTTAGACTCATTGAAAATGACCACTACTTACGATCATGTGCATGCAATTTTGTCCTTATGTGCCAAACATATTTATAGGTTTGGGTTTGTTAGTACAAGTGCCTCAAAGTCTACTACAATTTTAGTAGAGCTCAACAAGGTGGTTCAATTCAACTTTTTCAGATAATCATCTTTTTGCATCAGGGTATTTAATCAATGGTCATGGATGAAAGTAATCATGTATTTTGTATGTTGGTTGTTGAGGATAGGTTGGATGGTACTAATTACTCACTGTGGACATACGTGATGTGTCATGTATCTGTAGCAAAAGGACTGTGGAATATTGTGCACGGTGTTGAAAAACATCCTAGTACACCTACAAATATAGTTATTGAAGGTGATGCAGATGGAATTGAAGATCATGATCTTCAAATTCTTGTTCCTGCTTTGATTCATGTTGCACCTACTATAGAGAAATGTTTTTGGGACAGCATAGATGCTTAGGCACATGCATTGATAGCTTTTTCTATCAAACATGCTATTATCCCACACATTTGCTCATGCAAAATAGCAAAGGATGTTTGGGATACACTTACCACTTTATACCAGACAAGAAATGAGGCTTTTATTGCTTACCTTCGAAAATAGTTGGAGAATGACCATATGAATCAAGGAGATTCTATAGATAATTTTTTGACAAAGATCAAAGATTTGAAGGAGCAATTGATTTTTGCTAATGAAGTCTTGCCAAATAGTTCACTTGTGTAGAGTGTTCTTAACGATCTTCCAAATTCATATCAAAGTTTTGCTTCTACTCTTCGATTGATGATGAACGGCAATCCAAATGCCTTAACATCTGAGGAGTTAGTGTTTTTTTTATTGCAAGATGATCAAAGTAGAAGAAGTCCATTTTGCATGTTGGAAATCAAAATTTCCTAGCTAGTCACAAGGGCAAAGGTAAATGGAGTACTAGTAAGAAAAAATATGCTAATGCTACTTAGTTGAAGAAGGAAGAAAAACCTGAGAAGAAAATAGAAATGTAGAAATAGTTTTGCAAATATTGTAAGAGAAATGATCATGTCAAAAAGAGTTGTACAAAACTAAGTGCAAAAGAAGCAAAGAAGAAATAGGCTAGAATGGTTGTTGTAGAGGCCTCTACACCTAAAACAAAGTCTATTAATCTTGTTCAAAATGAAGAATGGGCATTTACTATTGTATGAAACTATGGCCCATCTTTCTATTGGCAATGTATGTCTATAGTAGACTTAGATGCTTGGTACTTTGATAGTGGGGCAACCAAACATATTACCTCAGAGTGTAGTTTCTTCAGTTCACTTGTGCTTGATCCTATAGGTAATATTGTCACATGCACTATCAACTCCTCTTATCTTGTAATGGGAGTTGGTAAGATCATTCTGACTACTACTGATGGTAGTTCATTCACATTGTCAGACGCTTTGTATGTATCAAGGATCAACAAAACTTCCTTGTCATTTTCAACATTAGCAAAAATTTGTTTGGTTGTCAAGTTTATTAATGACAGATGTACAGTTCATTATATCTCAAATGGTGATGTTATTATTGCTTCTAGTATTTTATATGGTGGGTTTTATAAGCTCACAGACTATGCAAAATCTATGAATGATTCAGCAAGTGAAGTTCAAGATTCTTAGGCTATCTCAAATGTAAAGCTTTGGCATGTACTCTTTGGTAATCTAAATTTTGTAAGTTTGCTATGCCTCTAGAAATCTAAAATGGTGTCCGCTCTGCTCAAACTTGAGGCACCTTGTAAACATGTCTTTGAAGGCTATATTTTGGGCAAAACGTAGTGTTTCACCTTCACAAAATATGGCAATTTACGCTGCTTATAAATTATAACTTGTTCATAATGATGTTTGTGATCCTATGCAAACAGGTTTTTTTGGGAACTACCTTTACTTTGTGAACTTTATTGATGATTTCTCCAAGCATGAATGGGTGTACCCATTGAATTCAAAGTCCAAAGTGTTTATGTGCTTCATACAATTTTTTATTGTGGCTGAAATTTTGTTAGCATCTAAATTAGGCACCCTCCATCTGATCAAAGGGAGAATATATGTCTTCTAATTTTCATGCATTCTTGGTTGAGCATGGGATAAAGCATTCGTGCAGTGTCTGATACACCTTATCAAAATGGAGTTGTTCAAAGAACGAACAAGTCTCTCATGGAGATGGCGAGGTGTATGGTCAAAAGTCAGGCTTTACCACATAGCTTCTGGATTGAGTTTGCTATGTGTGCAGCATATGTACTTAATAGGCATCCCACCAAATCACTACAATCTATTACTCCATATGATGCTTGGCATGGTCGCAAGCCATTTGTTTCTCATCTACGTGTCTTTGGTTGTTTGGCATATGCATTAGTGCCTGAACAACAACGTAGGAAATTGGATGATAAAGAAGTGAAATGTATTTTTGTTGGGTATATTTTTGAAAGCAAAGGCTATCATTTGTATCATCCACTGACTAAATGCATTTTGGTTAGCCATGATGTTGTTTTTGTGAAAGATTCAATTCAGCCATTTCTTTCATGTACCAAGGAGACCAGTTAGCTCTAGAGATGTGTATGACACTTTGCTGCCCTTTTCTTATAAGTGGACAATTGTGTTGGTCCAAATGAGGCAATTTCTCCACCTTTACAGGTTCTACATGATGATGTAGATCATTCCATTTCTGATGCAGATTTACGTGATGCACCTGTTGATGAGAGGGTTGATATAGAGATGGAAAAAACTATGCTTATGGTTGGTGCAAACTTTGAGAGATAACAAATTAGATGCAGCTCTTTCATATTGTACTTGTTTAGGCTCTTATTGTGCTTCCTTTGCATCAGATTGCTATGTACCTCTAATCTTTGGGATGAGAATGAGCCTATTTCTTTCTATGAAGCACAAAATTCAGAAAATTGGATGGTTCCTATGCAATCGGAATATGATGTTATTATGAAGAATGGTACCTGGTCTTTATGTGGTTTGCCTCTAGGTTAAAAGGCCATAGGCATTAAATGGGTATACAAGCTCAAGCATAAACCTGATTGAACAATTGACAGGTAAATTAAGCCTATTGATTTGGATTTTGGTGAAGATGGCCCTTTATAAGTGATTTTTTCAATGTATTTCCTCTCGTCTTGCTTTGTATTGGGATTAACATGGTAAATACCTTGACATTGAAGAACAAAGGGGAACTCAAGAGTTGAAAAGAACAAGAAAAAAAGTTTGGACTTGGACAAGTAGAAGTAGTCTTCATCTAACCCTAGTTGGCCAAATTATAATAATAGTAGTTAATGCTTATAATTATTATAATAATATTTTTTTTGTTATTATTATTATTATCATCATCATTGTTGCCATCATCATAAACCATGGAGTTAGTTTATCATGGTAAAATCTACTTCAAGTATAGTCATGGTAAAAATTTATCAAGAGAAAGTTGGGTTGTGGTAAATATTGTTTTGATTGTGGTAAACATTGATTTGATTGTGGTAAGAATTTATGGTGATAAATGATCATGACAAACTCAAATTTGAAGTAGACGAGGTAGTGGATCCTCAACATGGTGCAACCAAATGTCATGACAAAAAGGTTTTATGGAAAGAAAAGTATTCCAAAACAAATACACGTAAAAGATTATCATGTCCTTATAAAGGCAACTAATAAAGTCATGTGCTTCACTGAAACAACATCAAAAAATTCATGAGATAAGAAACATTGCAAGGTCAAAGCATCGATATTGCACACAACGTACAATTGAAGATGCTAAGAAAGCAAAGTGCAGTGTTGGTTTGTGAAGTTGTGCAGTTTTAGATTCAAAGTAATCATATCTATTCCTTCTATCCCTTGCAGATGTTATTTCTCTTCTCTTGGTCATTCACTCTTGGTTCACCATATGGCTTGACTAGCAATTGTGACAATGTTCAAGCAACCTTTGCTTCTCTTTTGGGGTATTCCCCTCTCATGATGATTAGTTCTAGACCTGATTATTGTATTCTTCTACACATAGTAGGACTTGCATTACAAGCATCAAAAACAGATTGTATGATGTGTTATTTCATCAATTCAAAAATCATATTACTCTTACAAGCACAGAGAGTTCATTTTGAACATAAAAGTTAGAGACCTTATAAGGTCTACTATTTTCCTTATGAAGATTTGTTTGCTTATGAAGATGCACTTAAATTAAGTTATCGACTCTGCTAAGATTCAAAAATAATTATAAATTCAATAAGAGCATCCTTTCCTAGACTTTTTCCCATGTCACTTTCTTCTACACAAAAAAGAGATGGTTCTTCAATCTCAAAACTCTCTCTTTGTAGTTATCCATAAATCTTCATCATCAATTCATCAAGATTTATAACTCTCAAAACAGTTTACTTGATAATACTAGCATTTTCAATCAATGTTGCACTTCATTACAATATATGATTTCAATCATTGCATATTATGCTTTGATTTTGTGGGTGGATCTTGGGGCTTATAAATCCATATCGAAGGCAACAAATGGTTGTAAAGATTCACAAGGTTCTTACGATTCATCCTCAAGTTCTCCAAACACAATTTTCTTCCAGATATTGTGGGTATATTACTTTCCTTGAAAAGTTCTAAAGACAATAACTCTTTCTCAACCATCGTATTCCATTTACATAAATTTTGTATGCTATCTATCCGAGGTACTACCACTCAGCGTTCTTATGATACCTTGAAGGATATGGATTGCAATACGGTGTGTTTGAGTTTGTGTCATTCAAATTCTCTCAGTACTGGGATCTAAATTCCCCCTTCACTATCCACATGTGAACATGCATACTCATTTATCAATGCATGAAGAACAACATGCATTTATCAAGCTTTACTCTGCAGTATACCTAAGAAATTCAATTGGAAACATTCAACTTCAGTCGTCCTAATAAGTTTGAACCCAAATCGCATAGGATGATAACAATCACTGAGAAAACATCTTAAAAAATCAGAGACACCCATAAATGGTGAAAATATATGTCCAACGCCAGGAAAGCCATTGAGCTCATTCAGATGCTTTAAGATGTTTTGAACCCAAATAATCAAATATAGCCCAAAATGGAGCTCATACTTGTCAAAATCTTACAAAAAATTTGATAGAAGTGGCAAGTTCAAGAGAAAAGAACCGATGAAAAAAGAGATCTAGCACACCCGTGTGAAGTACATTGTGGGTGCACTTTTCATGCTATAATTTTTTCGCGATGAAGAAAGCTCCAATCTACCCAGGTACTCCTTGGACAATAATATCTACAGAGCCAACCTCTTTAAGGCTTATCCCAATTGAGGTTCAGCCCTCTTGATTAGCTTGTGTGGAGTAAATTAACGCAACACTAACATTATAACTGTCTCCATTACACCATAGATGTGCAACCAAGCAAACAGGCTTATAACATATTGATTTCATCCTAAGAATCAAATTATTTGTATGAAATCTAAATGACTCAACTCTATCCTCCTGCAACCTTAGGTCAATAGTTCTTTAGCATAAACTTTAATTCAAGATATTATTATGGAGAAACATTTTCAAGTAATAATGATATGTTAAAGTTAGCTCAATAAAACTCACAGCTGATACTCATCTCAGGCACTGTTCCTCCAGATATTGAAGATGATGATACTCTTGGACCTCAAATGCAGTGTGTGTGTGCATACATGTGTGTGTGCATGCATGCGTGCGTGCGTGTGTGTGTGTGTGTGTGTGTGTGTGTGTGTGTGTGTGTGTGTGTGTGTGTGTGTGTGTGTGTGTGTGTGTGTGTGTGTGTGTGAGAGCGCACGCACATGCATCTGTGCACACATGGAGCATGTGCACATGCCTGCAGATGATACATCATATAGGTGTGCAGGAGTATAACCATGAGCAATCCTCAATGGAATCCCGAATGCAAGAAAAAGTGCATGTAAAGATCAACCTTAAACAAACCCTTCCAGATACGGGTGGAATAATAAAATTTTCTACACTTAGGACTCTTTTAGAATCTTAGAACACAAACGTGACACAGAATGCCCACATAAAGTAGATGAAATGGCATGGTCTTTGTAAGAACATTAGAACATATACATAGAAAAGGCTGTGCATACACAAAAAATACACAAAATAAAATGGTTCACATGCAGATACTGAACAGAATCAGAACAAGGCAACATGCAAGGGTGATCAAATCAAGAAGAGCTACTATTTACTCTCAGCTCGAGCATTATTACATCCAAAACCGGCAACCTACAAATCATGTGTTCTTAACGTATATAATGGAAGAGAGGGAGAGACTGGCTTGTAGGTTGCCTACAGCCATATTTCTGGAAGAGCCTCCACCATGCACATGGAAGAAAAGTCAAATACAGACAGCTTTCAACTATTTCACTGGACTCACTACCCTATTTACATCAATTGCTCTTTGTCGGATGCAAAGCATTGTCCAAAGCATGAGAAACGTCTCTTTGACTTTGCTGGGCTGCCAGTATCAGAAAGATCATCCTTGATCTGGCTTGGGCTTCCTACATTCAATATTGCATCCTTTAGCCTACTGCTGAGCTTGGGAGAAGAGCTATCTGTAGAAATACATGGTTGTGGAGAAGGCAAGGTCGAAAGTAAAGAAATCAGCATTCGCACCACCTGGCTGAAAGACAGTCGCATGTTGGGATCTTCAGACCAACATGACTGTAAAATGTAGACAAGCGAGTCTGGCAATCCATCGGGGATCTCAGGTCTCTCACACTGAAATGATGAAAGAAGAAAATTAAAACATGCAAGTGCAAATCGAAATCAAGTAAGAATTTTCCTAAAATAACAAAAATCATTATTTCTCATTCTAACAATGGCCGTTCATGGCAAGATTCCCCTTACAGACCTTGAATGCTGCTGCATATGCTGCCTGGAGGTTGGACATTCCCTCGAAAGGCATTTTATTAGCCAGCAGTTCCCACAGAACTATTGCAAAGCTATAAACATCCACCTTATTACTGTAATACTTTTTATCACCAAGCCTTAAAGTCACAGTACTATATAGCTGCAAAGCGAAGACAAAGCCATCAGATGATGCTTTGACACAAATATTGCTTTATAAATTTATACAGGATGGAAAAATAAAACCTCAGGGGCCATCCAACGATATGTGCCAGTCTCTGCAGTCATCATCTCAGTCAAAGACTCTTCCCTGGCAAGTCCAAAGTCCACGAGCTTGAGAGACTTCTGATCAGCAGTCAATAACAAATTATCTGTCAAGACAAAAACGCAAGTAAAATGAAGACCAATAACAAAATTTTGAATGGTCATTATGAATTGAAATATCCGTAAGCAAGAAGAAAAAACTTCAACTTCTCTTTAAGATCACTTCCAAAATGGCAAGGGAGAGCAAGAGGAAATGCATATGAGTTTTTCACCTAAACTATTGCACTAGGCCTCTTGTGTAGAGAAAATGTTGGATATACCATACATCTTGTACTTTAATATGATGTGATGCTTTTACTTTAATAGAATGTAAGCTCAGGGACAATTGCCACTTGACCACCTCTGCCACGTGCCATTGTACTCTCGTCCAGCCTGGACAATGAGTACCAGCCAACCTGTGACATTTGGACAAGCCCTCCTCTGGATGCCATCCTACCTTGCAGGACCAGTGATTTGACCTTAGTAACAAGCTGGTGCTTAAAGCAAGATTGTTAGCAATGTTACTGCAACGACAAAGGGAATTGCCAACATGTTTCTAGTATATAGGTAATGTCACAATGTCGGAAGCAAGGTCAATGTTTCTATAACAAAGAGGGCAACATATCTCCAATGTGTTGATAATATTACGATGTTCAGAAGGAGCATCACAAAAAACTTTCTTTTGTTTGGAGGGAATCTTAGGACATTTGGGTTCAAAATGATAGAATACACCATAAAATGTGTATTCTGATGATGTACTACGTACAAACGCCAAAAATCGATAAGTGGAAAGCACAGAAAAAAGAAAGCTGAGCGGGCAACCCTGCTTGATTCCATGGTGAATGTGATCAGTCAAGGGGCCATGCACAAGAATAGAGATCGATGCCTCCTAACGAAAGAAGAACAGGAATGTCGACATGTTGAGAACAAGCTCCAATACTAGACATTAAAGACAAAAAATGTGACCTTCGAGCAAATCTAATATCACAATTTCTGAAATTAATCTTCAAAACAAAAATCCCAGAAATTATGGGCAAAGTAATCTAAATGTTCTAAAGCAAAATATGAAACTAGATTTCCTATGTGCATAAGAATAATTCCAACAAAAGAAAAATTCAGTTTGTAAATTATATTCTAAAAGAAAATAACTCCTAAATTAATAGAGTAAAAAGACCTTTGCTGAATTTTCCAATTATACCTGCAAATTTTGAGACAAAGCACAATGAGAAAGTACTTATAGAAAAAGATATGGCTGCTGAAAATTATTTACATGTGGTACATAAAAATTATCACTCAAAAAATAAGTGTTGGCTGTCCTAAAACGAACATTTATGCAATCTTTTGGTTGTTGAAAGTAACTTTCAATATGCACACAAACCTGGGCAGAAAATAAGTACTTATATACAGAAATCTACAAATATATAGGTTATCTTGTCGGGCCTCAAGGCTATCCCTCCCTAGTGTCTACCTTAGCAGGCCTTCGGGCTCTGTATCCTAATAGTTGCTAGGCATCCAACTCCTACTTTGTGGGATTCATGGGGTCCCATGGGTGCTATGCCCACCTTTCATTGTACTTTCGAATTAATTCAAGCTAATCCGGAAGAGTATATCTCAATGATTGAACTTCCTTCAATAAAAAAAGTATGTAGGGTTAGAAAATTCACTAATAAGCATGCAATTGTTAGCTTCTAAGCCACAATTAATGAAGAATAAGCCACCATCACCTCCAATTTAATGAAGAAAACCACCTCCAAGGAAATCAAGATCTCCAAGATGAGTAAGTGATGAGCACCAATGTGATGGTTTATATTTAAAAGAGAGCACACATGAAAGAGAAAAGGATTGCTCCATATATAATGGGTTCCATTAATTGAAGTTACAAATAGATAGGCATAAGATTAGCTCTAGGTAGAAGAGCTCCATGGAACTTCAAGAAAATGTCCTAGCTGTCGATGAATTTCAATATGTCCTCTTCACATAGTGGAAGGTGGACCCTTTTTACCATTATTCAAGCAGTTCCCCTCTTGACCTGACACTAAGCGAGTCACATACACAAGGTTCAAACACACGAATTCTGGTACCTATACACTCATGCAAAGTGTTCACACAAATACACACACAAAGACCATTACATGAAGAGCATGTTGGGGTAAAGGCCCTAAATGACCCCTCATATTTGTGTACATTTGTATAGGTAAGGCTCATCATGTTCATTATTTATTCTTTTGGCCAAGTTCAATGTGAACTTTGCCAGGTCCTATAAATAATAACTTAAACTAAAGTTAGGGTGACTTCCTCATTTGGAGAACCCACCGAAACAGCTGCGCCTAATTTTCCTTTGCTCTCTCTCTCTCTCTCTCTCTCTCTCTCTCTCTCTCTCTCTCTCTCTCTCTCTCTCTCTCTCTCTCTCTCTCTCTCTCTCTCTCTCTCTCTCTCTCTCTCTCTCTCTCTCTCTCTCTCTCTCTCTCTCTCTCTCTCTCTCTCTCTCTCTCTCTCTCTCTGTGCTCTCTTGCGCCATCACCTGGACACTCACCTGCACACTCTACTCAGCTATTGGAGCTTCCATTGTAGCTGCTCCTTCAGCTGAGGTCTTCTTCAGCTTCAACAACTGGTATCAGAGCTTGGTGAAGACTTCAAAGCAGCTGCGCCACATTTGTAGGCAAGTTTTCCTAAGTAGCTGCATGAGGACTTCCTTTGTGCTTTCTTGATGCTTGGCCATTGGCTCTAGGGTAGTATGCACATGACTTAAGGTGAAAAAACTTGTATTTGGCAAGGATAAGCGTAAGTACCTAGTTTATGAAATGTGATCCTTGGTCGGTGGCAATTTCAATCAGACATCCAAACATGCAAAAGATATGGTCGTATAAAAAAGAGGCTACTATTTCCACGGTGCAATCCTCAATTGCTATCACTTCAGCCCACTTTATGGATACCAGGAGAAACAAGTATAGGAGCAGAGGCCAACCTTTGTTTGAGATACTTGAATGAAGTCTCTTCTTCATGAGACCATTGGAAAGGAATGCTTTTAATAGTGAGATGTGAGAGAGGATATGCAATTTCCGCATGAATGCGTATGAACTTTCAATGATATCTTGTATGTCTTAAGAAGCTTTGTACTTCCTTGGCGGTGACTACTTTAGGTAGCTTTAGAATTGACATAACTTTATCCCGGTCAGGTTCCATTCCTTAAGCTGAGACCACATGTCCTAATAATGTACCCCGAGTCATCAAGAAGTGACATTTGTTAGCATTGAGCTTCAAACTTGTCTCCTTGTAGCGTTGAAACGCATGTTCCAATTGGTTTCAATGTTCTCATACATTTTCAATAGTAGTGGCACATGCTGCCCCAAAAAATATTGAAAACTCGTCCATAACAATTCTCAAGCATTTTAATCGTAACTTGTTAAATATAAGGTACATTGTTCTATAAGTAAAATGATGCTTTGCTTCTTCCATTTTTGTATCTCCTTCTTTATGGCTTTCGCATATTTAGGGTTTAATCGATATATTTGACCTCTGATTAAACGTGCATATGCTACCAAAGGAATGTTGTGTATGCCTAGCTCTCTTGGTATGCATGTCAAGTCCTTGTAACTCTATGCCAATACATCCTTAGAATTATTCATAAATGCTCGTAGAAGGTTTGACCTCTGATTAGTCGTAGAAGGTTTTCTAGGTTTTCCTTTTCTCCTATGTTGACCTCTTTGACTAGTTTTGAATTGGCCAGTTCGTCAACTGTATCACTCTTGACCAACCCTTTTTTTGTGAAGGCATGACTATCGTCAATCACTATTATTTGCTTTTTTTTCTCTACTTCCATCCTTAGCAGGTTCTCCTAGACTACTAACTCTAGAGCAGGCTCTTCACCTTCTTTTCTTCTTCTTCCATGACCATGATTGAAAAACATGAAGCATGATTAGTTTCATCTATCCATTCATTCTCTCATTCAAGTCATTCGTAGTTAGTTTCTGCGCCTTGTTGTTGCGCTCTTCGATTTCAACATTTAAGTCTTGAGACAACTTATCCTTTGATGCCTGCAATAACTCCATGTGGACCTCACCAGATGCCCATTGGGCAGTCCAACCAACCGTAGGAGTTTCCCAAACTAGGAAATGAGTTGCCGATTCAAGTTCCCAGCTTGGAGGTCCATTTGCCCAAAATGGTGTCCAAGCTTCGAGTCTCCCAATTTCCATGTGCCCAAGTAGGTGAAGGCACCCTATCCTCACTCGCCTAGTTCTCAGGTGCCCAGGTAGGTGGTGAAGGAGCCTTATTTTCACTCATTCAATTTTCAGGTGTCCAATTAGGGAAAAGCACCCTATTTTCACTCGTCCAGGCCTCGAGAGTCTCTCAATTTCCATGTGCCCAAGTAGGTGAAGGCACCCTATTTTCACTCGCCCAATTTTGTGGGGGGCTTCTCCACTCTCCATGGTCCATGGTGGTGGTGGTGGTGGTGTGGCCCAAATGCTTGCTAACTCTCAAGTTTGTTGTCGAGCTAGTTCTCATCACCTCCGCAGATGCCTCTATGACTATCACATGTTGGCATAGGATTTTGCATCTCCATCTCTAAAGCAAGCTATTTTGGGTGGAGAACAACCTAGGAGGTTCCCAATGCTGCATCAGTTCCTCCTTCCATTTGAAGTTGCATCATGGCCGAGTCCCGTCCTTCCACCCACAAGGTGTCACTACCCCAATTGCATACTCAAGTACTTCTCGATTGTGATGCAACCATGGTCTTCCTATAAGGAGATGGAATCCACCTTTCACTTTAGGAAGGGTGATAATTACGAAATCTAGCACAAAGTTCAATTTTTGTACTATGACCTCCACTTTTTCCACTATGCCCAATGGACTTACCTTGCTCTGATCTGCAAGGGAAACTGTAAAATGAGCGGGCCCGGTTCTAACACAGTCATTGTATATTCTGGCATGAGATTAATACCACATCCCTCATCCACTATTACTCTTGCTAAGGGGGATTCTCTTAATTTTTATTGTTAGATGCAGAAGCTTGTAATCTGTAAGAGGTGCCATCGGGAATAGTTCCCAGTTGTAAGTTGAGGGCATGGACATATGTGGAGATATGAGCAGTGTCTTTCTCGCCACTTAATGGGGCACTAGGGCCTAGACTGTTGATAGCAGCCACTACCTCTCCTTGAGACCTAGGACTCATGGCCAACAAGTTGTAGAGAAATACTTGTTGGGAAGTGTTTTGCAAAACTTGGATTGTGGTGAGATGACCTTGATGGTTGGTGCGAGAGGCCGTGCCATTATGAAATTGCCTCAATTCCTCATCATGCTTGCTCCCTTCCTTTGTTGGGTTTTGTCATTTCCGTGACTTCATCTTCCTTTTATGTTATTACGTTCTTCCCTTTTTCCTTACTTGAACTCACTAAGTCTTGTGTTTCCTTCGTTATGTCCTTCATTGCTGCCTTCTATTTTTGTGTGTGTGTCATTACTCCCAAAAGTTCCTCGAGTTGGACCATTCAGGCACTTGGAGACTGTGATGTTCTCACTCATAGTCACCTTAATCATGTGCAAGGGATAGGATTTCATTTGTGTGCTAGTCGATGGGACTGATTTTGGACAGTCCGTAGTATAATGATCCCTGGCTTCCGAACATTTTTTACATGGAAGGCCATCTTCAGGTAGGGAACACTTACTGTAGAGATGGCCATATTCCCCGCAACAATACATTATGAGCCGAGGAGGACAATTTTGAAAAGGTCGTCCTTATGACCTCTCTCGTCCTTGATTGGTGTAAAAAGCAGTAACCAAAGGTGCTCCTATGGGTGGTTGCCCTAATAGAGAAAATTGAGTTGCACGTACCCATTGAGCAGTCGGATTCTTAGACCTTTCAAAAAGTAGCAGTCCTTTGCTCCGTGATCTCCCTTCATGCAAAATTGGCAAGTTAGTTGTCTTGGGTACTCCTAGGATGTATTCCCTTGATTAGCACAAAGGAAACACCAAAGTTCACTTCTTACCTCCTCTAATGTTCTCAGTTCTTCTAGTGCTTGGCATATCTCTGCGAGGCCATCCAAGGTGTTCTTGTCTTTCTCCTTAGTTCTTTTGAAGTTTTAAAGCTTGCAATTCTTTTCAAAATTCTGACACAATACCTTTGTATGGGGAAGGAATCTTACCTTATTGAGTTCCAAAATGAACTCTTACTACTTCAATCTAAGCTCTCTCAATTTTAGTTGGGTGGTTCTAGGAAAAGCTTTTTCCACCCACTTTTTAATCATGAAATCCCCTGGTGCATTTGGTAGTCTCTCCACTAGTGATCTTGCCTAGGTCATCAATTCCGAAAAGGATTCTCTTTCATGTGATATTAAATTTTCAAAGTCATCTAATGTCCTTTGTGTCAAGCTACCTCGCCTTAATGTCTCCGTGAATTCACATTTAATGCCTCCAATGTCTAAAAGTGATCATCAACGTACTCTCTAAACCAATTTGGCTACTAAGCCTTTGAGTGTGGATAGAAATCGAGCGAGGAACAAATCTTTTCTTTGTTGTAGGCGCCTACTCTTGCATATTGAGAGAAACATGTGCACGTTGTCTTCAAGGTCTTCATTGGCACCGTCATGGATTCAAGAGAATCTAATGTCCATTCTGGACAATAAGGCAAAAAAAGTTCTTGAGCCATGTTTAAGGTAGAAAATTCTATAGAAGCATCAGCAACCTTTCTTGGGGAGAGTTCTTGGGTTCTAAATTTGTCTTCTAATCTTGGAACTATTTCCAACCTCTCACAAGAGGATAAGCTTCTAATTGGTGTTGAATAAATGGATGTCTTCTTAGGACTCAATAGGTTCTCCTTATGAGCTCTAAACTATGTCATCGACCATCTTGGGAGGCCTTATTAACAAGCATCGTGAAGGTTATCTATCCGATTACAATCTCCCAATCAAATGAGGATGATAAACTTCAGGCTATCTTAACGGTCTCCTTCTTTTAGGGGAGCAGGAGGTAGGACTTCAGTACAGACCTTTCTAATATGGGCTTCATGATATGGTTTATTTGTATCCTTTGGATTTGCAGACCTTTTTGTCATCTGATATGGGCTTCATGATATCTAAGATTCGAATTCACTATAAATTGTAGTCTATAATCCATGAGATCGTGCTATGTAACATGTGGAATACTTTCTTTTAGAATGTTGAAATGTTCCTCTAGTTTTTATCTCAAGCTCGTATGATGGCACATGGGAATCATTAAATAAAATTTGAATTTGTATTCATAAATCTGGGCCCATAATTCATCATAATTCATTTATTCATATGCCATAATTTATAAATGATATATGTAGGCTCCGGCATGATTTGCAACTTAATGATTTAATAATTAATTGTTTGCCTTTTATATTTGTAGATGCTAAGGAAAGCCAGAGGAGAATGGGAGTATGTGGACAAGGTCAAAGCCTTGCCAAAAGGGAATTGGACATGTAGATGCAAATTTTATGGCCATGTATGGGATGGAGGAGCCAATCGAATTCGGGCACACATTATTGGCCTCAAAGGTTATGGAGTTGACAAATGTGCTCAAGCTCCCCAAAACTACATGCAAAATAACCTCAAGAAAGTGGTTCATGCTCTAATGCCAATGTGATGCATTCACAAGAGGATATTGTTGCAAATGGAAGTGCAAATTTTGATGATCATGAGGGAATCTATGCATCTCAGCATTGCAGACAAAGCTCTTCGTAGGTTCTTTTTTGCAGAAGATATACCGTTTTGGAAAGTATGAAGCCCTACATGGACAATGCAACAAGTTGTGTTCTTTGATTGAGCAAGAATTCCCACATATTTTTTACACGAGATGTACATGCCATTGCATTGATTTGTCGTTGCGGATATTGATCGGCTTGCTTGGGTGAAACCAATATTCAATCAAGCTCTAGAAGTCACAGCTTTTGTAACTATGAAGCCCAGCATACTTGCTCTGTTTAGAAAACATTCTTCAAAAGATCTTCTTAAACCTGCACAAACCAGATTTGCTTACATGTTTATCATGCTAGCAAACTTGTTGGATGAGAGTGTATAATGGATTGAGATCCATGGTGGTTTTAGTTGAGTATACTAAAAAAAAGGTATGCCAAACAAGCAAAGCTGAAGATGTATCTAGTATTGTTGCAAGTGCATTTTTTTGAAGAAGTGCATGAGAGATTGTAAGCATATGTGCCCCTATTTTGAAGGTATTGCGTTTAGCGGATAGAAGGGGCTACCATGGGTCTTGTACAGAACGATTGAGCAAATCAGCCATAATGATGGTATTGAGAATGCAAAGTTAAGAGGAAGTGAAGTCTTTGTGTGTGAAAAGATGGGACATGATGCATTCTCCATTGCATGCAGCAACCTATGTTCTCCACCCTATTTGGAGAGAAAAATGCCTAGATGATGATGGAGAAGTTAGTGATGGCTGGATGGATGTCCATGGGCATTATACATATGGAGATCTAGAAAAGCAAGGGATTCTAATGGATGAGCTTGATAAGTATAAATCAATTGAAGGTACATATCAAAGGTCTCTTGCTAGAGATGAAAAGAGAATGTATTATGCGGTGAAGTGGTGGGAATCATTTGGGGCTCGTATGCCGAATTTGCAAAAGCTTGCTTTGCACGTTCTTTCACAAGGAACTTGTGTTTCTCCTTGTGAAAGAAATTGGAGTACTTTCTCCTTGATACATACAAAGTTGAGAAATAAATTGCTTCCAAAGAACACAGAAAAGTTGGTCTATATTCATACCAACTTACGACTTGCAACTAAAATCAAAGAGAGGGTTTGAGAAGATAGAAGTCACATTTGATATGATTGAACATGAAAAAGATGAGGATAGACTTCTCACATTGCAAAATAGCAAAGAGGGTGAGGGTATGCTTGACTCTACTACTCCCATACTTGAGAGACTCACATTGAGGGATGAGAATCCTCTTTTTGCACATGATGATGATGATGATGATGATAATGATGATGACGATGATGATGATGATGCTTCTGGTGATGATGATGTAGGAGAGCAAGACATTGGCATAGATGATGATTGATGACCGATATACTTTTGGGCCTTGGCATAGTAGTTATTAGTCTTTTGGCTATTAGTTATCATATCTTTTTGGAACGTGTTTACTATCTTTTTGGCTCACTATGATGTCTTTTTATTATCTTTTGTCTATGAATGTGTAAAAATGTTTATTTTGTTGAAAAATATAATGTGTAAAAATAATATAGATTCTGATATTTTATTTGAAAAACAAAAAAGTCGCATCCGGAAACATCATAAATGTTTTACCATACTCGTTAGAGGTCGGCTAAATGTCAAAAGTCAGAAGTCAGAGAAACGTTAGTAACAACCATGATCACAGGTTTACATGATGTAAACTTCCGAAACATGAACCTTAGCATACACACCTTAATACTCAAAAAGATGATGAGTGAGAAATAGAGAGAGAATAGACAAGATAATCAAAATGTAGAGTAAGCTAGGATGCTCACCTACACTATCTTATATTCCAATGTCAAATTACAAGTGTGAATATGATATAAACTGATAATATCTGAATCTAGGCAGAAATAGGAACAAGATACAAGAAATCGTGTGCCTAAGAGGTATAAAGAGTGTGTGTGTGTGTGAGAATATGGAGAATATGAACAGTTTAGAACTGTTTGACAACAAACCCGAATTCTGATTATCCCTAAATCAGAAACTAGTGAATGAAAAAGTAGAAACAGAAATAGACTTGTTACTCAGAGTAACTCAGCAAGTGATATTGATGGTTGGCTGATAGGAACTTGTAGAGCACACCTCCTCTAAGAGTGTAGAACTCTTGCTCCAAGTAAAGGACCTCCTCCTTGATCACCTCAAGAGTGTAGCACTTGAAGCTTCTTCAAAAGTAAGACGATCGCCACATGATCGCTACACAAAAACACATCAACGCCAAAAAAACACTACCCGAACTTTGCTTCCCTTCGTGCTTTCCAAAAAAACACTCCATGAAAAAAATTATCGTGATGGATGCTACCACCGCGGGTATCGAACCCAGGTGGACCGGTTTGTGTTTTGGATCCCTTGTTTTAGCCAACTCTCCCAATGTTGTGGCAAGTCTACTAAAGACTACATCATATGCTGTAATTGGACAATTTGACATTGTCTCCTATAATTCCCCCTTCAATGTCAACTCGAATATGAACTTGAACATCAAGATAGCTCAGAATCTTCTGTAACCAAACTTATTCATGTGTAGATGTGAAGGTGTACAAGATTGGTCTCTTCAAGTATTTTATGAATATGTGATTCATTTCCCAAAGTCCTAAAAGTCATTTTTTAACATCTTTTTTGGCCTAATTCTAATTTTGTCCTATGATACAAATTAATGAAAATATTCTGAATACATACAATGACTGGAAAATTCTAACCTAAAATATATACAATTAGGATTTTATTTGTGCACACAAAGCGAATCGTATATAATAAGTCACATATATAATAAAGACACAAATAAGAGGGTATGGTAACTTCGTAGAGACTTTATTCTACAAACACAAAGAAAAGGAGGATAGAATTGAAGAATGAGCTCAATAGGAAGTCAACAAATCAATCCATCAATGACTACATACTAAATATAAGGAAGTGGTGGATGTCTAAATTGAATAGACTATCATATTGAGGATAATGATCTCGTTGCACACACCCTCACCGGATTAAGGAATGATAAGAAGTGGAAAGCCTTCACCATTTTTGTTTATGTTATAGATACTTGACCAGATTTTGAACAATTGATGGCCTTCAAGGTCACTAAAGAGATTAACATCGAAGGAGGTAATACCAAGGACAATCAAGCTCAAGTTCTCTATTGCAAATGACTTAAATAAAGGAGGAGGAAGAAGAGAAAGGTCTACTAGAGAAAGAGAATGATTTTGACAAAGCCAAAGCAAATCAATGGACTAGGACAAAACCAAGGAGGATCTGCACAAAAAGAAAAAGGAAGAGTAAGAGGAAGAGGAGCTAGAGGAGACTACTCAAGAGAGACAAGTGGTGACGATGTGGAAAGGCAAGTCACTATGCAACAAAAAATCCAAACAAGAAGTTATTAACAAAATCAGAGGTATAACTCAAGTCAGAGAGGACAAGGATTATGTAAGTACTTCCTCAAAGAATGAGATTTATTGTCCATGATGCATGTGAACTGTTAAAAGCATGCAATAAACAATGTTTTGTTTGTAAATAATAGTTGCAACCAATCTATGAGATGCAACAAGAACTATACTCAAACTTACTTGAACCAACGTCCCAAGGACATGTGGAGACGAGATGATACTCCACATCAAATAGCACACATAATTGAATGTTAAGTTGGATGGAAGTAAGAAGCCGAAGTACCTAAAGGATGTGTTACATGTGCCAATTACCATAAAGAAGCTTTGTATGTTGGATAGATGGTGGACAATGGTCATTAAGTCAAATTCAACACGACACTTTGTGAAGAACCCAAAGAATGGGTAGAAGTTAATAGCTAGGTGGAGGAAGCAAAGAAGGTTGTTCGCATTGGAAGTGAGCCCACATCAAGCCTACACTTCTTACGAAACTTGGGAGTAGCCAGATAACAATGCTAGATCTATAGCACAACCACCAAAGTTCTACTCACATAAGATGAAGAATTTTTGTGGAGCTTGTCAATTTTGCAAGCTATGTAGGTTACCACTCAAAAGGAGAGGTATATAAGCAAGTTTCTAATGGAGATAATCTACACAGATGTATGGGGACCAAGAAGGCTCCTTTAGAAGCTCATAGAAACTTTGTGATTTTTAAAGATGATAATACATGAATGACATAGATTTATTGAACAAAAAATAAATTAGAGGAGTTTACACGTTCCAAGAGATTCAAGGCATGTGGAGAGGTTACCACCCAAAAGAAGAGGGTATATAAGCAAGTTTCTAATAGAAATAATCCACACATGTATGGGGACCAAGAAGGCTCATTTAGGAGCTAATAGAAACTTTGTGATTTTTTAAGATGATAATACATGAATGACATAGATTTATTGAATCAAAAATAAATTAGAGGTGTTTACATGTTCCAAGAGACTCAAGGCATGTGGAGAGAAAAAGGTAGACACGTGTATAAGAGTTTTGAAATCATATGGAGGGGGAGAGCATTTCACCCAATAGAGATTACTTATGGAATCAAGGCATTAGAAGATAAGGTAAAAACAATATATTCGATGAATAGGAAGCCTATTGCAATTATTCACTCATAAACACCTATGAGACATGATATAGTAAGAAGCCCAATCTATCTCATCTAAAGAATATTTAGGTGTGTGTTATGTGCATATACCTAGTGAGCTTAGGCATAAGCTCCAACCAAAGGTAGAGAGATGCATATTTCTTTGTTATGCCTTATGCTAGTGAGGAGGAGGGCTGGATTTACGAGTATCAAGCCAAAGACTAAAGAGTCGAAGGTGTCAAAGGATGTGGAACCTCCCATGGTATTTTGAGAGTGAATGTTTGCAAGAAGTAGGAGATGACGACGTGAGAAGAGGACATCAAGAAGCACACACAAGTATGGGTCTCAGTGGACCTAAAGACATGAATATGGAAGGAGAATCATACTATGACACAGAGATTTAAATAAAAGATCTAATCATTTAAATCATTCAAAACCCAAAACAAAAATCGAGGTTTTTATCCTTCCAAAAAATATATATAAGTGTATATATCATGCATATACATCACATATAGTAATACATACAACATTATAAATCAAGATATCAAACTCCACATAGTATCTAGATAAAATGCTCAACACAAGCATCAAGAAATGCATATATCCCAAGGCATTCCTAAGTATGTATGATAAAATGATTGTCATAAACGTTAAAAGATTTAACTTAAGATCGATTTAAAAAGTTTCTATTTTCAACAAAAAATCATGAATTTGTTACACTATAGAATCAAGCTTGACCTCACCATGGAACGGGAGATGAGAGACAACCCAAAATCAAGTGAAGAAGTGTAGGCAAAGGGTAAGGACAAAGCCAAGCTAGTAAAGCTTAATGAGGATGGCAATGAGCCAAAGGAAGAACGAAGTATGGAAGGAAGAAGAACATCCAAAGGAGCAAAACCTAGGACTATTTCATAGTGTTAAAAATCATGATTTTATATTTAAAAAAAAAAAAAACTTTTACATCGTTCTCTATTTAAATCTCTTGGACGATTTTTGTTACATTTTTTTATTATACATACTTAGGCAGCCTTGAGATATGTGCATTTTAAATGCTTGTGTGTTGACCATTTGTCATACATACTATGTAGAGTTTGATATCTTGATTTGTGATGTTATACTTATTACTATGTGTGATGTGTATGTGTCAAATAAAGACTTTATGTATTATAATAAAAATCTCTTCATAAAGATTAAATCCTCGATCTTAATTTTGGGATTTGATAATCAAAACAATCTAAACAAATAAATCTCTCTTTAATCTCACCGTTCACGATTTAAATCTCTCAATCATACTATGGATTCTTTGATGGTTGAACATGTAGCTGACATGAACAAAGTGATTGAGGATGTGGATCTAGAGTCCGGACATTAATGAAGAGGATAGTAAAACGGAAGAGTGGAAGAAGCCATGCAAGAGAATATAGATGCATTTGAGGAGAACAAAACTTGAAGTCTAGTACCAAGGAAGCAAGATACAAAGGTAATAGATTGCAAATAGATCTATGAAGTTAAAAAAACATGGAGATGGTAAGATTGGAGGGTCTTCGCAAAATACAAAGCAAGATTGGTGGGCCTTCGCAAAAGGTTTTGCACAAACACAAGGGATAAAATATGAGGAAACTTTTAGTCCTCCAACAAAGATGACTACCATCAAGATAATGATAGCTTCATTAATTTCAATATAAATAATGCATCCATCAATGGAGATTTAAAGGAAATAGTTTATATGGAGCAAACACAAGGTTTTGAAGATAACAAGTATCCTAACCATGCATGCAAGTCAAGGTCTAAGGAATGCCCTATATGATTGAAACAAGTACCAAAGGCATAGAACTAGAGGCTAAGTGAGTACCTAATCAAATGTGGATACAAACAAAGTCAAGCAAACCCATCTTTATTTGAAAGCAAAGGTGAGATCAAAGTATAAATTAACATCTTTGTAGATGATCTTACCATTATAGGAAATGATCAAAGTAAGAGAAACATTAAACAAAGGCTTGGAGAAGAATTCATGATTTCATACCTAAGAGTGTCTCATGCCTATCTTGATGTAGAACATGAGCGAATGTATGGAACTACATGATGCTTCACAAAACGTGCAATCAACACATGAGCTTGAGCATCTTTTCCATCCCATGTAAGCTGCTCCTGTGTAGGTGGAGGAGTAACCACTGTGCTTGAAGAAGAAGCTCCATCATAGACTGAAGTACAAGAACCTACGGGTCTTCGATCTACATTTGCCACTATGTTCCAAAGTTGTTTTGCAACAAGAACATGCTTCATCATGAAAGAACACATTGGATAGTTGAAGCATGCCAAACAAGTAATTGCTTTCTTCCATTTCACTAAAGAAGAAGAACGAGACAAAATCTTTACTTCGACGAAAGCTAAAATGAATGCTGAAATTTCAGTTCACAAATCGTCACTCTGATGGCGATTCTGACTTCACAAATGGCTTCGAAATGGCGGTAAAACCCCAATGCATTTTGATGGAAAGGTTTCTTGACAGTTGAAATTCACTGTTCTATGCTCCAAATGCATTGGGGTTGAAACCCCCAATGCATTTTTGCCACGACGCGAAAAATTGAAACTTGAGAAGGAGCTCAACTTGCTCCAATATCACTGTTGGGTGTGTGTAGAAGTGCGAGAGACACACAAGATGTTGGAAACAATGTTTACATTCGTTCAAAACATCAAGTTTATACAACATGTAGTATACATCTTTACAATTGTTGTATAAGAAAAAACCGGCAGCGAGCTGACTATGACAACATACTCTCATAGATATGGCACGAGTTCGATTCCCGTGGATGGCAGCCGCATTAAGTTTTTTCTTTCATTGCTTTTTCCTCACAATAGCGCCGATTAACATACGCGATCGTGATTTGCAAGAGCTTTTCGCGATAAAGCTATTTTATATTGATGATTGCTCGCGTAGCAGCTTTATGCTTTTGCTTTTCAATGGGTCCACAACCTATATAAGAAAGGCCTAGTCTCATTGTTGAGATATCACTTAAGCAATCTTCTCAAGCTACTCAAGGAGAACTTGGAGAAGATCTTTGGAGTCCATCTTCGAGGAAGAGTTCTCACACTCTTGGAGGAGTTGTGGTCTACATCTTGGTGATTATCCGGAGGAGATTCTGCAAGCTTAACATCAACATCCATTGTTGATTTACTGTGAGTAGCAAGTCTATTTCCGTTCTTACTTGCTAGGTCACTCGTTTCTGATTTAGGTTGATCAGAATTTGGGTTTGTTGCAAAACAGTTCTAAACTATTCGTATTCTCCATATTCTCACAAACACACACTCTTCATACCTCTTAGGCACACAATCTCTTGTATCTAGTTCCTATTTCTGCCTAGATATGGATATTGTCAGTTTGTATCATATTCACAGATTGTAATTGACAGTGGAATATAGATAGTGTAGGTGAGCTTCATAGCTTACCGTTACACTTGAAATCTCGTCTATTCTCTCTCTATCTCTCACTAATCTATTTTTGAGTCTTAAGGTATGTATGTTAAGGTTCATCTGTTGGAAGATCCTGTAAACCTGTGATATATTGTTATTGTGGCCCACTACCACTTCCAACATATGGTATTCAGACCTTAGAATACCAACATTTGGTATCAAGGCCTAGTTGACATACACCCTTTTCATTATCAGGAGTCCATACTACTACCAGATTACTTCCTATAGAAAAGCAATCCAGATGGGATTCAAGGGATGCTTTAGCACTTTCATATATTGCTATGGGAGTCAAAAGGCATATTATACCCCAGATCAGGTCTTGTAGAAGTTCTCATCAGGCTTGGTTGGAGTTAGAGAATCTCTATCAAAGCAGAAATCCTGCTAGGATAGCTCATCTAAGGAGAAAGTTGGCCAACACAAGGATGAAAGTTGGTGAATTGGTTCAGACACATATTTTGAAGCTCAAAGATTTACGAGATCAGTTACTCAATGTGGGAGTAAACATTTCAAATGAAGAGATGGTTAACACACTTCTAAACTCACTTGCATCTACATACCATGCTTTTGTTACTTCTTTATCTTTCTCTACAAGAGATAGAGAAATTTCATTTGAAGAGCTACAGTTCCTATTACTTCAAGGTGAAGATCAACACAAGAGTATGGAAGAGAATGATGAAGCCATGTTTTCATCATCAAAGGGAAAGAAGAAGAAGGAGAAGAAGAGTCAGCAATCCAAGAAGGAAAGTAAGTCTTCTAATCCTAGATCTTCCAGTCCTTTTCCTAATGCTTCCTCTACACCCAAAGAACAATCTTCGACTACATCCGATTCAAAGAAAGGAGTATGCCATTACTGTAAGAAGCCAGGTCATTTCATAGCAAAATGCAAGGCAAGGATTTTCGGGAGAAAAAGAAAGCATCAGGTGTATTTTCTTCCCTTTCTAACTCTTCAAGTAGAAGAGTGACCATTGAAGACGGTCAAGTTTGGATGTTATTGGCGTTGGAGAAGTGAACCTTGAGTCTAGAGTAGGTGGAAATTTCACAATTTCCAATGTTCTTTATGTTCCAGAAATAAAGAAGAATTTGCTCTCTATCTCTACTTTCTTGTCAGAAGGTTATAAAGTTGTTTTTGAGAAAGATTCATGTCAGATCCTCTCACCTGATGAGGAGCATTGTCTACTTCAAGGTGAAAACAGAAGTGGCATGTTTGTTTTGTCCAAAATAAGTCATGCTAATGTTGCTAGGTCTACTACACCTAAGGAGAACATGAAGTTATGGCATGCTAGATTTGGTCATATCAGTTACGTAGCTCTAAGTGTATCAAAGATCAAGGCATGGTGGAGAGTTTGCCTACTTTTGCTTTACCAGATGATGCAGAGTCATGTGAAGGATGTCTTGAAGGAAAGCTTCACAAACTACCTTTCAAGAAACATGGATTTATCACGGCCACAAGGAAGTTGCAGATCATACATTCAGATGTGAATGGTCCGATGAGAACAGATTCTATTCAAGGTTTCAGGTACTTTGTTATGTTCATAGATGATTTCTCAAGATACTCATGGTTTTATGGTCTTAAAGTGAAGTCAGAGGTTTTTCTTACTTTCAAGAAGTTCTTAGCTATGGTTGAAAACGAAAGTCAGTCAAAGATCCATATTTTGAGAAGTGATAGAGGAGGAGAGTCCATGTCTAAAGACTTAAGGTCTTTTCTCGAAGACAAAGGTATCTCTCATCAACTCACTATTGCTTACACGCCCAAACAAAATGGTGTTGCAGAGAGAAAGAATAGGATACTTGTTGAGATGATGCGAAGTATGATGTCATTCAAAAGGCTTACTCCCAAGTTTTGGTTTGATGCAATACATACATCTAATCACATTCTGAATAGGTCTTCCATAAAAGCTTTGAAGGTCATTACACCTTATGAAGCTTATTATGGGAAGAAGCCCAATGTGAATTACTTCAAAGTTTTCGGTTCCCCAGCTTATGTTCACATTGAGAAGAAGGGTCGTGGTAAGCTTGATGTAAAAGCCATTAAAGAGGTCTTTATTGGTTATGCAATTGAAAGCAAAGGATATAGATTCTATGTTCCAGATACAAGTGATATCCTACTCTCATGCAATGCATATATTGCAGAAACTCAGATTTATGATAAGAAAGAAAAGATTTCCGATTTCATAAAGGCAGATGACTATGCATTTTCAGAAGGAAATTGGATGCTTACATTCAGCCACACAAGGGGGGTGATGAACCGTCTCAAACCCTAAGAGATACAAGTGAAGAGAGAATTTCATTACCTACACCAGTACCTAGTCCTACATCACTACCTCTTGAACTTCCGACTTATGAAGTTGAAGAAGGTTCTAGAGTTCCAAAAGAAAGAGATACTGAAGAACCAGAGGATATATCAAACATGGAATACACCAAAGTGGTTATATCAAACATGGACGGACAATGGTATACAGGAATACACAAGAAGAACTAGAAGTCAGACCAACAGACAACAAGGAGACCGGGTAAATTATACAGAACATTTTGAGATTCATAATGTTTTAGCTCCTACTTCAGTTGCGAATGAACCAGCTAGTGTTCAAGATGCACTGAAAAGTTGATATAATTATCACAAGTCCCAGGATTGAGTTTAAATACAGAGATGAGTCTATCTACATGACACAACAGAAATACATTGAGAAATTATTGAAAAGTTTGAGATGACAGATTCTAAGCCTATGCAAACACCTATGGATGTCAATGTGTTACTACACTCGTAAGCAAATTCAGAACCATTTGGGGCTACATCATATAGCCAAGCAGTTGGTTGCTTGATATATCTATGTAATACACATCTGGACATTCGGTTTGCAATTTCTCAAAGTATACAGGTTCATACACAGTAAGCTCAAGATTCAGTGGAAAGAAGTTAAGAGATTTGCAGACATCATAAGTTTTGCAGGTTATTGAACCTTATACCATTGTGACATTGAAGGGGGGATTGTTGGAAACAATGTCTACATTGGTTCAAAATATCAAGTTTATACAACATGTAGTATACATCTTTACAATTGTTGTATAAGAAAAAACGGGCAGCGAACTGGCTATGACAACGTCCTCTCATAGATATGGCACGAGTTCAATTCCCGTGGATGGCAGCCGCATTAAGTTTTTTCTTTCATTGCCTTTTCCTCACAATAGCGCCGATTAACATACGCGATCGTGATTAGCGAGAGCTTTTCGCGATAAAGCTATTTTGTATTGATGATTGCTCATGTAGCAGCTTTATGCTTTTGCTTTTCATTGGGTACACAACCTATATAAGAAAGGCCTAGTCTCATTGTTGAGATATCACTTAAGCAATCTTCTCAAGCTACTCAAGGAGAACATCTTTGGAGTCCATCTTGGAGGAAGAGTTCTCACACTCTTGGAGGAGTTGTGGTCTACATCTTGGTGATTATCTGGAGGAGATTCTGCCAGCTTACCATCAACATCCATTGTTGATTTACTGTGAGTAGCAAGTCTATTTCCGTTCTTACTTGCTAGATCACTCGTTTCTGATTAAGGTTGATCAGAATTTAGGTTTGTTGTAAAATAGTTCTAAACTGTTCGTATTCTCCATATTCTCACAAACACACACTCTTCATCCCTCTTAGGAACGCAATCTCTTGTATCTAGTTCCTATTTCTGCCTAGATATGGATATTGTCAGTTTGTGTCATATTCACACATTGTAATTGACAGTGGAATATAGATAGAGTAGGTGAGCCTCATA